>JARFJB010001417.1:0-590000 GCA_036346205.1 Vesta saturnalis
AACGAAATTGAATTTCTAATGCCATTATTAGATATCTTTCAGTTTCTAAAAAGTTCATACTAGCCATCTAGGTAATGTTCAGGTTCTGGTTAGTTTAAAAATAATTACTTACAGATATCTGTTACTTGTAAATTAGCAGATGGTATCATTAATTTACATTTTATTGAAAATTATGTTTAACAATAACACTAGTTTTGGTAACAATGAATACGATAATAAAATTTGATTCAGTAACGTGTTGAATAGCCAGTTTGGGTGAAATTGAGCTTTCTTAAGAAAAATCTCTTTTCCTGTTCTAATTGAAGTCATCTTCGGATCTACGAGAAATATTCTCATTTCACATGTTGAGGTACTAAATAACACCATTCGGCGGATACATATATATATATATATATATATATATATATATATATATATATATACATATATTTATATATATTTCTTGGCACTGATTTACATCATAGAGGTAAAACCTATGGTCCGAGCATTACTTTGCGCTTATTCGTGGTATATTTTTTAGCTTCTTCTTCTTCAGGTCTTTCTTGCTTGCTTCTCGTTACACGTTTCAATTAGATGTTCGAGGTAGCATCGTTCTAACCTGTACTAGCCTATACTCATCGGACAAGGTCAGGCTATTCTAATAATACTGTTTCCCTTATAATAATGAAAAAGTGGGTATGATAGACGTTTATAATAAACAACACTGCCTTTTTGTCGTATACAACGTACTGCTACAACCGAAAAGTGTGATTTAATAAACGATACATCCACAGTCAGCAATAAATAGTTACCTTAATACAATTTTCGTTGTTTACACTTGTTTTAAACTAAGATAATGGTTATAGTGTGTATTGCACTCGAATATCCCTCACGATTCAAGAATTACTAAAATGTCTGTGATTTTTTGTATTAAAATCGATTGTAACGTTAATTGTTTTTTTGGGTTAGTTCAAATAGCCTAATTTTTGCTTACCTTTCTATGATTACTAAAACCACACCCAAAAATTTATTTTAATGTTGGCATCCATTTTATTGTCACCAGTTACGAGTCATATCTGTTATTTGCGCAGAAGCTGTTAATTTAGTTATTATCATTACTGGTTGTCCTTGTATTCTTGTCATTTTACTGCCGACTCAAACATTGTCACTGGCTCCTAAATATGATTCGGGAAAACCTAAATTTTTTGTTGGAGCATTTATTTTCAAGCAAATAAACTAGAGGGTTCACTGACATTCACCAAATTGAAATATGTTAGCTACATTCAAAAAGTCATACCTCTAAAAGCAGCAAATAAGAAAGAAGTTATTGAGGTAACTGGTGTTACAAAACCTGGAAAAAGAAATCGTGTTGAAAAATAATAATAATTGTAATTGGAAAAAACAATAAATATAACTTAAAACTTATATTAAAAATTATTATTAATTTTATTAACATAATAAAATTATTATTAATTTTATTAAATACATAAATAGTTTATAGTAGATTTGAACCTAGACCTGTACTTTGCTAGTTTACCGCGCAACCAACTGCGCCATCAAGGTTCAAGAATCGATGTAAATTTTATCTTCATGTATGCAGAACTGATGTAAATTTACATGGTTAGCGCGGTACTCTAGCAAAGTACAGGTCGTAGGTTCAGATCCTACTCGAGGTAAACTTTTATTTATGTATTTAATAAAATTAATAATAATTTTAATTACATATTTACCTTTGAACTTATTCGTTCATAACGTGTGCGTGTGCGTGTGCGTGAGCGTGTGCGTGTGCGTGTTTACTTAACATATGCAAAGTTGACGAACACGCTTTAAACTGTGCTGATTTAGGCCGTTGCAGCTTTTGAGTATTTTCTATTTTCCGTGATGCACGTATTAAGTAAACCCTTTGATAGTTATAAAAAGTTTATGTTTAGTCAATTATGATAAAATAACTATCTGAGAAGGGTTCGGGTATATTTTAAAGAACGTATAACAAAATAGCAGTTATATTTATGTTTTCTATGCCTTTTATTAGTTTTAACACTTTACTAACCAAATTTCAAGCTTAGTAACAGATGTATACAAAATAAAATTAGGTAGATCAAAATGTGCTTCAACACTAACTATTGAAGGAGAATCCTGGTAATCTCGTGAAATTTTTCAGTTTGATATTACATCCAAGGTACTAATCCTATCCATATTCCATTTTCAGGTAGTGCATTTCGTATTTGGACTAAGTATAATAGGTATGTCTGTTTTTTCAATAGGAACTAATTGAAAATTTGCGAGGATATTTACGTAAAAACTTTCATTTCCACCATTGCCACTCTGGATCCTAAAAATAATTTAAGTTGTGAATTTAAATGGAGAATATATATTACCTAAACAATTTCTTAGACCTGAGCCAAAAGGTATATGTGCAAGATTCAATAGTCGGGTTTAAATTTTTCTGGATTTGGATAATATTTGGCATCACGGTGTATAGCTCTTACTGGAATCCAAACTTTAGTGTGTTTTTCAATGTGAACCGTATTTTCATCAGAATTTTTAGGTTATATCGTATAAGGTATGCTACAAACTCTATCAAAAAAGAAGACAGGTGGGTGTAGTCTCAAACACTCTAAAATCATTTATAAAATTGTTACAAAACGGTAAGCATTACTGAATTGTACCTGATAAGGCATTGTCTAGATATTTCATGGCAGTAAGTTGATCGTACGTCAGTTCTTCATTGCACTTTTCTAATGTCTTATTTACTTCTATGTAAATTTTTAGCTGTACATCTGGATTTAAGGCTAATTCGTAAGCAAAATAAGATAAAGCGGTAAATGTCGTCTCAAATCGTGCAAATAAAATACCAACTGCAACTCCAGTGATATCATCATCTGTAATTCTAGGTATGACTTTTGTATTAATTTTTGTCATTTCACAATATTCAGCGGTTTTTAATATAATATTGTTCACGTTTTCTGTATGTTCATCAAAATCCACTTTTTAAGCTTTTATTAACATATGTATTAAATCAGGTCTTACAATTTTTTCTTCAGAACGAGCTCGTAAGGTAGTTTTAATTACTGTTCTAAAAATTTCGCTGTGTGTTTATTAATCATACTTATTTTCAGGATCTAGAAAAAATGCATAAATTTAAGAAAAGACATTTGGTCGGTACTTTCGCCATAGTAGGAGACGTAGCATAAATTAAAAATTTAAGACCCTGAAAATCTGTTAAAACTTTACCCATTAAATAGAATCCACTATCTTTATCTAGTATTGAATTGCATTTTAACACCAAACACGGTGCTAGCAATAACATCTGTTTCAAATCTAGAGGATGCACTTTTCATTTTCATTTTAATTACACCTTCCTTCGTTTTTAAACTGGAAATAAATTCTACAGAACAATCTTGCACAAACGCAAATAAGTGTTTCATTTTGCTACTGGTAAACGCAGGACTGATCAATATTCTTACAGCACGCCAGGTATTCTTATCTAAAACTTAGATGAGCTTTGTTGCATAACTTTTAAATGACAGGCAAAACTAATATTTGTTTAGGAATTTTTTTAGCCAACATAGATCTTCATGATACCTTTGCAATTCTCTTATTTAGGCTTATATTTAAGAATTAGAAAGGTTTGGTTCGCGGGAGATGCTCCCTGGTCCCAATATAGCCCCCCTTTGAGGCAAGTGAAGTAACCGATGCTAGATAGAAAATTAAAAAAAAAACAAAAGAGGGGGGCGGTTTAATGTCAAAAAATTCAAGGCGCTAAATTTGCAATATTTCTAAGAATTATTTAAAAAATTATGTAAGAACTATTAGAAAACAATAAATTATTTATTTTGAACATACATATTTTAATAAATATTGGAAAATGAGAAAATTATAAATTTAAAAAGTTTGGACTTGAAAATAGCCTCTCTTTAAATGTTCACTAAAAGCATCTAATGTTCGTATTAATACTGCTTAATCAACTGAAGGCAGTGGCGAAACAACAAAATTTTTCTGGGCAGGCCCACGGGCTCTTTTGGGAGGTGCGTATAAAATTTTGTTGGGGCGTACACACCACTTTTATAGATGCATGGGCATGAAAACTACGTCAATTTTGTTTTCACTCTCAATTTTAAACAGTTTTGGTTTTCATCATCATGGTTTGTCATATACCTACTTTAAGTAAAAGACTTTCTTGTTTTCACATTTTATTTAGGAAATATAACATATAAGTATGAATAAAAAAAACTTCAAACTAATTTTAGTTTTCTATCTGTTTTTATAAAAAACAGAGAGAACTTGTACAGCCGACAATTTCTGCTTAACTAAAGCATTTTCGATACAGAGAAGTGAACAATTTGAAAATCTATCTTGTACCATTGTGGTTCTCAGCCATGTTGCTACATGTCTAACCAGCATGTAAACATTTTTCTTTTTTTTTTTTTGAAAGTGCACTCGACTAGACTCATGCGTACGGTCGTTTGACCGCACAGCACTTGGATGCGTGGGGTTTTGGAGGTTTGCTACACTGTTGTTGACGTGGTTAGATAGCCACTAAAGGATAGGCGCCACAGGTTTCATTCAGGAAAGGGATAAAAGGAAAGAAAAAGGAAAAAGAGGGGTAGAGTAGGGGCAGGCCCTGTAAAACCTGAAACAGGTAGTGCTCCTTAAAAAAAGGAAACAATTTAAAAGAGAAAAAAAACTTTTACCCAAACAACCAAAAAGTAAACGTATATTTAATTTAATTTAAACTCACATTAGTAATTGTCGAAGAAATATCGAACGTAAACAATTATTATATAAAAATATGCTAATTTTTCCCCAAAGTATACATAACAATCTTAACTAACAAAATAATTATAAATCAGCCCTGACGATGGCAAGTGGTGAACCGTCGCAGATGCCCACAAAGAATAAAAAAACTAAATCTATTCAGTTCATTAATTGAACCCTAAACGTAAAAAAAAGTTTCGTTAATTGTGCCGCTCCCGACGGTTGTAAGTACTTACAAATCGAAGCCGAAAGGGCGAAGGTAACCCATAAAGTGCGATCTAAAATAGATCCACAATGAAAATAGTAGTGCTTAATTTTTTGAAACGGCTTGCCTACGTTTCACAAAATAGAATTTAAATCCCCAATGATTTTGATTTCGGTTTCTTTAATTTTATTAAAACCATTAAGAAGTGGTATTAAATAGAAATATCTGGATAGTCTCTTCAGTGCAAGGCATATAATTGCAGCAAGACATTCAATAGTACAGAAATTTTTATTACAGCAAAACTTGCTCTGAACAAAATTATCCGTAATGACAAATAATTAATATTAATGAAAGACAAAAAGTACAGAAAAAAGTATAATATATATATATATATATATATATATATATATATATATATATATATATATATATATATATATATATATATATATATATATATATATATATATATACGTTTCAAACAATGACTGTAATTCATATGACCTCGATATCTGTTCCACCCTGTATAATGTATTTTAACAACAGGAGCTTCAACGTGCAACTACCGTTTGAAGGTAGTGAACTAAGTAGGTCAACGTCCCAGTGAATAATAGGTGTGGTTTTTTTTTCTTCTTTTTGTATGCAGAAATTAATTACAAATTGAACAAATCAAACTCTAGATTAGTCAACCACTTTAGCCTCCAGCAAAAGAATGTTATAACAGGGATTGTAAATTATAAATTTTGTTGCAAGTAAGTAAATAAGGTTAAACACCGAATGTAACCTAACTATGTTGTACGGATTTTAGAAATACACTGTTCATTACACAAGTCCTGTGTATATTGAATAATAAAGAATTCTGACCTTTGATGGAGAATTACCAAACTGTAAATGCCCTTCGTGTTTCGAAGGTGGTAGTTACTTTGTGAAACCAAGACAGCTAATCAGTAGCTAAGAGCCAGAATTCCAGTATGAATATGTACGAAGGTGATCTGTAGTGGATTCCAATTTGCTAGTTACTTATATGAATAAAGAATAGCTGTTTATTTCGCCGGTATCAAGGCGCTCTTTTTTAGATGTTTAGAGCCGATAGCGATGATTTCGCTTCAACAGACTTATGTTATAAATTTAATTAATCTTGCGAAAGTGCCCGAGGATATGAAGATTGAGAATTTCAATAAGATCCGCTTGTAAAGCGTCAGTAAAGTTTTATACCAAAAACCATTACATTATATGAAAATTTTTCCAAAGAAACGATGCTTAAACATCTTATAAACGGAAGGAAAAATTTTTCTTGAAGATCAACCTCCCCATCGGAAAATGGCGTGTTAAGCAAAGAAAGATCAGGAACAACGCCCTAACAAAAGCAATATTGCAAACCTGTCAAAACTATTCAAACTAGATAAGAATGTTAAAACCAAATTTTGATAAATAAATTTTACAGATATCTAATTGTTGTCTTTTAAAAACAAGATTCCTTTTCAAACTCTATTAAATGACCCTAAATCTTAGAGATGGCGCAAATTGTTTAAATACCAAATTTATATCTCTAAAGGAATAAAAAGATGTGTACGTTAAATAAATTAGTTTAACTGTAGAGGTGCGAAAAATAATTTTTGAGGTACGAAATTAAAAACATTCCACCAACGAATAAGGAAATATTAATATTTAGATGTAACCAATTAGTTCATTAGTTCATTCATTAAGTAAAGTAACGGAAGTTATCGAAAATACACGTTATTCACGATAAGCACGTAACAATGTTTTTATCCGCCTCATAGCGGAGAAACTTCTTTCGCAACCAGCTGAACTGATTGGAAGGCCTACAGCAATTTGTAGTAATTTGTAAAGATTTGGAGTCAGATCCCCTTCACTTGAACTTTTAGATTTTCCAACGTGATTTCAAGATTTTTATTTTTGAATAAATTTCGTATCACTAAAACTTCAGCTTGAAGTGTTGAGATTTCGATATTGAAGGCCCTCTGATAATTGGTGACGAACTCAAATGCTTGATCCAAATCCAGCTTCATAAAGGAATCAATCGATCTTGCAAGGGGAAGATTTTCAAATCATTTTTTCATATTGCCAATCACATTGTCCATGACTGGGTAGTAAATGTTGACTTTCCAGTATTCGGGAGCTGTAGTTCCTGCAGGTATGTCGATCAGAGATTATTTACCCAGGGTTGAGTCAGATAGATATTCATCAAGCCTTTGTGGTTGCTTCCTTTTTTTTTGAAATCCTTAAAGGCTCCAAACAAATGTGAGAATTTTTCTATTTCACTCCACAGGTCCTCAAATTTGTTCCTCTTCTCTTCAAAGCTACTTATAGTGCTATCTATGATATCACTAGCCTGACTTAGTGTGGCATCTTTTCTCTGAAAATATTTACTCAGTACATTTGCGACCATTAACACTGAATGGAAGACGAACAAACAAACGATAAATTGTGGCTTTATCATTGATGCCTGTATTCCAAGTGCTTCTACAGAATTTTTGTCTCGCCCTTGTTCAATTTCCTCATCCAGAGCATTTCGAATTGCTTGGAAATTTTTCAAAAGGGATTTGCAATTTTCATATCGACAACTCCACCTGGTACTGCTAAGACTTCCCATTTCGCCCCCCCGACTTTATACCTAGAGCATCACGGGCGTTTATGAGATGAGAGTGATGACCGGGTTGAGAAAAGGTGACGTATATTGCCTCCAGAGTGTTGAAAAATGCACCTGCAGTAGACACCTTAGCACAACTGTCGACAATTACCAAGTTCATCCTGTGTGCCAAGCAATGAAAGTAAATGGCTCGTGGATGATCCTCCCTTATTTTGGCTTGCAGTCCTTGGTGTTTCCCAGACATAACACTGGCTCCATCATAAGATTGGCCAATTAATATGGCGTTATTCAACAAACTGCATTTACTTAGATACTTTTTAATAAGTATTTTTAAACTCTCGGCATCTCTAGAAGAAGAACAATCTACGAAACCAAGAAAACGTTCCTCAACTTCCAAGCCTACGATATATCTGATTGCCACGGACAATTGTTCTTGTTTGTAGCACCTAGCTTCATCAACCATTACCGAAAAAAAATCACATTACCGCACTTCTTCTACAATCTGTTCAATAACAAGCTGAGATGCGATGCTTATTATTTCATTTTGTATTTTGGAACTGCAATAACCGATATGTCTGTCTAGATGCATCGAAAAATTCGTGTCATGTTTTGCCATAAGTTCACCCAACTCCAGAAAATTTCCTCGGTTAGTAGATGTTGCGTCTTCTCGGTGTCCTCGGAGTGGCAGCCCTTGACGTGCCAAGTATAAAATCATGTCGATTAATTTTATCATATAATCTCGGTTCTGTATTATCATTTCTTCATGTTGTATGGTTAGCTTCTTATGAACATCTCCGACCTTCAACGAATGCTTGTAGCCTACAAACCTTTGCATACAGTCACTGTGAGCCAAAGAGGTG
Source organism: Vesta saturnalis (assembly GCA_036346205.1). Lineage (NCBI taxonomy): Eukaryota > Metazoa > Arthropoda > Insecta > Coleoptera > Lampyridae > Vesta > Vesta saturnalis. The sequence continues at coordinate 8,414 of JARFJB010001417.1, forward strand.
TCATGTTTTTTCAGCGACTCACTTAGTTTCCTCCAATTACTGAACCTATTAATATTTGCAGAATGCCGAAAATGTCTGCAGACAAAGCAGAACGCTTTATCTAACTTCACACTATATTCAAGCCACTGATAAGTATCAAAGAATTGAGACGAAAACGATCTCCGTCTATCTCCAAATGAACTTTTTGGAAAAACAACCCTTGGGCCCCTTGGCTGCGAAGGACCACTATCAAGAGTTCCCAGATCTTGATCTTCTGGATCATTTCGTCCTCTTTGATTTGTTTCTGCAAATGTAAAAATATCGAATGTTTTGCTACCTTGCCCTTCTTCAGCGGCTTTATTTACATCTTCTCGTATGCCTCCACCAACATTTTCTATATTTGAAGTTGAAGATTGTGTTAAATCACAAGCTATCTCAATATTTGTTGTTGAGTCACACACTGGAGTAGACGTTTGCCTTGTCTCAGTCTCATCTTTGTCGGGTTGATTTGTGGCAGATTTGAAAAACTATCGTATGTCTTTGAATTTCTTCATGTTCAAACCGCCCACTATCTGCAATCTGCAACGCAAATAAAAACAAATTTATAAACACCGAAGCTAACTGCTCGGACACTGATGGGGAAACAAGTAAAAGGCGTGAAAGAAAGTACAAATCAAAATCCCTTTACAGTTTTAACTTTAAACTATTATTATTATTATTAGCTGAAACTTGTGATGCAATCTTTCATTTTATTTTTCACCCATCAAAATTTTAACATCTTATAATACTCTAAAACAAACATACAAATAAGTAAAATTACCTTAGTCCTTAGTTGTTTGTGGCAGTTGGCCTTGGCAGTGGCTATTTGTTTGCTTTGATGTTTTATTTCACACAGCACTATGCTGTCAGCACAGAAGACTCAGAATATGGAACACCGAACACAGGTTATATTGGCACTTGGCTCATAATAATAATAATAATAATATTACATAAAACATTAAACATAACTATAACAAGTACTAACAACTAACCCCATGAACTCATCGTGCGTTGCAGCGTTGCTTATATAGGTACCGATGACGCAAGCAACCCTTCTCAAATCTTCTAGAAGTTCGATGAATAATAATTTACGTAAGCTGCTGTCTGCGTCTGCCGAGGCATCGTAATTATGATTCATACATCTAGATTGTTCGGAATAATGAGTCACCATTTCCGGTATGTTACACTATTTTTAAGTTTCAAGTCTCGCTTCCTTTATGAAAAGTTATCTTTTAGAATGTTAATGTAAACTGTGTGTAAACTAATCTAATCTACTTGCTGGGTTTACTACATCTTGAAAGAGGAAATATACATGCTATTGTTTATGCATCAACACTCAACGCATATCAGTATCATGAACCAAAACAATTCCAAGAGCAGCACAGTCACAGTCAGCAGTCTACCGACGCCGCGCCGCTTAGCCAAACAAATATTATTTCACCGATACAACTTATGCTCGAATGAAGAATATTCTAATGTCCTTACATAATAAATAATAATTAATAATTGTACTTATCACTATGTCACTATTACTACTCGTTTGTTTATCGCAATGGTTTAAGATTTAACTAATTAAGTTGTTAGATGGAATTTAAGATAAGAATGAAAAATGGAGAAGTGCTCCGTTTTTCTGGGGTGTGTCACGGCTTGCCTGGGGTGTGCCTGTCACACCTTGCACCCCCCCTAGTTTCGCCACTGAAAGAGATGCAGCACGAGAGAATATTTCAATTTGCCCCTATATCCCAGTCAAACATTTTTGTTTTTAAAACATGATTGGGTTTTACAAGTGACACTTTACCTTTGGATGCTTTATTTTACCAAAAAAATGATAACTGGTCTATTAAACTGACATTTCAAATTTTAAACTACTTTTTGAACTTATGAACACTAAAATACACGCACAATTCGCTAGAGCAATCATGTTTTAAAAAAAATTGATCGATCGCAGAAAGAGGACAAATTTTCCTAATTTCAAATTTAAAATATGTACACAAGAATGCGTGTACTTCAATTAAACTTAACAATTCAAGTGCATAAATGAGAGATAATTTCACTATCTCTGTAGCATGCGGCTATTTTTAGCATGCACTACTTGCAATTAAGCATACCTTGAGTTCAGTCATACATTAAAAGCAACTATAATTTTTATGAGTGTTGCCAAATCTTATTGACTTTTACTAACAAAATAAATCATAAGCTTTGACTAAAAAATTTCAATGTAATATAATCGGTTCTTTTGTTTTATGTTAATGTACTAATGAAACGCGTTTGTGTGTATTTTTTTCATTTAAAACCTGTAATGGATTGGACTATTGCTCTTTATACCTACAAAATACCCAAATAAATTTAATGTCAAATTTCACTGTTCCTAGAATTTACTTCACCGTATTCTTCAAAATATATTATGCATACATCTGGAAACCCCCTTAGTACACGAACATTTCAGTTAGAATTTAAATTACCTCTTAACCTTCATCTAACCAGAGTGCACCAGAAGTTTTTTGTTGTCATACTAAAGTATTTTATTTTCTTTTATTTTTGATACTCTCAGACTTTGTTAATTAAAGCTTTCTCAAAACGAGGTGTCACTTAGTAATTGTTAGATTAAATCGCATAAACACCAAAAGAAAAAATAAGCATTGGGGTGCGATTACACCCCCCGTTGGTACTTAGAGCCACAACTTAAGAAAATTAAAATTTTTATTAGTTTTTACTATTCATTGGCAGAGGGCGTTACAAATTAATTTCTAAAGTGATGTGAGTTCGCGTTGACAACAGATATTTCTAATTATCATTTGAAAACATTATAAAAATTGTTTTTGTCGGCTTTGCATTTGAAAACATTATAAAAATTGTTTTTGTCGGCTTTTAGGTAAGAAATATTTTGAATTGCTGTAAGTTATTGCGTTATTGGCTCAATCTATTGCATGTGTGAATTATAACCTTAAATATTCTATAAACTAGGTGTTCAAAGCTTATAACCTTAAATATTCTATAAACTAGGTGTTCAAAGCTTATTATATTCTATAAACTAGGTGTTCAAAGCTATGGACTCCCAACCTTCTACATCACGACATCGACATGTTCCACTAACGGAAGAACAATTGAGATTCTATGCCGAGAACATCAATGATGATGAAGAATTTTTGAAGGAAATGTGCTCAGACTCTGAAGACGATGGTGAAGTTGAGGAAGAAGACGGAGAAAATGATGAAATTTCAGCAGAAGAATATGAAGAATTAAATACCAGCGATGAAGAAACTGTGGATGATGCTTTCCACAGTTATATGGTTGCAAAATCTGGTATGAAATGGTCTACTACGCCACTGAAAACGTCTCGTAGACGACTTGCTAATATTTTGGCGAATAAGCCTCGCTTGACGCAATATAGTACCAACATTTCGACTATCGAGTCAGCTTTTATATTGGTTTTTACTGCTGAAATGATTGATATTATTGCTACAAAAACAAATCGAAAAGCAAATTTGATGCACGAGGAATGGAATGAAAAAGACCCACAAAAATTACGTTACTGGAAACCGACAGACAGCATCGAAATATACGCTTATATCGGTTTACTTTTTATCCAAGGGGCACTAAAAGCCAATAAAGAATCAATTCGATCGCTGTGGGAATCTAATGAGTTATATTGCAGGCCAATACTTCCTGCCACAATGTCAAGAAATCGGTTTGCCTTTTTGACTAGATTTTTAAGATTCGATAATATTCAAACAAGAGCAGAACGCAGATCAACTGATAAATTAGCTGCAATAAGAGATATTGCAGATATGTTTGTTGATAAATGCAAAATTGCTATGAATCCATCTATATATGAAAAGTAAGCCCGATAAGTATGGCCTAAAACACTGCCTACTTGCCGATACTGAAATTGCTTATGTCCACAATTTGCAAGTGTATTTACGAAAAATTGGACAACAGCCTGAAAAGGAACAAGGGAAAAGAGTTGTTCTTGACTTAGTGAACCATTTGCCTAAAGGTCATGGGATAACAACAGACAACTTCTTTACTAGTTTGCCATTAGTAGACCGTTTGTTAGAAAACCAACTCACTCTTTGCGGAACGTTACGCAAGAACAAAGCTTATATTCCTCATCAGTTATTACCAACGGCACAGAAAGAAAAGTTTTCCAGTCAGTTTTGCTTCACAGATAAGCATACCTTAGTTTCGTACGTGCCAGAAAAAAGAAGAGCTGTCATACTTTCATCTACGGAACACCATGACAATAAAATAGCTATCGAAGAAAAACATAAAAGCCGCACATTACTTTACATTACAATGCTACCAAAGGAGGTGTAGACACGATTGATAAGATGGCCAAGGAACATACAACCAAAAGGAAGTGTAACCGATGGCCTATGGTTACCTTTGCAAACTTCTTGAACATTGGAGGCTTAAATGCGTTTGCATTATAGACAACTAAGTTTCCAGACTGGCAGAAACAAAGATCAGATCGCAGAAAGATCTTTTTGCATGAATTGGTAAAAAACTCATTATTTAGAGCAAAAAGAAAACCGCTGGGCTACTACAATTGAAGATTTAGGAGAGCGCAAGCAAGAAAGGTGCTTCGCTTGTGCACGCAAACGAGACAGAAAAGTTCATACCACTTGCAGCATATGCAAAAGGTTTGTCTGTACAGAACATAGCACCGCTATTACAAAGAAAATATGCAACCCATGTACAGAGGAACAATAGGAAAACAATTCCCTACACAATATCATTCATTAGTTTTTTATGAAAAGTTATGTCATTTTTATTTTGTATTTTATACGAACATTAAATTGTTTTAAATATTCACACTGTCTTTACTAACAACAGATAACATTATGCCAAAAGATTTTACCCAAATTTGTTAACGAAAATTGTTTTTTATGAGGGGTGCATGTCTTGGGTTTCTACGTAACAAATTGACCCTTGGTTCGAAGAAGGTTAAATGAACTTCCAGTATTGACGATATATCTTTGTACCGGGTGGCCAACTAAGAACGGATTATAGCACAGGTTCGGAAAAAAAATTGTATAACGAAAGTGGTCTCGAGAAACGCCTGGAAATTATTTTCAGAATTGTAGGTTTACCGCTAATTAAGGGGCATATTAAATATTATATTCAGGTTCCTCGACAAATTCTGCATATTCTTTATTTGACAAGTTTTAGTCTATCTCTTCAAATAAGGCATGGGGGAGAGTGGGAACCTTGTTACGAAAAAAACGCCTTTAATTCAGGTTCTGCTTGACCGATTTTAATAAACTTGATGTTGTTTGAAAGAGATTTTGTTGAACAATAGAAAATTTGTAAATTTGAAGCAATCTGATTAATAACATAAATGCTAGAGGGCGCTGTTTAATATTTCTTTAATGTTGTGTTTTCCCTTTACAATTTTAAATGGAAGCATAAAAATTTAAGTAGGTCTTTAAAAAGTAGACTAAATTAGTAATAAAACAGTGAAAACTGCAAGTCGATATCTTTTTACTATCCTGAGATACCGTAAGAAACAGGTAAATGGCGGGAATTGTTCTTCCAGCGTCTAGTAGGCTAGTTCGCGTTAACGGAAATTATTAAATTTAGCCTGGATGAAATGATCTTACATTGGTCTGCAGTAATTTAAACTGATATCATACTAATGTTATGGTTGCCGCTAGATTACCTAAATGTAATGCTGTATCTACTAACAATGAGAACAAATTATAAAATAATAATGTGATAAATCTAACATTTTTTTAATTATATAAGAATGTTATATTTGTTTTCAAGCGATGTGTTAGTAAATCAAAAGCATAAAATATCGATAAAAACCGATATTTGCCCAGCAACAACAAATACAGTTTAAAATATGAATTACGATTTACTGATGACAACAAAATTAGTAAAGAGATATAAAATAAATTCCTTGTTGAAAACAAGCAAGCTATGATTTTCACGCATATGTCAAAAATTATTCATCGTGTTGCATTTAATAGACTTTCTTTATTTTTTCGTACCAAAATGATTCTTACAAATGAAGAAGCATTTGTTATGTTGGCAATTTATTTTGAATGTATGAGAAATGCAATCGTTGCTGCTAGAGTGTATGCACTGCAGTACCCAAACAGACGGCATCACAGCAGAAGAGTTTTTCTCCCGACTCGCACACCGTGTGCGTGCTACTGGAAATGTGAATCTTCCTGTGTACCGAAGACAACGCAGAGGTAGAACAGAGGAAAACGTTATTGATGTTTTAGCTTATGTAAATGTTAACCCTCATTCATGCACCAGAGCTATAGCTAGGGACTTCGGTATATGTCGAACCACCGTCCAAAATATTTTAAGAGAACACAGATGACTGCTTATTTATTAATACATGTTTTATTCGGTATTATAATGATAAAAATGTTTTAATTTTTTTCGTTTGTCGTTATATGTTTATGTCCAGTTTCAATAAAACAACAAATTATTTAGTGAAATTATCTTATGCTATGTGAATAAATTTTAACTAACAACATGATAATTTAGTGAGCCAAAGTAAAGTAAAAAGGTACCAATAATAAAAAATAATGAGAGGCCGGGCGAAAAAAATTCGTAATAACATTACGAGAGTTAATGCATTTAAAGTCCTTTTTTGTTTACTAACAATTCCTCCAATGTGTCTTATTGACCTGATTACTTTATAATATATACTATTTTAGATTGCACCCATATCACATGGTCCTACACCATAGTTTGAATGCTCAAGATTTCGATACCAGGTTGGATTTTTGCAACTGGCTCACGACGATCCTGAAATACTTTCACGAATCATGCGAACACATGAGGCTACTTTTCATAGTGATGGTAGTGTAAATCGACATAAAATGCATTATTGGCCTGAAACGAATCCCCACTGGATGCAGGAGGTCCAACATCAGGGTCGTTGGTCTGTAAATGTGTGGTGCGGGATTCTAGGTGGGGAAATACTTGGCCATTTTTTTTAATGAGACTAATAATGGAGAAAGATATTTAGATTTTTGAAGCAATGAATTGCCACTTCTTTTAGAAGACACCCTTGGGCATTCGTCGTGACATGTTCTTTCAACATGATGGGTGCCCGGCACATTATACTAGAGATGTTCGGAATTTCTTAGATCAATCATACCCTGAAATGTGGATAGGACGTGGAAGTTTATTTATTTGGTCACCAAGGTCTCCAGACCTTGGCGAATAAAAGATCTCGTTTATGCCGATAGACCCACAACAAGATCTGACGTGATTGAAAGAATACGACAGACAATACGAAGTATTTCAAGGGCAGAAATTGAAACTGCTGTTCTCTCCACCCGTCAGCGATTGATTTCATGCATTGAAAATGAGGGACGACATTTCGAACATCTAGGGCGACAATAATTACGTAGTTATTTATTTAAGGTTTTAATTGTTAGATTTTTCACATTATTATTTTATAATTTGTTCTCATTGTTAGTAGCGACAGCATTACATTTAGGTAATCTAGCGGCAACCATAACATTAGTATGATAACAGTTTAAATTACTGCAGACCAATGTAAGATCTTTTCATCCAGGCTAAATTTAATAATTTCCGTTAACGTGAACTAGCCTACTAGACGTTGGAAGAACAATTCCCGCCATTTACCGTTTTCTTACGATATCTCAGGATAGGAAAAATATATCGGCTAGCAGTTTTCACTGTTTCATTACTAATTTAGTCTACTTTTTAAAGACCTTCTTATATTTTTATGCTTCCATTTAAAATTGTAAAGAGAAAACACAATATTAAAAAATATCAAACAGCGCCCTCTAGCATTTATGTTATTAATCAGATTGCTTAAAATTTACAAATTTTCTATTGTTTAACAAAAGCTCTTTCAAACAACATCAAGTTTATTAAAATCGTTCAAGCAGAACCTGAATTAAAGGCGTTTTTACATAACAAGGTTCCCACTCTCCCCCACCCCTTATTTGAAGAGATAGACTAAAACTTAGAATATGCAGAATTTATCGAGGAATCTGATTATAATATTTAATATGGCTCTTAATTGGGTAAATTTAAAAAAAATTTGCTTTTTAAAATTTTAACTGTCAAATACGCCCTCTAGCGGTGAACCTACAATTCTGAAAATAATTTCCAGGCGTTTCTCGAGGCCACTTTTGTTATAAAAATGTTTTTTTCCGAACCTGTGCCATAATCCATTCCTGAGATATGGCCACCCGGTATATATAGAAAAGTTTACAGTGTGATTGTAATGAGAAAGAGATTAGCATAAACATTCTTATTTTGCAAATAAATATTTCAGTTAAAATTATTCAAAATTAGTTTTTTCTGGGTACATTATTTTGTACGAATTAATTATAATGTGATTTACTGAATTTTATCTCTTAGTATGTCGAGTTTTGCATTTTTTTTTTCCGAATACGTTTTCTCTTACAGTGAGTCTAAGCGTACACCAACAGTTATATGTGAACTATATATATTAGCATGAAAAGCTTTTTGTTTAGGATTTATTTTAGCAACTTGCTCGCGTTATCAGGCGTTTAGTCAACATTATTATTTTGTATTTCTGTTGTTAAATACATACCCTATTTTCTATAATTTACCATAAATACTAAAGTATAATATTTTTTATTTCAAACTGAAAACTACTACTTTATTTTATTGTACATATTAAATACAATACCGTCTTTTTTTTAAATTTAGAGTCAAATGCACGTTTAAAACGCTTAAATCAACATTTTATGATATAACATAAACAATTTATCTCAAAACAAATAAAATGCACATTGTTTACATGAATTTATGTAAAATATTATTTTTCACTGACTCATATCAAGGATTATTAAAATATAAACTGATCATTTTCGAATTTAAAACTATATATACACACACACTTATATATAATTACATTAGCATGAAGAAGCACTTATTACACATGCTTCATTATGCTGACTTTGATGCCTTGCTAAGCTGAAGATCCATTCATTTTTCTATTCATTTCATAAAATTCTATATCAAGTTTGAATTGTTTTATTAGGTTTAGTAACTCATTCAGCCTCTTCTTTCTATCTTCTATACTTAATACTTTTTCTTTACTTTCCCTTCGTATCGTGCGTACTAGTACTTTCGTCATTTCTGCTAATAAAAATTTTACTGAATCATGCTCACCCAAAGAAACCTTTTATTATAAATCTATTTTTATATTTCTAAGCATTGTAACATGATACTACCCTCACGAGCTGAAAACTATTTGACCATGACTCAATTTAGTCGATATAAGTACCATTTGACCTTGGTCTACCTTTTAGCATAGACAACAACCTGTCATTCTTCTTGTTTCCATGTACTAATTCTATTTTTATATTTTTAATAATTGTAATATGATATCCCTGCAGGTCAATAATCTTTGACCTTGAAAACACTATTTTTAGATTTCTAAGAATTGTAATATGATGACCTTGACATTTCTATTTTTAGATTTTACCTTGACATTTTGAACAGCTTCAAAAATGTTAATTTCCGCCAAAAGTTTAACCTTGAACAGCTCCAAGAACCTTCATTTCTCAACACCAGAGAGCTAGTGACCTTGAACTGGTCCAAAACCGACCCCTTATTACTACTAAAGTGTCAGTTATAAAAAACCTACTACACGCAGATCTGTAACTGAAGATGAAGAAAATACTTTTATTTCATACTGCATCGTAACACCCATGTTTAAGTTAATGATTTCAATTCCGTAAATGAGGTTTTACGGTATTAGTCCGGTAAAACCTTTTACCGGGATCAATCAATATTCAAACTATTTATTACCAGAAAAATACAAAAGTAATAAATATATTAAAAAAGAAAAAATAAATGTTTATGTATGTAAAAAGCTAAACATTAACAGTAACATTCATGGTACAATCTCTTTTCTCAGCTATTTCGAATCTCGGTATATGATCGTGGAGAGTGGAACTTGACGAAGCGCTTACAGTAGCAACCTCTCTGGATTTCTCGGTTCAGACTTGCACAAAACTTTCCGCTCATTTGATCATTTTACACTTTTCTATTTCCTTTCAATGAATCCTCTATATATTTTGCTGCCACTATTCCATCCTCCGTGTCTTTGAAGAAATAAAAGTTTCGCACCGGGTTTGTTAATAAAGTCGCCGATGTGCGGCGAAAACTATACGCGGTCTACAACTCGGGGTTTCCTGATCTCAGAAATTGCGCCATTTTCTTGGGAACTCCACCAACTGTATGAATTACAGCGCACTGGGAAATTCATTTGCCATTACGGTATTCCACGAACAGTATGTTGTGACCTAAACCCTTGGGTAGCAAGGAAACGTATCTTCGGAACAATTCGAACACACTTATGTCGTCCATTTCATCAACGACCCTAAAGACACTTCTTTATTCGTTTTTGAGAAAGGGATTGTGACTACCAATTGTGTAAAGGTTTCCTGAATGTCATCCAAAGACAATTCATACATCTCTTCGTGCCGGTATCCACCAGCGATGCCGATTAAACCAACAATCTGACAAGAACACTAAACTGTCAGCAAATATTGAAATGTACATCTAAAAATCTTCTCTGGTGAGTGTTTTCACCTGCTTAGGTTGATAACCAGCAGATTATTTTTTCAGAAAAGCTGAAACTTAAAAAAATCCTGACATCCATGTTTTTATGAAATTGTAGCTTTGCTTTAACCATCGAATACTTTGACCACTATGAAGACATTATCTTGGACTATAAAAAGACCAATAATGATTCCATCAAAGGAATATTAAAAGTAACTTACCAAACCAAACAATACGCATTAATTTCACTGACTCCGTTTTCCTTTACGCAAAACATCACCCAGAATGCAACAATTTGCTGAAATTTCGTCTCAGAGAATTCAACAAAACAAACAATAAAAGAGTAACCTTAGTGATTAGCTTTTCGTATACGATCATATTTTAAATTCAAATATGTATTTATTGCTTTCTTAGTTTATCCAATAAATACAGTATGAAATAGAGTGCATTACGACATACGTTCGGGAAACTTTTACAGTAACTCGTGTCAAAATTCGACTTGTTACTGTAAAAACGAGTTTCCCGGACTCATAACGTAAATTACTATTACAATAGTTGGTTCGGTTACCGAAAATCCCAATACTATTCAAAGTCAGATATCCGAAAATACTAACATTAATCAAGCAAGTATTTCAAGAATTCTTAAAAAACACAGATTTCATACTTATAAAATCTAGCATTGCCAAGAACTTTGTGGAAATGATTTTGACAACCGAACTGAATTTTGCATGTGGGTGTTAGACGACGCAGGAAATGAAAACTTTTTTGATAATGTGTTATTTAGTGATGAGTGTACTTTTCAAACACTGGTTTCGTGAATAGACGCAACTTCCATTATTATTCTGATTCGTGTCCGCGTCAATACAGAGTCATGAGAAATCACCTATTCTGATTTCTCGTCCGTTAATGTGTGAGGCGGAATACTGGACCTATATTTATTTGGGCCATATTATTTTGAAGGACCTTTAAATGGTATGATGTTCCCCGATTTTCTTTTACACCAACTTCCAGTATTATTAGAAGAAGTCCCTTTAAACATCAAAACATCTATGTGGATTCAATTGGATGTTGCCACGCCTCATTATCATCACGATTTTCGGCAATTTTAAATGCCAACTTTCAAAAAAGGTGGTTTGGAAGAAATTGATTTCAAAATTGGCCCCCAGTTCACCGGGCCTAACCCCATCAGATTTCTTTTTACGGGGATACGCATAATAATAATAATGTGAAATGTGAAATGTTTATTTTTTCATAATATGTACATTCATGGGATCAGCTAAGTCACATGACTTGTCAGCTGATTCCTGATAATAATACATTGATTCATTATAATAATGTATTTTACTTAGATTTAAGACGCCGTTTTGAGTCTGACGTGCAATCTATACTTCTATAGGTAATTACTTAAGATTGAGGTTATATACTAAAAACTGATTCATATACCATTGTCTAAAAATGATAATAAAAATGATAATAATAATGGTAATAATAATAATAATAACAATGATAATTACAGAACAACATACATAAGCGATCATTTCTAGTAATGTATACGTGTACATAAATATAAATATAAAAATAAAAATAACATAGCATTACTTATGGCTATTAAGTGCGCACATTTCGTAGAATGGCCTAAAGGTAAAATTAAATCTTAGAAAGAAGAGAAAAAAAGAAAGAAAATAAACTTAACGATAACTTAAATTCAGGCTCAATTAATTATTTATTTATTGCAGCAGCCAGGATAGAAGGAAGCGAACTGAAATCTATATCAACTAACATACAAATCAGGTTGTAATTGACAGATAAACGTACGGTAGGGCTTATGCACAACATATTAGTTCGAGGTGTTGAATATTGCAAAGCTTGTGTATACCTACAAGTACACGAGGGAGTGTAGAAATTAAGATTGGATACCACATAAGGGCAGTCAATTGAGTTATGTAGTAATCCATATAGAAATTTTAGGCTAGTTAGCAAACGACGCTTTTCCATAGACAAAAAGTTAAATCGTGAAAGTAGCAACTCATTAGCTACCATTTTTCTAGATATAATCCGTCAGTTTTAAATGCTACGTATTTTAAGAACTTACGCTGTACCCTTTCGATAGCATTAGTTAGAGTCTCATAGATAAGATACGACACTAAGTGGCAGTACTCTAACTTTGGTCTCATCAGAGCAAAATAAAAACAGAAAAGTGTCTTGGGGTTGTAGAAGGATTTGGAGCTTCTAATAATGAAGACCAGTGTTTTAGAAACAGAAGAACAAATGTTTTGGAAGTATTCAGTAAATTGGAGTTTGTGGTCAAATAAGACACAGTCTTTTATAGTACGATTTAAGGTTACTGCGTTTACAGAATAACAAAACTACGTCGTATTTTTTACTGAAAGAAACCACTTTACATTTGTTTATGTGTAACGGTTTGTACTGCATCAAGATTCGAGGAAATTTATTTGATCTTGTAAGAAACGACAATCTTGTAGTGAGGAGATTTCACTATAAAGTTTGAGGTCATTTGCAAACAATGGGTGAAGAGTGGATATTACAGTTGAGATATCGTTAATAAATACCAGAAAGAATAGTGGGCCTAAGTTTGACCCCTGGGGTACGCTCGATGTGGAAACAAAAAAAAATCAGATGTAAAATCTTTAAAGTAACGTATTGTGGACGATGTACAATGAAAATAAAAGTTAGAAGAGAACTGGCGAAACCAGAAGCTGTTACCTTGTTATAGATGGTATCAAAGGCCCTTGCAAAATGCTTATAAATTACGTCTAGAATTGAGACGAGTAATCCGTGAAACAAGCTAAGTTTGTTACCGTAGATCGCTTTTGTATAAAACCATGTTGGTTAGGAGAGATGTAGTTTTTAACAATTGCCTAAATCTGATTATAAAAAACAATTTTAGAGATCTTAGCAAAGGTGCATAAGATAGTAATCGGTCTGTAATTTGATATTGATACAGGATTGTCTGATTGCTGTATTGGGCATATCTTGCCTACTTTCCACATGTCTGGAAAGCATTGTTGACCAAGCGCAAGGTTAAAGATGGTGCACGGAGGGGGGGTAAAAACACATTTAACAGAAGTAATGGAATTTCATCCTAACAAGCAGTGTACTCGTTCTTCATGCAACTAATTGCATGTTTAACCATGGATTCGTCGATATGGCCACTGTTGTTAGGCAACTTTGATTTTAGTTTTTATCGACTTTTCAGAATTTTCAATTCGTTAAGAGCGCATACAGACTCATTTTTTGTAAAGGAGAAGACAGTTGTGTTTTAACCGAATCTCTTTTATGGCTTGAGGTGTGAGCCATTTGAAGTACCCAGATTTTTTTTACTATAACGAGGAACAAAAGATTCAAAGGGGTTGTTTAATACTTTGTAGAACTCAGAGCAACCCTTATGTACGTCAGTGTAGGAACGTAAGAAAGTCCAATCTACATTTCATAAAACTGTAAACAAACCGTGAATGCCGGATTTTTTAAAGTTAAAACATTTTTTGGTAACATTGGGAGTTCATCCTGTGTTACGTCACATTTTCTACTACATATAACGAATCCAAAAGTCGCTTGGTAGTGTTAACTACAGAATTGTATTGATTAACATGAAGAAAGTTTAAGAAATTGTTCATTAGATTAAATTTTGAATCAGCAACATCTTTATATAGAAAAAGAGGTATATTAAAATCGCCTAGAATTAACACTTTGTTGTGAGATAGACATAACTGCTCAAATAGCGCAATAAATAATTGGTAGTATAAATAGTGGTAATGGTAATCGTATAAAATATATAAAAAGCGTTTTAATAATATAATAAAGAAATAAGTGTGAAAATGTTCTCAAAACAAATCGTTAAACTAACTGGAGATACAAACCATTCACCAAAAATAATGCCTTTGACTCAGCCGGTAAATTAAAGTAGAGTGGTTCAATCTTTTGATTTGCTTAATTACCACAATTCTATGTTGTGTTATTTTCACTTAACATAAATAATAAAAATGAAATGTAACACTAATAAAAATGATCTCGGACCCCAAGTTATTTTTAATTATGCTCGGAATAACTAAACCGAGGTTGTTTACAATAAAAATTTACCAAAATGTAAAAATAAAAAAATATGCAAACTATATTTATTAACAGTTAAAATGATAGGGTTAAATAAAATATACCTTAAAACTAGTTATAGCCTTAAATTATTAATTAATTGTTATAAATATAAATACCTGTTCGTAAAATTTTGTACACAAACTTTTTAATAACCTCTGGTATCTAAACGATTACGGAAATGTCAACCAAGGTGATGTCATCTTTGCACCAATATTGCGCAATATCTCGAAATAATACTTTACGTTGTAAAACACACCTAAAATGGAATTTTATTTCTTATAAATTTGTCTTCTTGAAATTGAATAAACCAATATTTATTGCATTCTTTTGAAGGTTCAAAATAAATAATGGAATCCACATTCAGATATGCATTAAAAGCAAAACGCCATCATAAAATGAAAGCGTACATAACAGTAGAATTCATTGTGCAATCAAAAGCGCTAAAATTAAAAGTGTAAAAGTAAAAAAAAGAAAGTGCCTGAAAAGAGCAAATGTTTTATTTTTTAATATAATGCGTTAAAATATGTCTTACCATTAAATCAATGGCACTTTTCACAAAATTTAGGTGGAAACCCAAAAAATATGGCTTCCTGCATCTACGGCGTACCACAAGAAGTGAACAAAATGGACGCCTAGAATATCAGACAACGTAGCCGTGCGCGAAAAGATTTGCGCAAAAAATTAAGTCAACGATGACGCGTTTCACGAAAATATTGAGCAGAAAAAAATAATTTCAAGTGTCAGTATAAACCTTTAAGAAGATATGCACTTAAGTTACAGCAAAATGCAAATTAAGTTGCCTACCTCAAACTTAAAAATCATTAATAAATAAAATTTTTCTTATATTTACAAGTAAATGAATGAAGAACATAAATTACGGTATATTTTAATACAACTCAAAATGGGTTGTTACAATAGTCCCTAATAATTTGAGTATCAGGTGGTACATAAACTACAAACATGGTTAATTTTTTAGATTGGAGATGACATTTTCACCTTATAATGTCTATTGACGCCAATAAATTATTGAGTTCGCTTGTATTAACTATTTCACACGTAATATCTGATTTTACTGTTATAACTTCTTGTCTGTCACTTCGAATAAGTATATAATCAAAGGCAATACCCACTATATCATATTCGCTATCGGCAAGTGAGGAGTAAAATTTTAACTTTAGAACGCGTACATTCTGAAAGTATAGCATGAACTGAGTTTAGTTTTTTTGATTTTGGTACAATCTGGAGAACATTATTGAGATCAGCTTTATTTGATAGTTCGTCGCGAAGATTCTTTAAATACTCTTTTTGCATTGGTGTTTGGTGGGCAGTAACTATTATATTGTTGTACAGATGTAGATCTCGTAAGTATTGTTTATTTTTGAAAACGGTGATTGCATCATTAGCGGATTTTAATAAATCTTTAACGGGGCGCGATTTGTTATCCGTGCGCGGACGACCAATTCTCCATACCTTTTATACTATCACACGGAACACTTGCTGCTAACCCACTTATGACCTTAGTTACCATGTTATAATCGCTTTCTTTTCTTTGTGAAACATTATTTTGACGTACTTTTAGGATGGTAGAATACAATTATTTTAGTAGCGCGATGCTGACGTTTGGAGATGTCATTTCGATTTCTTCTTTGTCACAAATATTTCTCCAATTATTTTGTATACAGATACTTACTTGATCCTTTAGTGCTTCAATTTCCTTCCTCAAGGCCTCGACAGTAGTAGCTAGGTTCCTTAATTCCGTCGATTGTTTTATGCACATCTTACAGTTGAACGATATGTGTTTATCTTTGACTAAGACACATTGCATTTCCGCTCGAGATAATTCTGAACACGACACGCGTCATAAATTATTTCCTTTCCTTGATTTCCATTATTTGAACATACTGCACACTTGGAAGGCATTTTAAACAATGATGTAGGAAAATCACAACCATAAACTAATTAAATTAAATTAATTTGAACAAAGCGAACAAGTACACATTCACTACGTACAACTTTCACATTTAGGAAAATGAAAAATAAAAGCAAATGTCTACAATATGCACCCTATCACACCACACGATATGAAAGTACGCATAAGAGACGCTCTTGAAACTAAAACCCGCAAATGTTGTCCAGAGTGAGCACTGGTTTGGAAAAAGAATATACCTACTCCTGTCTGGAAATGGACGGTCGACATTTCGAACATCTGTTATAAATAATTTGCTTTTGTTTTATGTTTTCGTTGATATCTTTTAACGATTGTTGTTATTATATCCTGTTGCATTATGGAGTTTATGTTGTGAATATATTCCCCATTATTACTCTTCCAATTGTAAATTAACTGACATTTCTAAATAGTATGGACAACTAGATACATTTCCTGGTACGGTAAAAAATATGGCGTTCTATTTAAATTAATCAAGTTATTATATGATTTGCTTTAATCTTTGCACATCGTGTGTAAGATGGCAAAGTTATTCTAAGTGAGATATAAAATATGATCTATCGTTACACTTCACTGTAATTTCGCTTACATAACTTCAACACCACATCAGTACTTATTTGAAACATTACAATTAAGTTAGATTATGATAAAATTCAAATTATCTAAAAGACCTTAAGGCTTAGGTATTACAAACCTTTTTAAAATATACACTTATTTTTATCGGAGAATCCAAAAATACAATTATATACAGGAGGTTCAATTTAATAAAAAGGCAACTTTGATACTTTTAGGGCTTTTGGGATACCATGTATAACATGAAAATAATTTCAAAATGTATCCCAAAAGTGTTTTGCCCAGTGTGTCTGTGTCTGCGTGTCTGTGTGCCTGTGTGCCTGTGTGCCTGTGTGCCTGTGTGTCTGTGTGTCTGTGTGTCTGTGTGTCTGTGTGTCTGTGTGTCTGTGTGTCTGTGTGTCTGTGTGTCTGTGTCTGTGTGTCTGTGTGTCTGTGTGTCTGTGTCTGTGTCTGTGTGTCTGTGTGTCTGTGTGTCTGTGTGTCTGTGTGTCTGTGTGTCTGTGTGTCTGTGTGTCTGTGTGTCTGTGTGTCTGTGTGTCTGTGTGTCTGTGTGTCTGTGTGTCTGTGTGTCTGTGTGTCTGTGTGTCTGTGTGTCTGTGTGTCTGTGTGTCTGTGTGTCTGTGTGTCTGTGTGTCTGTGTGTCTGTGTGTCTGTTGTCTGTGTGTCTGTGTGTCTGTGTGTCTGTGTGTCTGTGTGTCTGTGTGTCTGTGTGTCTGTGTGTCTGTCTGCCTGTGTATCTGTCTGTATGTGTGTCTGTGAGTCTGTGTGTCTGTGTGTCTATGTGTCTGTATGTCTGTGTGTATGTGTGTCCGTGTATCTGTGTGTCTGTGTCTGTGTGTCTGCGTGTCTGTGTGTCTGTGTGCCCGTGTGTCCGTGTGTCCGTGTGTCTGTGTTTGTGTGTCAGTGTGTCTGTGTGTCTGTGTGCCTGTGTGTCTGTGTGTCTGTGTGTCTGTGTGTCTGTGTGTCTGTGTGTCTGTGTGTCTGTGTGTCTGTGTGTCTGTGTGTCTGTGTGTCTGTGTGTCTGTGTGTCTGTGTGTCTGTGTGTCTGTGTGTCTGTGTGTCTGTGTGTCTGTGTCTGTGTGTCTGTGTGTCTGTGTGTCTGTGTGTCTGTGTGTCTGTGTGTCTATGTCTGTGAGTCTGTGTGTCTGTGTGTCTGTGTGTCTGTGTCTGTGTGTCTGTGTGTCTGTGTGTCTGTGTGTCTGTGTGTCTGTGTGTCTGTGTGTCTGTGTGTCTGTGTGTCTGTCTGCCTGTGTATCTGTCTGTATGTGTGTCTGTGAGTCTGTGTGTCTGTGTGTCTATGTGTCTGTATGTCTGTGTGTATGTGTGTCCGTGTATCTGTGTGTCTGTGTCTGTGTGTCTGTGTCTGTGTCTGTGTGCCGTGTGTCCGTGTGTTGTTTGTGTGTCAGTGTGTCTGTGTGTCTGTGTGCCTGTGTGTCTGTGTGTCTGTGTGTCTGTGTGTCTGTGTGTCTGTGTGTCTGTGTGTCTGTGTGTCTGTGTGTCTGTGTGTCTGTGTGTCTGTGTCTGTGTGTCTGTGTGTCTGTGTGTCGTGTGTCGTGTGTCTGTGTCTGTGTCTGTGTGTCTGTGTGTCTGTGTGTCTGTGTCTGTGTGTCTGTGTGTCGTGTGTCTGTGTGTCTGTGTGTCTGTGTGTCTGTGTGTCTGTGTGTCTGTGTGTCGTGTGTCTTGTGTCTGTGTGTCTGTGTGTCTGTGTGTCTGTGGTCTGTGTCTGTGTCTGTGTGTCTGTGTGTCTGTGTGTCTGTGTGTCTGGGTGTCTGAGTGTCTGTGTGTCTGTGTCTGTGTCTGTGTGTCTGTGTGTTGTGTGTCTGTGTCTGTGTGTCTGTGTGTCTGTGTGTCTGTGTGTCGTGTGTGTCTGTGTGTGGCTGTGTGTCTGTGTCTTGTCTGTGTGTCAGTGTGTCTGTGTGTCTGTGGCTGTTGTCTGTGTGTCTGTGCTGTGTCTGTGTGTCTGTGTGTCTTGTGTCTGTGTGTCTGTGTGTCTGTGTGTCTGTGTCTGTGTGTCTGTGTGTCTGTGTGTCTGTGTGTCTGTGTGTCGTGTGTCTTGTGTGTCTGTGTGTCGTTGTCTGTGTGTCTGTGTTCTGTGTGTCTGTGTGTCTGTGTTGTCTGTGGTCTGTGTGTCTGTGTGTCTGTGTGTCTGTGTGTCTGTGTGTCTGTGTGTCTGTGTGTCTGTCTGCCTGTGTATCTGTCTGTTGTGTGTCTGTGAGTCGTGTGTCGTGTGTCTTGTGTCTGATGTCTGTGTATGTGTGTCCGTGTATCTGTGTGTCTGTGTCTGTGTGTCTGGTGTCTGTGTGTCTGTGTGCCGTGTGTCCGTGTTCGTTGTCTGTGTTTGTGTGTTAGTGTGCTGTGTGTCTGTGTGCCTGTGTGTCTGTGTGTCTGTGTGTCTGTGTGTCTGTGTGTCGTGTGTCTGTGTGTCTGTGTCTGTGTGTCTGTGTCTGTGTGTCGTGTGTCCGTGTGTCCGTGTGTCTGTGTGTCTGTGTGTCTGTGTGTCTGTGTGTCTGTGTGTCTTGTGTCTGTGTGTCTGTGTGTCTGTGTCTGTGTGTCTGTGTGTCTGTGTGTCTGTGTGTCTGTGTGTCTGTGTGTCTGTGTCTGTGTGTCTGTGTCTGTGGTCTGTGTGTCTGTGTGTCTGTGTGTCTGTGTGTCTGGTGTCTGGTGTCTGTGTGTCTGTATGTCTGTGTCTGTGTCTGTGTCTATGTATGTGTGTCTGTGTGTCTGTGTGTCTGTGTTCTGTGTGTCTGTGTCTGGTGTCTGTGTGTCTGTGTGTCTTGTGTGTCTGTGTTCTGTGTGCTGTGTGTGTGCGTTCTGTGTGTCTGTGTGTCTGTGTGTCTGTGTGTTGTGTGTCTGTGTGTTGTCTGTGTGTCTGTTGTCTTGTGTCTGTGTGTCTGTGTCTGTGTGTCTGTGTGTCTGTGTGTCTGTGTGTCTGTGTGTCTGTGTGTCTGTGTGTCTGTGTGTCTGTGTGTCTGTGTGTCTGTGTGTCTGTGTGTCTGTGTGTCTGTGTGTCGTGTTGTTGTCTGTGGTCATGTGTGTCTGTGTGTCTGTGTGTCTGTGTGTCTGTGTGTCTGTGTGTCTGTGTGTCTGTCTGCCTGTGTATCTGTCTGTATGTGTGTCTGTGAGTCTGTGTGTCTGTGTGTCTATGTGTCTGTATGTCTGTGTGTAGTGTGTCCGTGTATCTGTGTGTCTGTGTCTGTGTGTCTGCGTGTCTGTGTGTCTGTGTGCCGTGTGTCCGTGTGTCTGTGTTTGTGTGTAGTGTGTCTGTGTGTCTGTGTGCCTGTGTGTCTGTGTGTCTGTGTGTCTTGTGTCTGTGTGTCTGTGTGTCTGTGTGTCGTGTGTCTGTGTGTCGTGTGTCTGTGTGTGTCTTGTGTCGATGTGTCCGTGTGTCTGTGTGTCTGTGTGTCTGTCGTGTCTGATGTGTCTGTGTGTCTGTGTGTCATGTGTGTCTGTGTGTCTGTGTGTCATATACTGTGTCTGTGTGTCTGTGTGTCTGTGTGTCTGTTTGTTGCTTGTGTCTGTGTGTCTGTGTGTCTGTGTCTGTGCGTCTAGTGTCTGTGTGTCTGTGTGTCTGTGTGTCTGGTGTCTGGGTGTCTATGTCTGTGTGTCTGTATGTCTGTGTTGTGTGTCTGTGTGTCTGTGTGTCTGTGTGTCTGTGTGTCTGTGTGTCTGTGTGTCTGTGTGTCTGTGTGTCTGGTGTCTGTGTGTCTGTGTGTCTGTGTGTCTGTGTGTCTGTGTTCTGTGTGTCGTGTGTCTGTGTGTCTGTGTGTCTGTGTGTCTGTGTGTCTTGTGTCTGTGTGTCTGTGTGTCTGTGTGTCTGTGTGTCTGTGTGTCTGTGTGTCTGTGTGTCTGTGTGTCTGTGTGTCTGTGTGTCTGTGTGTCTGTGTGTCTGTTGTGTCTGTGTCTGTGTCTGTGTGTCTGTGTGTCTGTGTTCTGTGTGTCTGTGTCTGTGTGTCTGTGTTCTGTATGTATTAGTTGTTGTTGTGTGCGTGTGTCTGTGTGTGTGTGTCTGTGTGTTTAGTGTTGTCTCTGTGTATCTGTTGTAGTGTGTTGTGGTGTGTGTGTTGTGTGTCACGTCTTTGAGTGTGGAAACGGAGGAAGAGGAAAGGGTTTTCTACTCACCTGTAGATTATGTAGCGAACCGTCTAGCTCAACGGTTCGGGCGCTTGAAGCCGCTCCCCTTAATTAGAAACAGGCACCACTATGCCGACTCCTGGATAGTGATGGCGAAGGAGGCGAGTAGGGGAAATAGGAAAGGAGCACACCAAAGGAAGAGAAATGCGAGGCTGTAGTAGTGTAAACTATAAAATATAATGATCGAACCAAAAACAGCAGTAATTATGAGTACAATATTCAAACAAAATCTTCGGTTAAACCTAAAAATGAGAATCTGACTTTGAATGGACTAAAGATTTGTCACTACGGTTATTATTCAAACAAACAAAAAAATAATAACTTTCGCTCAAAAGGTTAAGTATAGGTAGTAAGATAAAAAAAAAGCAATCAATCGCAAAAAGGAACTGTACTTAATTGATTCCAATATTTCAAGATAATACATTCACAGATATGACGCAAACAGATGCGACAACAAAAATTACATGTATGTAACTCTTGAACTAGATGGTAATAAAAACCACTTGTAAATTAAAGAAAAAGGAAAGAGTATTTATAATACAGAAGCTGTTATGACGTTAGTTCTATCGGGCAACTGAACAATCGAAAATGGTTTGTGCGCAGCGTGCTACTCGTCAAAAAAAAAAACAAAACGATAGTTATTTACAACTAGTATTATAATTAGCAGTGATATGATAATTATCAGTTGAAGCGCTTCCAAGAATTGATCTGCACAGTGTGGACAATATTGAAATTATACTAGTTGATTATATAAAAATTATGTTATAGCGAGTAGTGCTTTAATGAAATCATTGTCGAGTAATTTCGCATAAAGAGACGATAAGGTATGTATTTAAGTACATGCAATAGATAACGATAACACTCTGACCTTTGTTTATAGGGTGTAAAGGGTTACCCTAATGTAGTTACAGAACTAAAGTTGGTGTAGACGAATCCAAATCAGCATGAAGAATCAATAGAACATCCACGAAGAAGGAATATAGAACCGAACGTGCTTTTACTTCTTTCAGTACTAACCATTAAAGTGCAAGCATTAAGAGCTAACCAGTAAATACTAAGCCATTAAGTGATAACCAGGTAGGTAAGTATTGCATAAAACGAAGGTTACCTTAGTTACCCCTTTTGTTGTAGACGGGCACATTAAAATGGTGTGGACTGTTTTCCGTAGTCGATCGAAAGGATCAATAGTTTTTTTAGAGGTGGTACGCCTTCAAACGCTAACAAAGAAAGTTATGTTTTACCAATAAGAAAAAAAAATCTTTGTCATCTCACCAAAATTTTAATAACTAGAATATTTTTTTAAAACCGCAGTTACATGCGAGCAACAAAGCTGGTAGAGCTCGTCTACTAGCGGTTGGCGAGACTACCTGACTGTGCCGACCCAAATAAATATTCTTAAGCTTCTTAGGATAATTGAAATTAACATAAAAGTGGAAGTTCAAGAAATCCAGTGGCGTCACAGTTTTTAAAAATTTGTTTAATTAAAATGTTTGTTACTTTTTATTAGATGCTATTATATCTGCAAACTACTACATACATAGATAAGGGCAACTAATTAAAGAACATTTATTATTTTAACGTTAATCACTGTCATTACAATAATATAATAGTGCAATTAGACTACTAATTGCAATGCAATTGCAGACGGTATTCAAATGACTTTCGTTTAAGAAACTTTTTCAGTACGAATTCATATTCTCTAAGCAGTAGTTGAAGTGTATTGAATATGTCTATAATCGAACACAAACCTAGTGAAAGTGATGACGAATATTATAATGACAGTGATTAACGTTAAAATAGTACATGTTCATTAATTGGTTGCCCTTATCTATGTATGTAGTAGTTTGTACATATAATAGCATCTAATAAAAAGTAAAAAGCCTTTTAATTTACAAATTTTGTGTAATCACTAAGACGCCACTGGATTTCTTGCACTTTTATGTTAATTTCAATTATCCTAAGAAGCTTAAGAATGAGTATTTGGGGTCAGAACCGCCAGGTAATCTCGCCAACCGCTAGTAGACGGCCTCTACAGAGGGTGTAGAGGAACCAAATATGCTTTGTCGTAGGTATTTCTCTCAGATTATACCCGAATAATCTTTATTAGAAATTTTCCAAAACAAATGTTGAAATTTTTCTAGCGTGGCTAAGATGGCGATCGACAAAAGGAAAAGAAAAACGCGAGCAATACTTTTTCGACCAAAAATTGTTATATAGATCACTTTTGTATCGATAAAATTCAATAAAGAAAGTTCCAAATTATTGTAATTTTCATGCCGCCATTTGTGTGTGTGTGTGTGTGTGTGTGTGTGTGTGTGTGTGTGTGTGTGTGTGTGTGTGTGCGTGCGTGCGTGCGTGCGTGCGTGCGTGCGCGCGTGTGTGTGTGTGTGTGTCTATGCGTCTATTTGCACCTGAGTGCATGTATGTGTGTGTGTGTGTGTGTGTTGTGTGTGTGTGTGTGTGTGTGTGTGTGTGTGTGTGTGTGTTTATCTCAATGTCTGTGTGTAATTGTGCGCGTGCGTGTCTTTGTGTGTGTGTGTGTGTGTGTGTGTGTGTGTGTGTATGTGGGTATCCACCATAATTCCAGAACCATAATACGCGTACTTCAGATTTTGTATTTGAGATTTGTTTCATTTCTGCTGAAGCTGATTAGATTTGGGGAAGTATTTAGTAACGGTCTCGGCAATTTTTGATAGGACGCATGGCTTGGCGGCAATAATATTCTTACGTGGAATTTATGTGTCTTTATTAAAATTTTTCAATTTTATTTTTACAAGGTTATCGATTTTTGCTATGAACGTATTAAAAAATAGGTTGCATAATTGTCTTAAAACAATTATCATTATTGAGATTATTTCACTTTTTTAATTGCCACTTTTTAAGTTTAAAGGTCGTGTATTGTTCCACACTAGATATTTTTAATTTGACCAAGACACTTCAACATACTAATAATTTGTAATGTTTTATTACTCAAAAATGTTTTGATTGATTGAACTATGTATAACAAATAAAATAAATACTAGGTTTTGGGTTTTAATCCAAAAAAGACTTGGTCCAGGTTATCACTACAAGGAGGATCAATGGTTTTTCCGGTTGTTACAACTTCATAGTTTTGCAATAATTTTACCAATAAGAGTTTAACTTCCAGTAATGCAAGCCTTTCTCCTGTACAAGTAATATGTGATATCCACATGTAAAGAGCACTTGATACAACTTACCAATACACTTTCTTGGACCAGCTCCAAACGGAAAATACCTAAACGGAGGAACTTTATCAATATTTTCATTACTAAATCTATCGGGATCAAATTTTTCTGGATTGGGAAAGTACATAGGGTCCATTTGGAACGAATGATATGGTATCCATATTTTAACATCTTTCGGAATATATAAATCTCGTTCACCTGGTTTTTCTGCTTTAATGTAATATGGTTTGACAGTGTTTCTATCAATTATAGATGAAGCAGGGTGCTTTCGTGTACTTTCTAAAAATGTTGCTAAATATTTCCGTTTACTGGATTCCAAAATTTACCTAAAATTACACTATTCATGTACTTCAGTGACTGAAGACCATCGAAAGTTACTTCATTCTGAATGTTTTCGTTAATTTCAATGCACACCTTCTCTTGAATATCAGGATTTTCCGCCAATTCGTAGCAGATGTTTGTTAGGCTTGACGAAACTGTATCAATAGCAGCAAAAAAGAATGCTGCGACTTGTGCAGTTATTACATTATCAGTTATTTCTATTAAACCGGACGACGACGATGAAATATTGTCTAAAGGGATTTTAAATTTTTCAAATCGAGCTTTGTTCAGAAAGTGAATCAAATCTGGACGTGTAACGTTTTGCTCCTGTCGAAGACGTATAGACTCTTGAATGAGAGTTTTAATTCTTAAACAAGCTTTTTCCGGTACAATTTTCAAATTGACCAACTAAAGAAATGCAACATGTAAATAAGTAGGCAACTACATTTATAACTTACCTTTACTGCAAAAGGGAAGAGAGTGTATAGTATAAGACCTATCAGATTAAGTGGAGAAAGTGAAGCTAAATTCTTTCCAATTAGCCAAATGTCGTTGTTTTTGTCATTGAAGGAGTCAGCTCGAAATCCAAAACCTGTACTTGCAATAATATCGTGTGAATACCTCATAAAGGCTTCTTTCATTTCAATTACGTCGTTAATATTAATAGATTTTATATAACTAAGAAATTCATTTGAACTTTGTTGCATTACCGGAAACATTAATCTCATTTTACCATTTGTAAAAAATGGAGCCATTGACATCCTCAAGTTCTTCCAACCCTCTGCATCTACAGGAATGGTATAAGAAAATGTATTTGTTGATGTATTGGAACGTACATGTAAGAGAATGTATATTCTTACTCCAAAACTCATCAATATCATCTGATACTTGTTTAGTGTGGTCGCAGAATGACTGAAAATCTTCTATCAATATTTTTTTGATTAAATCACTGTCAAAAACTAAAAGGACAGGGTATACGAAGTTGTAGAAACCCACGTATCTAAAAATACAGTTTCAGTTTGTAAAATAATAATGATAAACAAATAAAATTTTCAATAAATAGTTACCTTTTATCTCGATGCTCATTGTAAATAGATTTAAAAACATCACCAGTTTTATTCAATCGAATCACATTTTGAGAATAATTACTGAAGCAATATAAAATATTTGCTGTAATTACTCCCTTCTTGTTCCAATAATTGAAAGTTTGAAAAACACTTAATATGATGAAAATTAACAATATTACTATTAATAAAACTAACATTTTATGTAACTGCAAGGTACAGTGGTTTTTCAAGTACGTTCAAATACTAATAATACTCGACTGACATAGATTATGCTGTGAACTAATCTTTATTAGAATATTTAGGTTTTATTATCAGTGTCAGTGATTTATGAGCATTTAATATTATACCAAATAATTTTATCACAATTTTTGAAAGTACATTGCTTCGGCATTACTAAGGGTTGAGAATAGGACAAATGCTCCAT
The DNA here is from genome assembly GCA_036346205.1 of Vesta saturnalis. Lineage (NCBI taxonomy): Eukaryota > Metazoa > Arthropoda > Insecta > Coleoptera > Lampyridae > Vesta > Vesta saturnalis. The sequence goes on from JARFJB010001417.1 coordinate 34,754, forward strand.
AGAATAGGACCAATAGTTGTGGGGCTATCGCTTTGTAGGAAATCGTATTTCATTGTGGTTTTTCTAAAAAATATCGAAACTGTCTGCGATACAACTTTTAAAAAAGTTATTCTATTCAGTGGCAACAATTCTTCAAAGATTTCTATGTGGAATTTCAGAAGGGTTTACCTGATAGGGAGCAGTTTTTTAACCGCGAAAAATCTGTCTTAATAATAATTCATGTTCTAATGCGCGGAACTAACGGTTCGGTGGTGGATATTTTTACAAAGGGTTGTCAACATAGACACGTAAGTGTGTCTTTCTTAACGCAAAACGTATTTCATCAAGAACCTGGACAGAGAGATATTTCGCTCAACGCTCATTACATAATTTTGTTTAAGTATCCGCGTGACAGAGTTCAGATACAACATTTAGCAAGACCGATTTCTCCTTATAACCCGAAACTTTTAGAGGCTGCGTACCAGGATGCCACACGGGTATTTATTGTTCGATTTACGGACGTGCTACGGCATAGAACAAATATATTCGGGCCGCAAGGCATTTTCCAAGTACATATATCAAAAAAAGGCTTTAAACCTCATAGTCATAAAGATTGCGTCATATATGATCACTGACGTTTTCAAAAACACCGATCTCCTTCGCACATTAGCCAGATTAAGTAAAATTCGACGTGACGCTTTATTGAGATGTCTGAATACTAAGCATGTAAAAGGCCGTGTATCTTTGTCAAGTGATCAGAAACAGCGAGTCTCTCAACATAAGCACACTTTGAGACGCTTGACGCAGAGAGGTGAATCTATAAAAAGGAAGAAACAGTTTCTTGTACAGAAGAGCGGTGCATTTCTACCACTCCTGTTAGGACCATTGCTTTGCGGTATTCTGGGTAACTTGTTTCAATAACTATGGACCACAACCTGAAAAAGATGATTATTCTACCATTGGATTTTATACAACGTTTGTAGACACCAGATGTTACACAAAACAACACTGTAAAGCAGCTGGGCAACGATATGGATAAAGTTTTAAAAACCAAAATGGCTGACCATGACAAATGGAAACAGTACAATCAAGTTATTCAAAGATGACTACACTTTTCCAATCAGTTACGTCAACCTGCTAGCATTAAAATCAGCGGCGACGATGATATTGGAGATTTGCCGTCTTACCGAGACGCAAAGGCTTGGCAGACGACAAAATAGTATCAACGCCTCCGTCTACATATAGGAAGAAAAGTACGGATTTCTTACGTATACTGAATACGGCCGGTGATGTATTTTGGGACGAATGGGGTAATGTTACAATGATCCCACATTCCAACATTACCGATCTGGTTCACAAAACGTTAAGGTAGCCAAAAACGCGCACAGTTGGCAACAGTTTGCGGAGTACATTGAAGAAATAAATATAACACGAGAGTTTATCGGAAATACTTGAAGACGTGATACTGTCGAACGAACCCTTGCGACTATAGGTGAGAATTACGATGCAGATAGTCAATCGCGGGAAATACCGAAAACAATCTCTCAAGGAAAAAGACTCTCACAAGATTGGTATACGTGGCGAATATAACATGGATGCTGTATACTATAATCCCTCGCATCCGGTAGGGTTTTCGGGTGTAACACCTTTAGCTAACGAGTTGGCGAGAGCTCTGTAAAGACTGCCACATCTGTAATTGAAGCATTCGACGATATTTGACGATATTTGTAAGGATTGTGACAATCCACTGCAAAATCTGCACACGGGTGAAGCTTGAGTTTGTGGCGGCCTGTGTACAAAACTCTTTCAAGAAACAAAATATCAATTTCTATGTAACAAATAACCCCGGTGTAAAAGCATTTGTAGGTGAAATATTTAATAAAACATTGAAAACAAAGACGTGGCCTACAAGAATTCCTACAAGTATATTGATGTACTTACTAAAAAAACTTGTAACTGCTTACAACAATAGCCCTCATTCAAGTATAAGATGGCACCTGCGGCTCTAAACGACGAAAACATTTGGGGAAGTGTGGAATAACCTGTACGCGAAAGGCTTAGTTCCTCAACCTAAATATAAGGTTGGTGAGCATGTCAGAATCGCCAGAGCTAAGTACACCTTTCAGGAGGGATATGAAACGAATTGGAGTGAGGAAGTTTTTACAATTATTGAAGTGGGTACCTTTTACGAAGAGGAATTGCAAGTGGTTGCGGTTGATAAACACACCCTATTCAAAGCCCATAAGATTTTAGTAGAGAAGGGCCGTGGCCGATATAAACAAGACTTGGTCAAGAGGCATGGATACAGTGACAAATTTAATAGCTGCGGGTTAGCTTAGTAGGTGAGAGGTATGTAACCTTATTGAGTAATAGTTCTACAACTTATTTTCCTGATAATATGACGTCAAGTTTTATTACGCAGCTGCCAAAACGAATCAGATTAAAGGGATTATGGGTTGTAGGCATATCAGAAATTCAGTACCCTTGTTCTTTTGCCGTTGTAAATGCGACAGAAAATTTAATTTATTACATAAGTGAGCCACCTTCAGGAGAAGAGGACGATATTTAAAAAAAACTGCATTGCATTTTCAACATGACAGTGAGAAAATCAGTTATGTTGAGGACGGCTTGTATGTGCTACGTTTCGGTTCGGGGAATTACGCCAACATAGAGGAAATCACCCACGAGATAATAAATAAATTGTTAACATGGAAAGCCATAACCTAACTAAGCGCGTCACAACGAAATAGAAAATCCTGCTCTCACTATTCGGATAGGTATGGAACCAATACCACCGCACCCCTCTAGAATATGGACAGTTTTACCAACGCAGATGTTTGTTTATTGCGATATCGTTGAACTGAAAATTGTAGGTGATGTTTTATTTCCACTTAGACGTATAGTAAACATTACTTCAGTGTTTTTTTTCACCTGCACGCTACATGCCAGTGATGACACGGGAATCTGAAAACGTCTAGATGAATATAAAAACAGACACGGGTGCAGCAATGCTATTCGAGTTTGGAACGTCGTATCTGAAGCTAGACTTTAGGCAAGTACAATAATGGTTTGTCCTTATCAACAATACTATATGAATCAGGCCGGTAAGAGTATCGGTTCGATTTACAGAAGTGCACTATATCAGCGTGAGCATGGTATAGGAAGCTGGTTAGGCGGTATATTTAGAAGTATAATACCGTTATTTAAGTCTGGTCCAAAGTCTATTGGAGAAAATCTCTCAGGACTGAGGCCAATATCATCGGTGACGTCATAGAGGATCGACCTAATAAGAACTCATTTCAAGAAAGATTTCACGAGGCAGGTGGAAATCTTAAACGAAAAGCCGGCAGTAGAAACACTATACAGATCCGGACGCACTTTTTTCACTAGATTTGTCACCAGATTTGGAAAAAGTCACCAGAAAAGTCACTAGATTTCAAGGTTGGTAACATTGCCTGCTTCAAAGACACCGCTTCAAGGTCACGTGGCAGGAACGGTTAGTATCACTGTCTTTTCAAAGGGTCCACGCTGCCTGTGTATATTCTTCAAGGTATAGAGACTCACATTCCCTACGTCGAATTCCACGGTTTTCAAGATCATCATATACATTGCCTACATCAAAGTATATTCATGATGGTCATTTAAGTAACCATATTTGAAAAAAGTCACTAGAAAACTCACCAGATTGATTTTCAAGGTTAAGCTCACATACACATTTCAAACATCAAAGTGAATTAGAATTTTCAAGGCCGCCCAAATTTCTTACATATTCTTCAAGGTCATCCTTGCACGTACGCATCCTCCGCTTCAAGGTTGAAACGTCCAAGTACATTGTTTTTCAAAGTCAAGGTGATCGTACACATTGCCTGCATCAAAGTATATTCCTCAAGGTCATAGAAGTAACTAGATTTGATAAAGGCACTAGAAGTAACTAGATTCGTTTTCAAGGTCATTGACGCTTCCCGTACAGATTATCCATTTCAAGGTCACGTAGTAGGAAATGGTCGCTTTCATTGCCAAGGTTCTTAACGCACACACACCCCGCTTCAAGGTCAAGGATTTCAAGGTTACGTATAGGGATCAACCTTCTCGTTCTGTCAAGGACACACGTTGGGGGTTCTATTGGACGTATATACGAGGATGCTCTTCCACTAAGGTCAATTCCAAATTAAATTTTGGTGGGAAATTTGAGGGTTAATTAATCTTTTGAAGATCACGCCCTCCATCAATTAATTCATTGATCTCTGTCTCAAGCGCTGAGGTGTTCTCAAGGGATATCATACAGATTGTTGCTAAGCATGTTTCAAGGCCATCTAGCAATTCTTGGAAGTTTACTTTTCAAGGTCGCGCCCCCCCAGCAAAATGGTTACGTTTTCCAAATACAGATAGACGGTTCCCAAAGACAGATAGCCATTTTCCAAAACAGGGGATCTGTTTCGCAACGCAAGTGACCGTTTCCCCCCCTTTCAAGGTCACACATCTGAAAAAAGAACAAAGGCGATCCATTGTTCTGGTCGAGTTAGGGTCATAATTCCTAAAAATAGATTGTTATCCAGATACCCCAATCATTTCAAGCTCAATTTTGGGAAATCAATTTTCAAGAAGAATGGTGATCCATTGTTCAAGCCGACACTTCTAGGTCAAAGTCAAACTGAGAAAAGAAAAAAGGCGATCCATTGTTCTGGCTGAGTTATAATTTCTAAAAGTATAAAGTTATTAATGTGACAGTAATTAATACGAAGTATGGTGAATGTATAGTGCTAGAAACGGAGGAGTTTAAATGTGTTTCCCTCAGCGCTTTTACGAGTATTTCAAAGAAGAAGAAAATCGAATTGAGGAATTTAAAACGACGCTAAATACAAAGGATGTATTCATGGTAGTCTGGGTGCAGTCGGAAAAACAACAAACATAACATTTAGTGCCTCCAACCATATGTAAACATGCTCATTTCGAAAATAGTGTTTAGTCGTAGTGCGGTTGTGGACAAGGAAAAATCATGATAGCAGCAGCAATAAAATCATTCCTGGAACGATTTGGAAGTTCACTGCCGAATACTTCATACCGCTGTAGTAACAATATGAACAATAATTTAACATTTTGTTGTTCATGCTGTCAAAATACTGATGGTAGTAGTAGTATTAAAAATGAAGAGAAACAAGATGAAGGTTATTCCAACTGGTCATAATTTCAACATAGGGATGAGGTGTATAAACAGGCAGCCAATGAATACTTAATCGATTGTGCTTCCTACGAACGATACTCATCATGCAAAACATATGGAAATTGGATACAGTACACACCTTAACCTCGCACCAGTAGTGCGTATGGGATGTGGCAGCAGCGATAATGTGGTATTAGACGTGAAGGGATGGAATGAACATCTAAGATGGTATTCATATGTAGGAATACAGTTTTTCCGATCCCAAGCAATTGGAAGCCAAATTGATTGGTCACATGTAAACGACCGTCTAAGCTATGAGCAAGATTACGAATCTCTATCTAGCAATCTCGGTATTTATTACAATTGAGAATTGATTAAAGGAAATGGGAGAATTTTGAAAACTGTTACGATAGAAAACTACAACTGCTGTTCGTGCACATTCAATGCCCATAATCTAGAAGAACTATTCAATTTGAAGGATATAATAAGCTTTCTTGAGTCTTACGATCTGGTGTGTTTCTATGAAAAGTTCATACGACAAGTGGTTGACTACCGCCGTTTTCGTGAGAAGGGATTCGGTTATGATGATGACATTTATAAAGACATTCAAGATGTTATAAATGCCAAGTATAATATTAATTCACATAACACTGTATACTAATGGGAATATTGTACTATAGCCCTGCTTATCTAATGTATAGCATTTACTAAAAATAAAGTTTTTGTGCTCTCGATTTTAGGTATAAATACCCTGACCTATCCCTCACGGGGAACAATGATAGGTAAGAAGCGGAAGAGTGCAGGTGGTCTAGTGAATACGCTAATCAATAAAGTTCCGGAGAATTGTATTTACTTGGTTACCAGTATTGTAGTCCTGGTACAAAGTTAGAGAAACGATCCGCTCGCGGTGACCCCGTTATTAATCAGTTGGATGCTCAGTGCAAACTGCATGATATCAGTTATAGAGACAACCGAGCGTTAGAAAGTAGACATAGGGCAGATACAATTTTAGAAGAAAAAGCTTGGGAACGCTTTAAACCGGCAGACGCAACATTAGGTGAACGAGCTGCAGCTTTAGCAGCCGATACCGCCATGAAAGCAAAGAGAAATTTTGGAATGGGGTGTAAACGTCGGTCCAAGAAGAAGAAGAAGAAGAATGGAGGAAATTTATTGCATGTACGAAAAACAATAGCTAAAAAAATGAAAGCTAACGGATTTCACAGACACAATAAGGTCAGCACTGTCAACGGCAAAACGTGTAGTAAAAAGGTTGGAAGCAAAGAAAAACATTAAAGTTCCTAGAGTAATTCCCTTACCTAAACAAGGAGGTGTTTTACCATTTCTTATTCCTTTATTCGCAGGATTATCAGCAATCGGTGCTTTAGCTGGCGGCGCACCGAGTATTGGTAAAGCAGATGATGCAAAAAATGCCAAAAAATTGCAAGAAGAGACATCCCGCCATAATCGCGTGATGGAATCGATCGCTGGCGGCTCACTTTATCTAAAACCATACAAATCTGGCGGCGGCGCGCTATACTTAAAACCGTTTCCAAAAAACTGAGTAAATTACCCGAAAGGCCGTTAACAGATATTCATTTAAAGAAATACACAAAATATGTACCCTACTTTAGGGGCATTTTTATGAGAGATAGCTTACCTAAATTACCATGGAAGAATGAATCTGGAATCATCAACTTAGATAGTCAAAGCGGACCGGGTACACATTGGGTTTGCTACAAGAGGCGTGGTAAAAAGGTAGGGTACTAAGATAGTTTCGGTAATCTTCGACCACCAGTTGAAGTGATTAACTACTTTCGGGGATGTAAAATTTATTATAATTACAATCAAGATCAGAAATTTAATACAATTATTTGCGGGCACCTATGCCTACAATTTCTATATGAATAACCGATACAACCTTAAATTTTCTCTGTTATGTCAATAACATTCAGCAACAGCATTTGAAGCATTTATACGGGCAACGATAGATTTTATTTTAGAACAAATGATTTGCGAGTGATTAATATTCCACATGGTGCGTAAAGTAAACACGGAGAGAATAAGTAATATAACAATTAAATTGACAAATCAAAAGAGAGCATTAATAGACTTTGGTAAAAGTGAATCATTCACGGTACACTTAGAACTAAAAGAACATGGGTCTGCGAATTAATCAATTTTCGTACAAAATACTTCATCCCTATCAACCCTCATTGCGGTTAACATCTGCAGAGAAATACTATTTAACATCAACTGGATTGAAAGTTCAGAGTGACCAAATCATTAAACATGTTTCAAAACGTACATTTTAATGATGCATGAACCTTCCGAAGAGCAATATGTGGTAAATAATTAGTTTAAATGAAGAATTGAAATAGTAATGTATCTCGAAGAAATGTTAAATAAATTTGTAATATGTGTAAGTAAGTGACCTTGAAAGTTAATGAATGAAGTTTAATTGTTTAATGTCTATCTCTTTTGCACAATGATATGTTTCGCTTACACACATCGCAACCTGAAAGTTATTGTATCGCTTCCTCGAAGTCCTCTGAATGCATATGTATTCATCAAAAATACACAGATATATAATGCGAAAAGGTCAATGTTTTATTGAACAATGGGTTTTCTTTGTTAATAATGCATTCGCATTCTTAAAAATTTGTAGGAATGTATAAAACATGTAATATTCAAGCTAATAGGGATTTTCTTTGTATAAAACACACAATGCATCTGCATTCGTTAAAAATATAGTAATTATTTTTAATAATTTTAACAATAAAGCTTCCCAAAACTACATTGCGTAATTAGTAATATAATAATTAATAGACTTTGATGAAAATGTGTTATGAAGAAAAATATTTCGCTATAAATAAACATAGGTACAATGAATTTTGCTTTACATAAAACGATAGGTTTGCATTCAAAAGTGCGCATGTAGTTTAAAAAATGCAATATTTAATGTAATAGGAACAAGCGATTTCTTTGTGTAGCAATGAAAGTATTTATTGTGATAGCTTTGCCTTCTAAAAATTTGTATGAATTTAAAAAACTGTAATGCAATATATATTTAGTAATTAAGCTTTTCAAAGGCATAGTTAGAAACAATTAATTTAAAGGGTGAACCATTCACGGTACGCTTACATAGGTTCGATAAGAAATTCATATAAAAGACATCATCCCTATAGTAAATCTTTAATTAGTCATCAACCCTCATTGTGGTTAACATCTACAGAGACACAATGACCGAATCATTAAACATCTTTCAAAACGTACATTGTGATGATGCTATAATTAAATCAGACATTCACACCTATCTTCCGTATGGCTCTTCTAAGTATGGACCTTCCGAAGAAATACGCATTTTAATTCAAAGTCAGGATCTAATTATAGCTACTTATGATAGTTTTCTATACTTAGAAGGTGACCTGAAAAAAGAAGATGAAGGAAAATCGTGCAACTTAACCAATAATTTCCCCAACTTTCGAAGAGATTCCTAATGAGTTACGTGGTCAAAGAGTGGACGTTTCCCGAAATCCCGGCATAACATCTACATCATTTGGGGTGGTCACTAAGAATGAGGAACCATTACATATAGAATTCGATGAGGGAAATGGTGAAAAATCCTTTACAATATGCATACCATTGAACCACATATTTGGAATAATGGAGGATTATCGCCAAGTAATCGTGAATATGAGTCACGAGCTAATTGTAATTCGATCTAGAAGCGATATAAACTGCTACTATAGTGACGTTGATGCGGAAATAACTCAAAATAAAATTCAATGGAAAGTACCACACTTAACATTTAGTGACGCCGCGAAACTGAACTTGTTTGAAGGAAGTAAATTAGATCCTTTCAGGGTCTAGTCATCTGTATTAAAACCGACAGATCTGTAACTAAATGGAATTTTTTTGTTAATTTATGTCATTTAAAAACGCGCCGACAAAACACGACACGCAGCACGCAAACACACAGACAAGGCACGCACGACAACGCAAGCACAGCGCACGCACACGCACACGCACACGAACGCAGCACGCACACGCACACGAACGCACAGCAACGCACACGCAGCACGCACACGCACACGCAACGACACGCAAGCACACGCACACGCACACGCACACGCACACGCACACGCACACGCACACGCACACGACGCACACGCACACGCACACGCACACGCACACGCACACGCACACGCACACGCACACGCACACGCACACGCACACGCACACGACACACGCACACGCACACGCACACGCACACGCACACGCACACGCACACGCACACGCACACGCAACGCACACGCACACGCACACGCACACGCACACGCACACGCACACGCACACGCCACACGCACACGCACACGCACACGCACACGCACACGCACACGCACACGCACACGCACACGCACACGCACACGCACACGCACACGCACACGCACACGCACACGCACACGCACACGCACACGCACACGCACACGCACACGCACACGCACACGCACACGCAAGCAACGCACACGCACACGCACACGCACACGCACACGCACACGCACACGCACACACGCACACGCACACGCACACGCACACGCACACGCACACGCAACGCACGCACACGCACACGCACACGCACACGCACACGCACACGCACACGCACACGCACACGCACACGCACACGCACACGCACACGCACACGACACACGCACACGCACACGCACACGCACACGCACACGCACACGCACACGCACACGCAACGCACACGCACACGCACACGCACACGCACACGCACACGCACACACGCACACGCAACGCACACGCACACGCACACGCACACGCACACGCACACGCACACGCACACGCACACGCACACGCACACGCACACGCACACGCACACGCACACGCACACGCACACGCACACGCACACGCACACGCACACGCACACGCACACGCACACGCACACGCAACGACACGCACAGCACACGCACGCACACGCACACGCACACGCAACGCACACGCACACGCACACGCACACGCACACGCACACACGCACACGCACACGCACACGCACCACACGCAACGCACACGCAACACGCACACGCACACGCAACAGCACACGCACGCACGCACACGCACACGCACACGCACACGCACACAACGCACACGCACACGCACCACGCACTACGCACACGCACACGCACACAGCACACGCACACGCACACGCACGCAACGCACACGCACACGCACACGCAAGCACACGCACACGACGACACGCACACGCACAGCACGCACAGCACACGCACACGCACACGCACACGACACGCACACGCACACGCACAGCACGCACACGCACAGACAGCACACACACACACACACACACACACACACACACACACACACACACACACACACACACACACACACACACACACACACACACACACACACACACACACACACACACACACACACACACACACACACACACACACACACACACACAATTTTTCTTTATATTTTAGTACATCTAATTTAAATCTATACATTGTTGCTCTCTTCTAACATTGTTCTTTTCGAATAAATCTGTATTGTATAAGTTACGTCAGGGATTCTACTTCCTTATGTGAGATTACAATTTCCTAGTTCAGTGTTTCGATAGCTTAAAGTACATACCGTAAAATAGGCCAACTTCGACACTTCGGGTAACTTCGACAACAATTCTCTACTCCTACATTAATATTACGTGCGCAATACCAAATGCAGTTGGCGGCTAGTTAGTAGAGCACACGGCGTGGCACGTGTTAGATTTCGTTACAAATGCCGCGAAAAGTACGTAAAGTGGTCGGGGGTCGTAGCTACCGGCGATATACGCAGCAAGCAGTAGAAGACGCCTTACAGGATATTGGACGGGGCATGACGGTAACAGCAGCAAGCAAAAAACACGGGGTACCGCGTGTTACCATTCTCGATAAATGGCATGGACGGCACGTACATGCAGTCGGGCGCCCAACAGCTTTGAAGCCTCAAGAGGAGCAACTGATTGTGGACACAATAGCTGCTCTGGTACAATGGTCATATCCATTAAATAAAAACGATATTTGCCTTATAATGAAGGGTTATCTAGATAAATAGCACATTAAGAACCCTGTGTTTCATGATAATATGCCCGGTAAGGATTTCATAATAAACTTTATGGAGTGGCATAACCTCACACAACGGTTAGCTGCTAACATCAGTCGAGCAAGAGCTTCGCTGTCTAGAGAAATGGTGAGTCAGTTCTTCGCAAATATTAGAGAGAAACTTGTAAATATTACACCGAATCGGCTCTTTAATTTTGACGAAACAAATTTTTCCGATGATCCCGGCGCGAAGAAAGTTGTAGTGCTAAGGGATACAAAACGAGTGGAAAGGGTTATGAAACATTCCAAGACTTCAATATCATTAATGTTCTGTATATCTCCTGACGGTGTAATTCTGCCACCATTTGTTGTATATAAGGCCGACAACGTTTACGAAAATTGGTGTAGGGAAGGGCCCACATGGCACGAAATATGATGCAACAAAATCGGGGTGGTTTGATGCCAGAACATTCGAACTATGGTTTCAAAAGGTGTTTTTACCTCATGTTGACAGAATTCCAGGTGAAAAAGTTGTTGTTGCAGATAATTCAGCATCTCATTTCTCACCCAGCGTGATACAGTTATGTAGAGAGCGCAGTATTTACTTTACAACACTCCCTGCTAACGCCACTCACCTCATGCAACCTTTGGACGTGGCTTTTTTCGTCCACTAAAAGTTTACTGGAGAAACGCTCTGGAAAATTGGCGAAAACAAAGCCGCTCCAAAGGATCTAGCATTTTCCGTCGTTGTTAAGTAGCCCCTATTCCAAATTGGAAAACAATAATGGGAGTGAAAATGCCCGATCGGGCTTTCGAAAGACTGGTCTGCACCCTTTTGATCCCAACCAAGTGCTGCGCATGCTACGAGACAATTCTGACTTAACATCAGATGACGACAGAAGTAGAAGGTTTAGTTTAAATGCCAGTGTTTTTGAGTTTTTAGAGAACCAAAAGGGCTTAACAGCAGATGCAGCTAAGCGAAAACGTCGGACTGTGAAGTCACATTGAATCCATCAACTGAACCTAGTATTTCACAAACCTCTACTACCTTATCTCAACCATCTAGCAGCCAAGAACTATACGATGAAAATTTCTGTGGAATATGCCAATGCGATTTTTCGAAGTACAGAGGTGCTGGGTGGATACAGTGCGTAGGGTGTAGTAAGTGGATCTGTGGTACATGCAACGGCCGAAGTAAAGAAGTCTATTATGAGTGTGACGCCTGTCTTGACAGAGATTAATTCTTTTTGTTTATTTATTTATCTATTATTAATGTTACAAATTATTGTCTTAAGCACTTATTTTTTTATGTTTTTTTAGTTTTATATAGATGACATAAGGCAATAAGTATAATTTTTCGTTTTTAATAGTTTTTTAACCTAGGTATATACGTTTTTTAAATAAAATATTTTTTTTTTAGAATATTAGGTGTGTACTAATTTTCAATAGGTGTCGAAGTTGGCCGAAAATGCGTGCAACTTCGATACCATATAAATGGTAGCTCTCCGTAAAAACTGTCGGCTATTTTCAAATAAAAAAAATCATATTCCACACAGAATACTTTCATTGTAAGCTTCCATCGTTTACATGTGTACAAAAAAATCTAGAACGGCGCAAATTAAAAAATACTATTAAAAAGTGTCGAAGTTGGCCGATTTTACGGTAATATGTGTCGCCTTCTCATCTGGAGGAAGAAGGTCGATATCGGATAACATCCTGGGACGGTACTAATGCCTAGCCGTTTGTCAAAAAGTCCCAAACGTAGCTATGCAGAGACAATCGATAACCATTCAACCTTTATGGGTTGGAGAAGCGAATACCGAAAACCAGTATTACAAAAGCTTTTTGAAGTTATTTTACTGTCTACGTCTCTTTAACTTAAAAGTACAACATATTCACAACACTTAAAGTCTTTATTTTTTAATTATACAATACAGTTCCTTAAACCTAATACATATAATTGTGCGATACTTACAACAATATTTTACACACTCTTTGTACAGTTCTGTATAATGATTCTATGGTTGGGTACTATTAAATGTTATGTTTGTTGTTTTTCCGATTGCATCCAAACTACTCATGAACTCATCCTTTGTGTTTAGCGGCGTTTTAAATTCGATTTTCTTCTGTAAAGTACTTGCAAAAGCGCTGAGGTAATATGCATTTAAACTCCTCCGTTTCCAACACTATACGTTCCCCATACTTCTCAACCTTTCATGCTTCTACTTTACTACACTATTTTTATGTATTCCTCATTGCTAATACACAGCTTCATGATTTTTGTTTTCAGTATATAACACTCCAAATCGAGTTTTACTTCTTTTACTTGCTTTATTAACGTCTCCAATCTCTTCTTTCGCTTCTCCACACTTACTGATTTTTCTTTACTTTCTCTTTCTACCTTACGTATGACTACTTTCGTCATTTATGCTAATCAAAAGTATACTGATTCTTGCACACACAATGATGACCTTTATACTAAAAATTCGCATTCTAAGCTTGACACTCGATCATGGTTTCCAACACTACTTTTTATTCCAGCTCTTTTCAAACACAAAAAGTCACGCTTCTCAAAAGCGGCACAAAATTTACCATTCTAAGTTCAGCTTTTTCAAACACAAAACTTCATTTTTCTCGAACACGGGTCAGAATTTGTCAAAAGCACCTCTGAATGATAAGCCTCGTTGACTCATTATCTGTAACTATTGGAAAAGCTACGCTTTACCCCTAAAAGTAGGTGATTTAAGGGGATTATCCGCCTTTTTCCATAATATAGAAACTGCCTCCTATCTGTACCTTGACCTATAAAAGATATTCCCTAAAGTAGGTGATTAAGCGTATTATGCAGCTTTTTCTATAATATAAAAGCTAGTCCTATCCGTACCTTGACCTACTTTCAGATTTCTAAGAATTGTACTAGGATACAACCTTCATATTTCCACGAATTAAGATTTCTAAGAAGGTGCAATAAAATTTAACCCCTCACAAGCTGATTCTATGTTTAGATTTCTAAGATAAATGGATTTCTAAGAAATGGTTTGACCTTGGACAGCCTAGTTCAATCTAGGCTCCTCAGCTACGGTGAATAAGCTATTTGGCTTATTTTCTGGGGGGGGGACGGGGACGGTTACCTGTGTTTTCGGAAACGGTTATCTGTCTTTGAGAACCGGATGCGGTTCTTGGGGAAACTACCTCACCCTGTCGGTTAGGACCGTAGTATGAGCCCAGGTAAGCATAATCCTTTTATTATTACAAACAACAATTTAGTCAATACATGAACCTTGATATTAGCATAAACAACCCCATCATTCTTCTTGTTTCCATGAACTGATTCTATTGTTAGAATTGAGTAATGGGGACGCTTATTTACTATTTCCAAGAATTTAACCTCCAAGGATTGCTAAAATTGTTGACCTAGATGGATAGGGTGGGGTATTTATACCTAAATTGTGATCACAAAAACTTTATTTTTAGTAAATGGTATACGTTAGATACACGTGTTGATAGTACAATATTATGTGAATTAATACTATACTTAGCATTTATAATATCTTGAATGTACTTTAATTGAATAACGCAATTCGATGCATAAGTTTCCCTTTGACGCGAACATACTGTATATTATGTCCATTAAGCTCATTTTTCGTATTCCGACGATAAATATAAAATTATTAATTATTAATCATGTTTACATATGGTTGGGGACACTAAATGTTATGTTTGTTGTTTTTCCGACTGCACCCAGACTACTCATGAACACATCCCTTGTATTTAGCAGCGTTTTAAATTCTTCAACTCGATTTTCTTCTTTGAAATACTCGTAAAAGCGCTGAGATAATACCCATTTAAATTCGTCCGTTTGCAACACTATACGTTCACCATACTTCGTATTAAACACTGTCACATTAATAACTTTATATTTTTTCGATATCTCCAGGTCACATACATTTTTATAGAGCTTGCAATAGGTGCTTTGGTTTAACCCTGCTAATTCCATGTTTGACAAGTTACTAACCGACTGATCTCAACACACTGCGATTTATATAAGAAAAATGTTTCACCTTTGACCTTGAAAATCTCCCACCATTTAAATGAAAAGTCATGCTTATTTTGCTATCTGACCTTGAAGAGCGCCAATACAGGAATCCTTGACCTACCTTTTAGCATAGACAACAACCTTTCTTCAACAAACACCTATTCCGCGAACCGTTTAGATTTCTAAGAATTGCCCCCTCAGGTGGCCTTGAAAATTGATACCAGTAAATTTTGACCTTGACTCCATTTAGCCATGAACCTACTTTAGCATAGCAACAATCTGTTTGAATTGTAATATCATACACCTGCAAGTGACGTTGAAAATTGATTTCCAGGAATTAACACATAGCCCCGACTCGACTAAATTCCAAGAATTGTTTGGTGACCTTGAAAATTTCCCGTCAAAAGGGTGTTACCTTGAAAAATTTTAATGGATCACTTACAGCTTTAATGAACTTGACCCATTCTAAGAATACCCCTACGGTTAGCCTTGGGAACTGATTTCTAAGGATACCCCCGCAGACAACCTTGAAAATTGATTTATAGGAGTTGTAATAACTTCTAAGACTTATACAAAAGAATTGCTTAAACAGT
This sequence comes from Vesta saturnalis, assembly GCA_036346205.1. Classification (NCBI taxonomy): domain Eukaryota; kingdom Metazoa; phylum Arthropoda; class Insecta; order Coleoptera; family Lampyridae; genus Vesta; species Vesta saturnalis. The sequence goes on from JARFJB010001417.1 coordinate 50,645, forward strand.
TTGGCCTTGACAATTTGCTTAGTGACCTTGAATACATGACCTTGGCTCAGTCGAGAATTCTTTAGTGACCATTTCCCGCCAAAAGGATGTTACCCTCAAGGATCACTCGCACCTTCAATGAAAATTATAGGAATGAACTTTGACCTTGAGGCGATGGCAGGAATTTAACCCTGGCCACTACAGCGTTAATTCTAGGAATTAACGCATGGTATTGACTTGGGCAAAATCAACCTGACCTTGATAAATTCGTCCAGAATCAACTTATGACTTCTTTGAAAAGAGCCTTATACAGCTTGACTTTATCACCTTTGACCATGAAAATTCTGTTTTTAGATTTCTCAGAATTGTGACCTTGACATTTAAGTGGTTGGGGTAGCATGAAACTACAGGTGACCTTGGTATTCAGCCACGCAAATTCGTGATTATTTCGCTACTTGAAGAGCATTAATACAGGAACACCTTGACCTGTCGTTTGGTTTAACCTTGGAAATTGAATTCTCGTGACCTTTCTAGTGATAAAGTTGGATTAGTATCCTGCTCGTGACCTTAATTAGGAATGCTACTAAATCTAACCTTGAACATTTCTCTACACATGGTATCAACCAGTTCGGTAACCTGACCCTGAAAAGTAGAATCCCCCACACCTTGAAAAGTCTATTTGAATACCCCATGCAGGCAATTTCTTGGAATTATGACTCTGACCCGGCCATAATTGCTCGAACAATGGATCGCCTTTGTTCTTTTCTCAGAGGTGTGACCTTGAAGAATATGCAGGGAAAGTGTACGTGACCTTGACCTAATGCACTTGCGGGTTTTTCTTAATAAATTACTAAGTGGATCACTATACGTGGTCTTGAAGACTACACGCATGCAATGTGTGTACGCAATAGCCTTGAAAACGAGAAAGTGGGTCCTATAGTATACGTGACCTTGAAGAGCATCCTCCTATATACATTTACCGGCCATATATCGGAGTACCCCTGTAGGTTATTTTCTAGGAATTATGACCTTGAAAATTGTTACCAATACATTTTAGCCATTGACAATCTGTTTGATAGCCCTACAGGCGGTCGGGTAAGGTGGATAAAATCGGATTACCTTTAACCTTGAAAATAGGTATCTCGGAATTGACCTTGAAATTTGGGTTTACGTAACTCTATAATTAAAAGATTTTAATTTGTGTTTTTGCATATAAGTTTAGGAGATGTAGGTTTGTAATAAGTCTTGAACAATGTCTCAAAGTAAAAGGATCTCAGATCCTGATATGAAGGCTTTAAGAAAAGCTGAATGTATGGCTAGTATACAATAATATGAAGCGATGAGAATACATATTAGGAAAGATGATGATGTGTCGTGGACCACATTAAACAAAAAACAGTTGAAGGAAATTCAATGTGAGAAACAAATAATAAATATAATAGATATGATCCAACAAAGGTATTACAAAATGTTTAAGTGACAGTACATCAAACTTCCCGTAATATGTATATTGAGCTTAATCGATTTTTTTATTTGTATATAGATAAATACTGTGGTCAATAAATTACAAGTTTTATAAAAAATATTTTATCTCTTAGATGACCTTGAAGCGTCGGTTGAATTGCTTGAACATCGCTTTTCTTGTTGAAAATTGGTTTCTCAGAATTGAGCCTGAAATGGTGGGGTACCTAGAAAACAATCTATTTTTAGAAATTATGACCCTAACTCCGCCAGAACAACGGATCTCCTTTATGCTTGAAAATTGATTTCCCGCAATTGAGTCTGAAATGGTGAGGATAGCTGGATAACAATCTATTTTTAGGAATTATGACCCTAACTCGGCCAGAATTAATCGCCTTTGTTCTTTTCTCAGATGTGTGACCTCGAAATGGGGGGAAACGGCTACCTGCGTTGCGAAACAGCTATCTGTTTAGGGAAACGGATCCCCTGTTTTAGGAAACAGCTGTCTGTCTTTGGGAAACGACTATCTGTATTTGGGAAACGGAGTTACTTGAGCTCAATGCACTTTGATGGTGGCGTGACCTTGCAAAGTAAAGTTACAAGAATTCCTTGATGACCTTGAAACATGCCTAGTGTAGACAGCTATCTGTACGATACCCCTTGAAAATTGTAATAGCACCTCAAGGCTGGAGACAGGTGAATGAATTAATTGATGGGGGCGTGACCTTGAAAAGATTAAGGAACGTTTAAATTTCCCATCAAAATTTGATTTAGGATCGACCTTGATTTCTTCGTTGAAGAGCATCCTCCTATATACCCTCAATTGAACCCTGAACGTGTGACCTTGACAAAACGAGAGGGTTGATCCCTATACGTAACCTTCATTGACCTTGAAGCGGGGTGTGTGTAAGTTAAGAACCTTGGAAATGAGAGCGACCATTTTCTACCACGTGACCTTGAAATGGACAATCTGTACGGGAAGCGTCAATGACCTTGGAAGCTAATCTAGTAACTTATAGTGCCTTTTTCAAATCTAGTTACTTCAATGAACCTTGAGGAATATACTTTGGTGCTGAAAATGTGTACGATGGCCTTGGCCTTAAAAGACAATGTACTTGGACGCTTCGACCTTGAAGCGGGGGACGCGTACGTATAAGGATGACCTTGGAAAATACGCAAGCAATGTGAGCGACCTTGACCTTGAAAATTCTAATCTATTTTGATGTTTGAAATGCGTATGTGACCTTGACCTTGAAAACCAATCTGGTGGCTTTTCTAGTGACTTTTTCAAATCTGGTTACTTAAATGACCTTTAGGAATATACTTTGATGTTGGCAATGTATATGATGACCTTAAAAACCGTTGAATTCTACGTAGGGAATGTGAGTCCTTATACCTTGAAGAATATACACAGGCAGTGTGGGCCCTTTGAAAACCTTGACATAGGTAAGGTGACCGTGCACGCAGGTAATGTACGATGACCTTGAATATAGGTAGGCAATGTGAGCGACCTTGAAAACCATGTACTTAGACGTAGACAATGTGATGACCTTGAGGAATATTCTTCGATTTATGCAATGTGTACGATGACCTTGACTTTAAGCAGAAACACTCGTAGAAAAGTATAGTAGAAAAGTGGCCCAGAAGTGGGGTAGCTATTCTACTACCTTCAATGACCTTGAAAAACAATCTAGTAACCTTTCTAGTGACTTTTTTCAAATCTAGTTACTTTAATGACCTTGAGAAATATACTTCGATGCATGAAGCGTGTGACCTTGAAGTGTAAAACGCATACGTGTATGGATGATCTTGAAGTTAAGCAATGTGAGCGACCTTGACCTTTAAAAAACCATTGACCCTGAAGCGAGGTGTGTGTATGTTAAAAACCTTGGCAATGAGAGCGACCTTGAAGAGAATTCACAGTGTTACCAACCTTTTCTGCCAAGTGACCTTGAAGCGGAGAGTTTGAAGCAGGCAATGTTACCAGCCTTGAAATATAGTGACTTTTCTGGTGAATTTTTCCAAATCTGGTGACAAAAGTGCGTGAGGATCTGTATAGTATATCTACTGCCGGCGAGAAAATCGATTCAATGATGGAGGGTTCAGGCCATAAAAGAGTACGTCTGGCCGATAATAACGAGTCGTTACTGAGAACTGCTGCCAAGAAGAAGAAAGCTGTTTACGACGATCTATTTTTAATATATATAAGCAATCACTGCAAAAACAATCGAGAACGTTCTACAGAATTTCCAATACAGGCGCTCTGTGTCAAGATGTTCGAACATCTTTAAATGTTATTTTGTTCGTTTTGCTGAATTAAATGCAGTTTTGTTATTTTTGTTGAATTAAATGTTCAGTTTTTAATGTTTATCGATGTGGTTTGTTGTAATAATAGTAATTCTGTTGCAAGAATAACGCAAATTTGGAGACTTGAATCCACTTTTTTTGGAAATTATCAATTGCAGTGCAATATTTTTACACATCGTCATTTTTAGAATTCCGCTGTCTATCCAAATATGATGAAAAAACACACGGTTGCTATTTAAAAAAATGTTGCGATGACGTCATAGCTATTTTAAATATGGGGCGAAAAAAGTTTCCGATGAGTCAAAATGTGTGCATTAAAAAATAGAAATCGACGGGTCTTAGGATTTTTCCGGAAAATTATCACAGAAATTAATATTTCCAAGTTTGCATATTAAATGACCGCACTGTATAATCGCATTTCTAAATTCATAACGACTATAACCGATACCTATTGGGTAGATACACCTTCTAAAATTACTTCTCGATAAGAGATAAGTATTGATTATTATTATAATCGGTACTCTAATTATTATACGTCTTAATATATTTAAGCGATTATTTAATAGCATTTCTATATTTATAGCAACAATCATAATTATAATATATTTGTAATGCGAAATTGTTAAATTTATCGAACACATAATCAGTATTCTATCGAGTACTGAGTTTAAAAAATGATAGTTTGCATATATTGTTGATAAATTTCGAATAACCATGACAAGAGTATACACTAATTTTATATCAGGATGTATTGCGGTTTGCAGATGACACATCTACTTGCTTCTCTCAATGTACAGTATTTTACATTGTTTTATAAATACTTGTTTAAGGTGTCTGTATTCATTATTTTGATACATTTACGTTATTCTTGATACTCAATATGATGTATTAAATTTCCAACCGTATCATGACGTCACATCAGTAGTAATTATCTATAACCCTAATTTTATAGCATTTACATACAATAATGTGATTACCAGTACATATGACGAAAAAAAAAAGAAAAGGCCACGTATTTCATTCCTCCCCAAGGGAGAGGGCGGGCTGCTCGAGCTTTCCGAGCTCCTTCAGCCACAATCATGGATTCCCAGCATACATACATACATTATGTATATATGCATGGTGGGATTAAGGATGGGTGTGCTCAGGATAGGATCGAAAGGAACGGAGTTAGGATTTTAAGGGGGAAAATACTACCCCAGCATTCGCCTAAGCAGCCGCACACGGTGTGCATATACGCATTGACCATGTCGCTACCACCTCGGTACCTATGACGTCACATAGTATTAATTAATAAATACGGTGACGACGTCACGATTTAAACTTTCATTGAACAACAATTTCTCCTAATGTTCTAGAATTTTCGATTATGACGTTACAACGTTACTCAAGATATCGGTATCATGTTGTAGAGGAAGAGGATGTCGGCTGCTTGGAAGATGACGAGAGCACCTGGGTGTGGGGAACACTTACCTTCGGCTTATGTAATTTAAAAAAAGGGAAGAAAGAAAAAAAAATATATTTTAATTGGACGCCATAAGTTTTGTTTCCAAAGCCCGGAAAAGTTAAAATTGGGGTTTTAATAACGTCTGTACCAAAACAAAGAACTTTCATAAATGTATAAATAAAGGATCAAATTTATATCGCCCAACAAGTGAATTGTAGTACCAAAAGAACAAATGGGAAAATCTATTCACATAAATCAAAATTTATATTTAGGTATGAAAACCACAATAACTTAAAAGAAAGTACACACAACCACATAATTATTTAAATATACGTACATCAACTAGATTTTAATGCTTTAGGGGTACGCTTGAAAGATCTTACTGTGTCATAACCTAAATGTAATAAACAATATAAATATATGTAAAAAAAAATTAATTAATTATGTCTTGCGGAGATCCCTAATTAATATAAATATATATAAACAAAAAAAAATGCTAGTTTCAATTCATTTATCAAATGACTGGCAAAGACAAAAAAAATAATAACATTAATAGCGGTACTAGAGACACAATATTTTAAACTTTACAGAAATATATAACTTAACCTAAAAAAAAACTTGTTTAAGTGGTCAAAAGAGCTGTCCAAAAATAATAAATTTAACACGAAGTGGCACAATAATGAGATTAAAATCTTTATAGACGTTCAATACATAAAAGTTGGAGCAATAGGTGCAGAGTCAATATTAAACACAATACCTAAGGTTTGGCCTGTAGTTCTTGGTAGTAGTCGATGGTTACAACTTTGTCGGTTTCAGGAAAGCAGTTACCTGGTTACCTTGACGGTGTGGTATCACTTGTGATGACACACATAAATAAAATTGTTTGAAGTGAGTAATTTTGAAATACCCTCAGAATGGTTCCTGTTATCGCCGAGTTGCAGGTACAGTTGTGAGCGTCCTGGTTTAACAAAACACTGCATGTGCTCTTAGGTTTATATTAGCAAAGGCCCTGTAATGTCTACCGGGATCAGATCATGTGGCCGATCACAAGTAGAGAAAAAAGGCCCTAAGCTCCCGTGAATAGAGGTAAACAAAACGGGTCTACAAAAGGTAAATTTACTACATACGTTGTTACACGTCCAATGCGCACTGGGCGTCGCGATGCATTAGTAAGCGGGTTGCCAAGTCAGCTGCAGTGGAAATGGGCGGGGTCGAGATAAGGAGTCAAATGATTAAATAACAAGCTCAGACGCCTTTACCCCATAAATTCACAACTTACACAACTCAGATGTCTTTTGGCGCCACCACAATCATAATTGTTAGAATAAATCGTCTTAAGCGAGATGGTAAATTAATCCTATATGACTGTGGAAGGCAGGACTGCAGCCTACTTAGTAAATTCATACACTAACCTCTTAAAGTCAAACACACTCCCAAACACATCAACTCAAAACTTCAGAAAATTTAGTAATACACGGGTCGTTATAACTTACGGAACACACCTTGTATAAATAGAAACTCCAATTCATAAAAATAAAACGTTAACTTATGTTTTTTTAAATGTCCTTCGTATATCTATAAATTTATATTTCAAACTGTTATGAATTAAATAAATGTTCCCAATTTAGAGAATTCTAAACAAAATAAACGAAATCGGTTTAACAATAAATTGTCATCTAAAAGAAAAACTATTCATTAATTGCTGAATACTTCAACATTAGAATGATTATTGCTTGTATCATCAACAAGATTGTTATATTTTATTAATACTTTATCTTTAAAATGGTATTTAGATATTCAGTAATATGTTTAAACTTGAATACTTCAAAATAGTAATGTAGGTTGAATAGTGAAAGAAAATTAAGTACTTTGTTAGAAGTGTTCTGCTTTAATATTTCAAAGCTAAAATAAAATTTTGTGATCGATCTGGCTCATTACCCAATTTCCAATAGATCCTTAAATTCGAAAATATGCAAAGACTAGATTCGCTTATCAGAAGGTGTAACCAGTTAGGCACACAATTGACACAATTATACGACAAAGTAAAATAAACTGTGGATGTATATTGACAAATTATGCACATGGGTCATAAACAATGGCGGGGTTAACAAAAGCCATCCATAAATACGTACGGTTAAAATTTTCCTTGTTAAAACTAAACACAATAAAATAATCAAAGTCCGATTACCTTTTAATGAATGAGTCATACTTAATGGAACAATAACAGAGAAAATAAAATAAAATGCATGCTTAAAAGATAATCGTACTTGTTTTGGCCCAATAAAATTCTTATTTATAGTCCTTACTTATCACTTTCAAAAATCTTTTTTCGGTATTATAATTGTTGTCCACGTGGTCTGCTTCAGGTAATCCTTTTAAAAAAATTCTTCCCTGCACTAAACACAAACACGAGAAGTAGCCATATTTGCTCCACGTCCTCGGCTAAAGTAGTCACGAATGCAATGTCTATGGTTTGATCTCTCGCGTCCGCGTATAGCGGCTCTTTAGCCTAATAACATACGTGATGTTTGTCCTTCAAAACGTTTACTACAATAAAGTAATGGTTATTTCCATATATATACACATTAATATTCTTATCTTCCTTTCTACAATCACTTTGGTATTGCTAATGATTGTACACCTCCAAAATTAGTGATGATCACCAATATTTAAAATAAATTTCACAAACTTTTATTTCGTTAGCATAAACGGTTACCTCCAGGTCTCTTTACAATAACCTTAGGTCACTCTTCTCCCAATCGAACACTAATAACAGAATATTCGTTGTATTAACTTCTAATCTGCCTACGCACTTTTTTTTCTTGAAGAAAGTCACTAATGTTTTCCTTCAACTCACAATGCATTACATTAGTTATTTGTGAATGGCTATACGATATATCCCCTTAAGCGTTAATGCAGCGGCTAAATAGGCCCTGCTAAACTAAAAGTTTCACAAAACAAATCTAACAACTAATCATTCTAATGGTAATCAGCGCGTAACCCACACTCAAAAACCTCCAACTACCTAGCTAACTTACAACTGCCCTATACCTTCTAATTTGGGTACTCGCTTATATACCTTCTGCTCGCCATATTGCCAACACGGCACAATAAATTCGCGCTAAACTTAAAATTCTATCACAACTGGGTATTTCACTGCGCCTCTACTCTGGCGTCACAATGTCCAACATGGAAAATCACGCTACCCTTATACAACACTCGCCGCCATCTTTATTTTACGTGAAAATTTATAATCTCTTCTAAGAAATCGTATATCCTGACCATATTCATCCAGTATATCCACCAGACTATATCTCAACTTTCCATACATATCTTACATATGCGCGGATTTTACTTCCGCAAAATGTACCGAACTCCCTCACATTCTATCACCTTCATTCGGGACCCTTCATTTATTTACTATTATTGCACAACATTACAAAAGTTTCTACAAACAAAAATATGCATACATATTCCTTACCGTACGTTAACAAAACATCAACATATAACAACCCACCCACTCATACGTTTAAAACCACTTCTTTCAGTACAAATTCCTCCACACACAGTACCAAAAGACCAATAGTTTTACCAGTGTCGTATCAATAAAAATTTACTCAAAATATTATTTCTCAACCCAATTTTACGCTACCAACGAGAAAATCTCTCTATAACACTCATATATTCCTCCATACGATAACTAAGGCTTCATCAAAAGTCCAGTGGCGTAACACCACTTACATTACGCATATACACACAAACTACAAAAATTCTTTTCACGCAAACTCACTTTAGTTGCACTCAAAACACGTTACATATGTTATCAAAATCTTGCGTATACACGGTGCTTCAAAATAATCTTGCAAAGTAGGGAGCTTGATTGTAATGTTTAACTCACCGTAGGTGGTAGGCGTGCTGAACTTTGAGATTCGGAATTATTTTCCCTTAAATAAAAGAATATTATTAAAACAAATTTCCAAAAAAGGTAATATTCTAATTAATAAAGAAAGAATGTTGTGCTGATCCAGTAATAATCAACTGATTAAAGGTATGCACATAACAAGCTCTGGACACCATTAGAAGGAGGTCTTGTTTAGAGGAAAAATGCCTGTACCGTTTAGTGATAATCGATAAGGAAGGTATGGGAAGAAATTGAAAGGAATATTTTGAAAATATCAGGAAATCGCAAAGCCATCTATGTGTAGAAAAGGAAGATATGAAAGTAAACATTTAAAATGTTACAACGTATTATATTTTTTTATGAGCAAGTTTTCATTTTTTCTAATATTATCTTGAAATACCGGATCTTGCGCTTTTATGATAACACTTCTTTGTATGGTTTGCATACTATTACCAACTTTTGATGCAAGAACATCTTAATAGAGGGATATACTCTGCTAAAACGAAATAGTTGCATGAATTTTTACTGTTGGGTAAGTGAAATACGTTTTTCTTGTCATTTTAAACTTTATTTATTTTTAGATATTACAACGTTGCTTTCAACTACAGTTGTAATAGCAGCTGTTTGTATTTTTTCTACACATCGGGATGTAGTGTCAGTCATTGTTTACCTTTAATCCAAGCATATCATTGGTAAATGCATAATATTTTGGATATAATGTAGGCAAATGTTTAGGAAGCTGAAGTAATGAAACAGACAATATGAAGCATTTGTTACTTGCACCTCAAGTTTGGTAGATAGTATGTTATGTTTATCTAATGAGATATTATTACAGAACTTCGCATTCCAACGTTAAATACTTCTTTCATCCACCACGGTAAGTAATCCTAACATGTTGAAAATGTAATTCTTTCCTTATAATAAATTTTTTAACAATAAATTACTATCATCGTGTGTTTATTTACCCGCATGCTACTACCCCCAATGTGTTAACTCCTCTGCAGCCATCCGCATGCAACCACCGCAATGTGCTGCCATCGTCAACCTTGAAGCCATTTCCTATACAGCCATGTCTAATGTACCTCATCCCCACCCACATAGTACCATCACTTCATATGATTACCCCCTATGTAGCCATCCGTATGCTACAATCCCCAACCTTAAATCCATCCTCTATACAACCGTGTCTAACGTGCTTAGCACTATGCTATCATCAGCATGCGACCATCCGCGCACAGTCATCCCCTGCTTACCACATGCACACATCTGCATGCAACCACCAGCATGCTACCATCCCATTATGCTTACCCCGATGCAGTCAGCATACAACTATTTGCACACATCCCTTATGATGTTACGTTTAATGCAGCTTACACCACTACCAATACTTCCAGTCAAATGTGAATGCGCATGCGCAATGCCGGGTCACGTGACTGAAGAAACTCTTCTGATTGGCTGCTGGGACCAAAAATGACCAAAACGAACCTTCGAAAACTGCATAAGAAATAACATGAGATTTTGGGAAAAATGGACCGGAAACCGGTGCTGTATATCTGCTAAGATATATTTACGAAATAGTGAAATCTCATGGTTGCCGTTGTCATTTAAATCAGGTGTAACTAGCGAATTCTTATAAAATATATTAGGTGCTTGGATCGAGTTTTGAGTCATAACCTTAGAAAACCATGTTATAAGCAGATCTCGGTTTTTGTTAGGCGTCCAATCTTTGTTGTCCAAAATTCGTTTGTTTTTTTTTGTATTTTTTAGTTACTCAGATAAAAGGCTTCATAGCTCTTCTTTGGGTTTTATACTACTGTGATCCACTTGGTTGTGTATAGTGAATAAGCAGAAACCTATTTCACATTGAATTATTTTCTTTAGCATATCATAAGGTTTCTCCAATTTATTTTTCTTTTCTGTTATCTAATAACTATTATGCCACAGATTTTATTTATAATAATTCACAAAACACTAACGAATACACGTCTTTAACGTCACATTACAATGGTTACTGTTATAACTTTGACCACCGCCTCTGGTATACTCAATAATTACTTCAATTTCAAATGGAATCTAAAACTTTGATTTATTTTAAAGTATTATGATGATGTACTTAGACTTACCTTTTTTTAAAATTCAACATTAACATGACAAAGAGTGGTGGCGGTCAAATTTTCTTGGAATGGCGTTAATTGACTGAGGGGTTTAGCAATGAAAAACTTACAAATAAATGATTCCGTATAATGATCCATCGTCCAGTGCTGAATTCTTCATCGATTATTATTAATATTCCCTACTGCCCTTTTTAATTTTTGAACAAAATTTTTTTTGTTTGACAAAATGAGCTCTAAAATCATTACAACAGTGGTAATAGTAAAGCACTATTTTATTAATCTTTTTGAGGCGAATCTGTTCTTTTGATCTAAAATCGAGGCATCGGCATCGCTGTCTGCAAGCAGATCAGTGAACATCGTGTATTGACATTGTAACTGTACATTGTTGAAAGCTCCGCCGTCCGCTTTATTCTACACGTGCGTCCTTTTCACGATGCCGGGTAGAGACCCACCGTGCCAGCAGCGACACCCGTACACTCCTCGGAGTTGTTATGAGGGCAAGAGTTACCTCCTACCCGATGACGTCTTGGTCCCAGATGAAATCCAGTTCGTGCCCATGCCCTTCTACGAGATGGAAGACAGCCCTACGTCTAGCAAGAGGAAAAAAGAGAGAAGTCAGGAAAATGGAATAAAAGGTTGCTGCCACACCGCTTTCCGCAGTAACACTGACCGTCACTGCAGCAGAAGAGTCGCCATCGTTCGACAGGTTCCGGCTACAGAAAAAGAAGCCGAAGAAATCATCAAGTGACAGGCCGACCACGCCCACAACTGTGATCAACGCGTTCGAGGCCCTTGTTGACACCAAGGACCGCCCGAAACTAGAAGCGTTTCCCGCTACCAGGGTGAGGGTGCCGCCAGTAATATTTCGTGAGAGGAAGAACTGCGTTACCTTCTCCCGCGAATTAGACCACCGAGGGATCGTCTTCAAACGTGTGAAAGCAATCGTTGAGTGATACCGGATTCAGCGTGCCACTGCTAAGAACCGCGACAAGCTAATACGGTATATGGATAGGCATACCACACCGTACCATACCTATTAGGCAAAGAGGGAACGTTCCTTCAAGGTGGTTCTGCATGGAATACCCGTAGGAATCTCCTATGCCGACGTTACCTCTGAACTAGGAGAATGATATTGAAATAAGCTTTCAAAATGAAGAAACAAGTTACACCGATCCCACTTCTGCTGGTCCAGCTACCAATCGAAGAGGAGCTTAAGAAGATCCGGCAGGCGGAGTACGTGGCTCGCTTACGTGTCTCCATTGAATGCTTGAGTCGGAGACCAGACGTCGAGCAGTGTTACCGGTGCCAGGGATTCCGTCACGCACAGCGTTGCTATAGAGCGGCAGCACTCTGTATCAAGTGTGTAGTACACCATCACTCCAGTGAGTGCACCAAAGCCCGCACGGACTGGTCAAAGTGCGTAGACTGTTGTGGTGATCATCCGGCGAATTTCAGAGGTTGCGCAAGGTACCCACGTCTCCCGTAGCGGAAGAATGCAGAAGCTCCACCATTACGTCTCCCGAGCTGAAGAAGACCGAAGATTCACGTCAACAGCGACAGAAGAGGACAACGTCTACAGTGGCATCCTCTCTCGTCCGAAGCGGCGGTAGTTACGCCAAAGTGACCACGAGCGATAGCGAGATGGCTGAAGTAGCGAAGGCGTAAAAAAGCCCGCTTTACCCGCTTTAGGATTCGACGCTATTCTCAGCTTCCTCGGAGCTTTAGATATGGCGAAGATCCTACCTGTCATCCAAGCTTTGCGTCGTGGCAATATCGTAACCAATGAGGTCGTCCCTGCTGTAAGTTCGTTTCAATAAAGTAAACTTTAAATCCTAAGACAAATAGTCTGCAAGTAGTGCTTACTACTATTTACTATTTTTGTCTGTCAAACTAAACTCCGAACAAATAAACAAAGGTATTGGAAAAGTTAGCTGGCAATAAGTCGACCTGTCCGGTGGAGGTAACACCTCCCATTGGCGACCTGGGATAATCAGACCAGGGCAGTTTGTAAGCCCTGTTGAGCGGAGGGTGTCAGAATATAAGTTCCTTGGTAGGGCCAAGCAATCACACCGGGCAGTAGCAGATGCAGGAGATCTAATACCCTAATCCGGTCCCTCGCCGAAGGTGGGCGCTCACTGCGGACTGCACTTAATGCTTTTTTTGTTTTTCTTTTTCCTTTTGTTTAGATTGCAGGAGCAAAACCCCAATCCCGGTTTTCAGTCCGTGCTACAGAGAGTGGCGGAAAACCCGTTATACAGAGAACGCATTCGTCCTTCATATCGTAACACAGCTGTAAGTTTTATATACAATTCTCTTAACCTAGTCATAGTCAGTAGTGTAAGTTTTATTAATAAATTATTCTTAACCTAGCCATAGCTCGTAGTTTAAGATTTATGTATACAATATTTTTTAATCTAGTCATAGTTCTAAGTGTAAGTTTTACTTTATTTCCACTTTACATAAAACCCTCGGTAAAATGAACCAGACCGAACCAGAGACGACAATATGTTCACTACCCGAAGAATCAGTGTTTAAAGCACGTAAATCCCTAGGTAGATCACCACCCCTACGCACACAACAAAACGCTAACACGACGACGAAGAATAATGACATTGTGAATAAACCCGCTGACCCAGTGGTGATACCATTCGACAGACCAATACGTATAACGTAATCAGTGTCAAAAGATAGGACATAGTGTGTCACTCAACCACCCACTAAAAGAGCAAGACAAGAGGAAATAGATCCCAACACGACAAACACGACAGATTTGACACTTGAAGCGATGGTAGCAATGGGCCCGAAGGTCTAACTAGTTAAAGCAACCGCGAATGCGGATAACATTAAAACGGTCACAACTCGGGAATTGAATGGCAAAATAACCTTTAACCGGGAGGACCAAGCAGCAGTCAGGGATAATCTAGATAACTTAAATAAGACATTAATGGCACTAGCCACGATGACATATAAAATACAACAAAAAGTCGCCACAACGGAACTTAAACGAAATAATGCAATCCTGGATGTATACAGCGAGACAACAACGAAACCGAGGGACAAACCAGTACAGCACACGGCAAAAACGAATTACCGGCCTCTAAATGAAAGGAACCCCCGTATCCGGCGACTCCCTTGACATATGTACAAGCCGCCAAAAAAATTATACAGAGTACCCAAAACTGCGGGTAGGAAAGCACAGTTCACCACGCAGGTAGAAATTGAGGGTGTAACAGACGCCCAAGACATAGTGAAGCAATTAAGGTAAGATATTAAATGTAAAGAAATAGGAGAATCATTTGCCGCGATGCGTAGACTTCCCACAGGAAAAGTTATAATTGAAAATAATTAACTGGGGACGACATCAGGCATTCGCTTACTTTAATTTAGTGGAGTTTATGCATATATGCAATCTTTCCCCAGCTGTAGTGGTTGTATCACTAAAGGTAAATGAAGCATTAATGATTTGTATAAATAGGAATGTTACTTAATCGGTGGGAATTGTTCACTGTTTATCGGAGGGCTTTAAATGGTTTATTGGGAGATTTTACTTCAATGTTCTAAATAAATTAAAACCAGAAAATACCCTTGAACAATTAATGCCGTCTTGTATTCGCATTAAACATTACGAAACGACCTGTTTTATTTATTTATTGTCGTAAAAGGAAATTGGACGTTAGCGTCATCTCTGAGTTTGTTTATTTTCGGTAATATTTACACAAGGAGATTCTGGGATATTTACATATACAGGGGGTTTGATTGTGAGTTCTCTCGCGGCCAAGGTAATCTCGAGCTGAACTTAGTAAACTCTTATGGATCCTAATTATTCAGAGTTAAGACGGACACTCTAAAAAAGTAGAACTTCCTGGGTAATACAGAGGGTTTAGGTTTGGAATTTGGTAATGGCCAGGTTAGGTAACCTCAGCATGTCACAGGAATTCTTTAAATATTTTTATAATACAGGTCAGATTTCGAAATGGTGAAATACGTTATAATAATAAGGTAAATAGCACGAAATCGCTTTAAGAGCTAGTCACGTTTGATATTCTCGAACAGAGAAATTAGTACAGGAATAGTAATAAATCACTATTAAAGCCGGGTTGCAAAGAAATTCTGCTAGATATTCCACAAAGAAGTGTTTTGCAGAGTCGAATTATATCAAAACTTTGGCTTTGATACATCGCGATGAAGTGGGGTTTGGCAAATTCATGTGCGATGGATTTGCACATATTAAAGTAGGAAACTGGTGCTGTTTGCTATGATATCGGAACTGAAATAAATTGAATAAATTATTATTTATGGCATTATCTCAATAATATTTAAGATAATAATAATACCTGTTACTCCTTTTCTGGGTCATTACAAGTCGAATGCCTCATGAATTGATAACACTTTAGTTATATTGTTGTACAGAAACTGTCGGTGTACGAAAGTATCATTTTTTACAAATATCAGGGTATAACACATCAGCTAGAAAATCATTTACTGACGTACACGCACTTAATCTCGTAAATACGAAATCTTGATGTCTAATCTCTTATAGTTTTTGTGCCAGTGGGACTACCGAAACTTTGTACAAAGCAGCTACGATTTTTTTGGTAACTCTTTGGCAAAAAATACATTTAAGCATATCCATTTTATTTAATACACTACTAGTTTTACTTCTACTGTTATCTAATGCATCATCACTAATAGTTAAACTTGTGCCCAGATCTTTTTTAAACTTTTCCTCATTACGTTTAATGTTGTTTTCGCTCGTGTACGTACCTACTATAACACGGTCTATGCCTTTTAAGTAATTTTAAATCTTTACAGCATAAAATAGGGGATACCCTATCAGACACCTCGTCGCTTCCTCTTTTAATAGCATTTGATGTTTATCTACCAATGGGGTATTATTGTCACACACCTGGCATATCGCACAGGGTTTAACATCAAATGTTTTTACTCTTTTATTGATACTTGCAATACAAATCGCCATGACAAACCACTCAACTCATTTATACACAGGTTCAAATAATCCCGGCGCATATTGAAGTATGAATAACATTGTGTTACAACGTATACTGAACAAATATTGTTTAATTTCAATGCAAGTTTTTAAAAAATATTCAAATAATTATGAAAATAATTTATATCTTGAAAACTAATAAAGATAAAATAAAATTCTTAATAACATTTTTGTAGGTCACGTCATTACCTACACATTGAAAAAAAATCATTGACTTGGGTCCAATAACAAGGAGTTATAATCATTTTGTCGATTTACGTTTTTTTGCCCCGGAGGCGACGACATGGGTTTTTATACTCATCTAGCTCCCCTTTATCAAAATCAAAAGCCAAATTCTTTGACACTTTTCATGCATAGTCAACCACACCTACCGTCTGGACTATGAGGTAAGCTAACGCAAAGTAATTCAAGTCGGGGTCCAACAATCAGGTTGTATAGCTTAACGACATCTGGCAATAGTGAAAATTATACACAAGTTCTGTAGGTAACAAGACTGCCGACTCACACAAAACTTAAACATGAGTTATAATTATCGGGTCTTTACACACTTTTCTTATGCGATAATCGGTACTTACACAAAGCGGAAGTCAACATTAAATATCGCGTCGTCAGGAAAACTCAAATATCTCCTAAAATAGGGTGTGTACAGAAAAACGAGATAAACCATAGAAAAGTACAAGTTCTACCCTACAATTTGTTCTAACCAACTTCCAAGACTCCGATAGTTGATGCGTATGACCAAGACCCGACGGTTACTTAACACTAGAAATACGGCATAATTTATTTACCTATAAATACGATACCGGTAAAATTGATCGGAGTTTAGAATTACAATGTAAAGGCAAAATAATAAACTCAAACTCTGGAAATGTTCATTTTGAAGATATTAATACGCAATGAGTAATGAATAAAGATCGGATTTTAGGCAAAATACCTATTCTTCATTTCTTGTTTCGATCTAAATTTCTGCAACAATTTGTAAAAAGAGAAGCCTCGTTGTTATACTAAAATCAAAAAGTGATTTTAATCTACATACGTAGAAATGCTTAATGCGCAATATTTTTTATGTCGTAATATTCTTTGATGTGGCTGTAAAGATTTTTAAACACCTATAAGAAACAGATGAAAATTCTTTTTCAATTTATACTTTATTATTATTAGAATAAGCACAGATTTATGAGAATGTAAACTTTCACTATTATTACATTTAAATAAAATACTTAACTTTTGGGTTTTCAAATGGTGTACTTTTATATTTATATTTTATATAAGTATAGGTTTGATAACAGTTGCAGTTATCTTATCATCCTCAGTAGTGGTAATATTAATCATACAAATTCTTATTAAAGTACTCAAAATAAACTTTTCATAGTTTCAATGCGAGAGAAATCTCACTTTATCTCACTTCGATATAAGAAATTACTAAATAACACGTCGTACACATTGTGTTGGAATTACCTTATTAAAATAATGTTCTTATATTCTGTTATGTAAAGCAATTTAAATCAAACACGTTAAATTTAGTGGAACGAAATATATATTTGCGCCACCTATAGGCAAATGACCGAATCCTCAAAGATTTGAATTTACTCAATAACAGAACACTGTGTTAGTTTATTGAACTCTCGTTAGAGGGCGAGGTTAGGACATTCAAACACAAGTATAGTATTTATTCAATATCGATCGGTAACAAAGTAATCAATTCTAACAATATTTCGTTTTTGATTTCTAGTGCCCTTTTTGCGGTCGCCATTTTACGACGCTATAGAAAATTTCTGAACTCTTCTAAAATTTCTATAATCGAAGATTTTTCGTATGTAAATTAGAAGAATTGACTGTAGCAAGATTTACTTGGGCTTTTCTGAACATTGCGGATATAAAGGAGTTTTTTATAGTAAAAGTGGTAAGCTGTTCCGTAGGTCTTGTTTATTTGCTATTAATTCCTAAATTTCTTTTTGTTAGCGACTGACTGGAACGTAGAACCATAAAAAATTACGGATCCTCCGATCATCTAGCAGAAGGCATTTCGTACCACTTCAGGGTGCCTACCTACGAACATAGGGAAATTGATGTTAATTTCACCTTATATAATACTTGCTTACCTTTCCGTTTAGAATCAAATTTTCTTTTCTGTATTTTTGTAATCGTGGCTACTTGTCGTATTACTACTGGATTTAAAGCGTGCCTGTTCGAAATTGGTAACCAGACCGAGAACTTAAATTTACATCCATTCGTTGGACATTCTACTACTACTGGACAAATCATAGGGTATCAATATATACATTACCAAGGGTCAAAACTTTTATTATTTTTCGAGTGGACTACATTACTGTATTCTCGGTGTACGTGTTAGAAGCCGTGCATCTGCTCTATACGAGTTTAAGTAACGTGCTACTCTCTAGAAATTAAAGTGTTTGAATCACTTAATGCAACTACAGTATACTTTACTTGCTGCGATCAATGGACTTCCTCAAGTAAATGTGGTTGGTAAACTTACGCACTACTATAAGTTACTGTTGCTGCATGAATCTTTTTAATTATTAGTTTGATGTGTATTTAAGTGATCTTCATACCGTTTACTTTATAATTCCTAATACTATTAGGTAACCTGTGGACCACACTGTAAGATAGCGCCTTGCTTCTTGTTATAGTGAACAGTAGGTAATCTGCGGACAAACCTGTTTGATTACAGTGTTGCACGACAGCAGCTGTTTCATATTTGTTCCATTTGCTATTAATTTTTTATACGCAAGAAACCGTGATTTTCTTCTTTTTGTAAAGCTAAATTCGCGGTTTAACTATAACTCGACTTAACTTGTCCGTACATTATTGGGTTATTATTTTGGACTTTGTAATTAATCTATGAATAACGAATATTTCAATTTTGAAATAATTTTTTTGGGTGTTGTGAAACTACAACAAGTGTATGCTAAATTTTAGTTTGGGTTATTAAAACGCTTTTTTAGCATAGGTATATCTTTTCTTTCAGCTTCTGCGTAATGAAAGATCTTTCATTTCCGAAAGTGAAACCTTTAAAGTGCTTAATTTTGTATATTCACTTTCTTTTGGATTTGATGTAAAAACCCGTTTTACTTGAGAATGTTGCGATTCATTTCATTTCAAGACTATTTATTTGGTATATATAAATTATTATATTATATTATTTATATTCGTATACATAAAAAAACAAAGATTTAACTTCATTTAATCTCGCTTGATTGACTCTGCATCTACCTTTATTTTACAAATTACATTTTTGCGTTACACTACAACTTTATTTTCTTATTCTCTCTTCCCCCTTTTTTCACCCCTTTTCTTTAATTCCCTATTCACCTCTTTAGACTTCGTTATCCATTAAATCGGGGTAACGGTGAGTTTTGCTTTTGGGGAGCAACTTCTGGCGCCTAATGTTACTCCGGTTCTTTTTCTTTCCCCCACTCCGAGCCGTACAGAGCTAGACGGTTTTTGTGTTATCTGTAGGAGAGTAGAGAAGCATTTTCTTTTTGTTATGCTTCGCATTTAAACACGTGACAACAGTAAAGGAGATGCCCACACACACAAGGTTAAAACACCTTTGCATCAGGCTGTGGTTAACCAAGTGGTTGGTATAGAACAGAGAAGCTTCAGCATGGGTTTGTGTAATGCTTTGATCGCCGACAATATTCCATGGCATAAATTAACTTGCCTCAAGTTTAAAGATTTTGTGCAAAAATATTGTTCCTAATGAAAGCACAATACGAAAACAATATTTGCCTCAGTGTTACAATCAGGCAAGTACCTACATAAAAAAAGTAATGTTTAAGTCTTTTTTGTGTACCTTATTCTAGGCTATTGAAAATATCCGAAACGATATTGGACTACATAATATCTGGGTAACGATTGATGAAACAATCGACACTGTTGGTCGTTACATTGCCAACGTTATTGTTGGTGAACCTCACTTTATTACTTCAAAACAATTTGAAAGAATCCATATTATAACTGTGGGACAGTTTGTTAATGAACCTTTGGGTTTGTTCTTTTGAATTATTTATTTATAAATTTATTATGGTTTATTTTTTAGGAATATTATGGCCCACAGGTATACAGTCTGGGAAGATAAGACTCCTTGTAACGGATGAAGCTGCATACAAGATGAAATGTGGTGCTAATTTAATGCTATTCTACCCCAAATTGGTTCATCTCACTTGTTTTGCTCATTGCCTCAATCTTGTTTGCGAAACCATTCGCAAAGAATATGGGTTTATCTCAAACACAAAAAAGTATTTTTAAAAGCACCTTTAACGATTGAATATTACAGAGAGCAACTACCTAATGGGTTCATTGCGCCCACAGCCTTTCCTTACTAGATGGGGCACACGGTTAGAAGCAACAATATGCTTTTTTGAACACTTTGATGAAAATAAAACTGTAATTTTAAATTTTGTAAAATTACAGTTCTGCCCTATTGCTGTAGAATTTTACGGTTTCTGGTAGTTTCTTCTGTCCCTCATCAATCTTTGGAAATTTATGGATACAACTGAGAATGCACATATTTTTCGATCTTTTCACTTGATAACTTGTTAGAGAAATATCGTCACATACAAAAACCTTTGTAGAATACAAATCATTTCTCGATTTTTTTATAGTAGCTGGTAAATATCGCTATTAATCTTCCGTAAAATTTTTTTATTTCAAAGTTCATCCCGAGCGAAGCATCAGTGGAATAGCTTTCTCTTACGCCACTCCATGTCGACGTTACATGATCGGAGAGAGTTGGAAACAGCTAAGCTCCTCAATAGAACTGATACTTCATTCTTGTTAAGTCGGATGCCATTGCATGTTCCTCAAATGGAAACCAGAAATTTAAGTAAATTTTATCCACAACCAGCTCGTACCAAATTACTACGCAGATCAGGTTATGCGCAGAGATGATGAAAAGTTATTACCGGATGTTAGTATTGTAAGCCCAATCATAAGGTTTTCTGTTAGGCAATAAATATTAATTCTATTATTACTTCAGGTGTTCTCGTCGTTAAGGGATAAATAAAAGTATTCCAGAGTCGTAGGACCAATTGAAATACTTGTGTTGTTAGTTATTGCATAAATTGTAAATTGACTATAATCACTGATTTCTGAATCCGTTCTATTATATTTTCACAGTGTTTTATTTTTAGCAAAGATAAATCATTTTTTAGTTGTTTTGGTACAAGCCTAATACTTTATGACAGGAATTACTTTTTTTTTTTGTTTGATCATTTTCAACGACAGGCTCAGGATTGTATTTATAATATTTTGATGATTCAGTAGGTTTATTGTATATTTTGAATAATTCTAGGTATATTATCTTAGCTACATTATTGTTACGGTTTTAGATAATCACTTCAAGTCAGTCATCTCGGGCATGCTGAGATGATGTAACGAACCGCAAGTCATTACTACAAAAATTTTTTAATTAATTATTTAACAGTCAGCCCTCGTAAAAGAAATGATGTCAGATTTCTTAGTATTCAAACACCTGCAAGATTTGATCTAATATTTCTTAGTATTCCGTATTACTCAGTACCTAATTTAATATTTCTTATTATTTCGTGTGATTGGACAACCAAAAATTAATTTGTTTCCCCTCCAACGTAGATTTCATAAAACATCGAATGTTTTATAGGTCAGAGTAATCTCCGCCAATTACAAATAGGATTCCCCCAAACGGAAGCCACCACCGTCTACCGAGAGTCCCCTATAAAAACCGCGCCGCGCACCTTTTAAGGAATGAATGAATGAATGAAGAAAATTGTACCTGAAAACCGGTAGAAGAGTAGAAGAAGAGCTTCGTCGCGCCTCATGAACGCATACCGCCGCCAAGAATTATTTAGTTGGTTTCACCAGCTCCTGTATTAGTTAGTCTGTTTGACTAACTCCTGTTCCAGAAAACCTGCACGTGACGGTTGTTTGAAAGTAAATTGCCGCAGACCTAGTGATAGCCACCGCGAGTTTAGCTCCCTGTATTTGCGAACGCGCACCGCGAGCCTTGTGTAAATAAATAGCTATCCTCGATCTTTGTGATTAACGACACGTAAGTCTGTAGAGTAATTCAGAACACAAACACACACAAAAACCCCCAGACCGCAACGGGCAAAGCCACGAAGCAGTCGGGAGTATAAACACAAACCACGCTACCATATACCTGACGACGGGAGCTAGGTAGGACTGTATAGCCCTGCAGCTCTTATCATTTACTCTCACTTACATTCTAAACACCTGCAATCACCAGCTCGCTGGCGAAGACCGAAGTGCCTGTAATCACAAACAAATTAAACGTAGAGTATCCGTCAAAGACCTGTAGAGAAGAAAAACCGTACATCGATAACCACGCGCTTAGTAATTGAATTTCAAGAAAACAATCAATTAATTGTTTTCCACCAGCTGATTCCGCAAGTATAAAAACTGCCTTCCATAAATACGCGTTTTTGTGCGTATACCATTAGGTAACGTTCGTTTGTATCTACGTGAGATTTCGTTCATTTGCATAAAAAGAAATCATCGCCATAAAATTACATCCCAGAAGATAACGCGCATATATGTTAATTATACAGCCAAACTTGTATAATCCGCCAGTCTAAATTTAATGCGAAAGAAAACCTCGGAAGATATTCAGATTAGCGAACGTAATAGATCGCGAAGGTAAATTGCTTCACGAAGCATACGCGCCTGTCCGTCTTCCAGAAATTACTGAAGGTAAAGAGAAGCAAGCAAGTAGACCGGTGAACGCTCGTCCTGCGTACAACCGTGAACTCGGGATATCGATTTTCACTAGTGACCTAGATCTGCGCAACCCCCGTTTTAAATAACCAGTAGTTTATTAATTCATTCTTTTCTTTGGTAGACAGGGCCGTATCCAGCATAAATAATTAATTAAACGCAACGTTATTAATCATTTAAATATTACGTTCCTCATTTAGTGTAACTAGGGAGCATTAATATTTGTTTACAGAAACGACTTCGACAACAATAAGCCGTCTTCTCGAGTGAGTGGAAGGAGTAGGACATCCAAATTCTCCGTCCAGACCTAGTAGATGCCCCCGACGTCGCTGTATAGGTATTAAATTCTAATTGTTTTCTCATTGTTTCTCAAGTTTATGTTTATGTTAGTTGTTCATAATGTTATTAGCCTGGGTTAAGTGTGAATACATTATATTTGTATATAATAGGATAATATATTATTAAACCGTTTTACTATAATTATCTTATGTGGACAGTGTAGAGCTAAAGTTTAAATCTTCCGAAGAACCCACCCCCTCTTTAGTTTCTAATCTAAACACCGATTGCAGTTTAGCCGCGGCAAATATAAAAATTGTGAGAAAGGACCTTACAATGTGATCTATAGTTTCACGTGGAGAACCACACATTCTACATATATCTTCAGGTGCATTAGGCTCTTTTATAATGTACTTTAAACAATTTCTTGTAGGAATAACCTCATCTTGAGTTGCTATCATGAATCCCTCTGTCTCAGCAAATATTCCACCATTCACCAGCCATTTGCTTGACAGATTTTGGTCAACATCTGTGCTGTATAAAGGATGATGAAATCTGCCATGCAGGCCAGGCTTCTTCTTTTGGTTGATTGTTTAGAAGTTGTTGTTGATATGCTCCCTGGTGCAGATGTAATGTAGGTTTGAGTGTGCTTCAACTATAGAGCTAATTAGGTTTGAAACATTTCTTTTTTCTTGGAAGTAATTGCTTAGTGACAATGTTTGGTAGCTATAAATTTGACATAAAT
This sequence comes from Vesta saturnalis, assembly GCA_036346205.1. Taxonomy (NCBI): domain Eukaryota; kingdom Metazoa; phylum Arthropoda; class Insecta; order Coleoptera; family Lampyridae; genus Vesta; species Vesta saturnalis. The sequence continues at coordinate 74,621 of JARFJB010001417.1, forward strand.
CTAATAACCTTCATTCCCCACATCTTCTAGGGAGAGGCATACTATCTATACAGGCCTTGGGGTGGTAAACACTATACCTAGTTATCATGGTTATAATAGCCCTTTGTAGGTAGCAAAGCTTTTTCTACGAATGTCTAGGGGTTTCAAGCCAGCTTCACAGTGTAGGCTTTGGATTGGACTGTTAGGAAATGCTCCAATACAATAACGGATACCTGTATTATGGATTCGATCTATAGTTTGCAGAAGACTTTTTCGTGCAGGGCTGTATACTATACAGCCATAGTCAATCCGAGAGAGTATAAGTGACTGATAAATACGCATTAGGCTTATGGTATCTGCTCCCCATATGGTATGGGCTAAGACCTTTATTAAATTCAAACGATCTCAGCATTGTCTTTGTAGGGATAGGATGTGCTCTCGCCAAGTAAGCTTCCTATCAAATGTAATTCCTAAGAATTTGACAGAGTCGACGTATCTTTTACCACAATAGTTTTGGTGCCGCAAAGGATCGTAGTGGGGAGTTCTGAGACGACAGAAATGGACACAGTAGGTTTTATGTTCAGAGAACTGAAACCCTATGGATTCTGCATTGCATTGCACAATTACATCGATTGCCCTTTGCGGCTTACGTACAATTTCCCCAACCGTTGTTCCAGACCATATTATGGCGAGATCATCGACGTACAGACATTTAATTATCGTTTCATCCGTGTTTGGCGCTATCTCATTTATGGCAAGAGCAAATAAGGTACAGATCAGCGTCGAGTCTTACGGCACTCCATTTTCTAGAAATCAGGATGTCGAGCAGCTGTTGCCAACTCGTACTCGGAAGCTACGATTGTTTAAAAACGACCTTATAAAAAGCGGGAACTTTCCTCTAAGCCCACACCTAGAGAGCTTTTGCAATATTCCGTACTTCCAAGTCATATCATATGCATCTTTTATATCAAAGACCGCCACCAAGTGCCTCCGGTCCCGGAAAGTAGCTTGGATGCAATCCTCAAGGAGGAGGATCTGGCATCTGTTTTTCCTAAAATCAACCTGATATGAGACTAACACATTATGCTTTTCCAGATATCATTGAAGCCGGTTGTTAACCATCCTCTCGAGCAGCTTACCCATACAACGGGTAAGACCAATTGGACGATAGCTACTCGGGAGTAGGGTATTCTTGTTTGGTTTTAATACCGGTACTACAATTGCCTCTTTCCATTTGTCGGAGTAGACATTATTATCTCACAAACCGTTTAAGATTACTAATAGTGCTTCTTTTATTTCAGGTGTTAGATGCTTCAGCATGTCATTCGAAATGGCGTCAAGGCCAGCAGCTGTGGATCTTGTTTGACCTATAGCTTCATCCAATTTGCGCACAGAGAAAGGTAAGTTGTAGTCCAAGTCAACGTCTGTACTAAAATTTAAGCGAATTTCTCTATTTAACTTTGTACGTAGGAATTCATTATTATAATGTTCAGATCTAATAACACTCTCAAATTGTGCGGCTAGGCATTCTGGTATTTCAGTTGCGTTTTCAACTATGTGCGCATCGCCTTCCTTAATACATGTAAGTGAATTTGATTGATACCTTCAAACTGTAGCTTTTACTTTTTTCCAGGTATTCTTAATGCTTTCCTCAGATGTTATGGATGAGGTATACTGGTTCCAGCTGTTACGCTTACTTTCCAATACAACTATTCTCGTCTCTGCCCGTGCCTTCTTAAAAGCAATCAAATTTGTAATTGAACAAATTCAGTGCCTTTTTCTTACAGTCAATTGCTTGTTTCACCTGCACACTCCACCAGGGGACCGTACGGTTCAACGGCTTAGTTCCTGCTTTGGACATACTCTTGCAGCTGCTTGCACGATAGCATCAGTAATCGTTTCAACACTTAGAGTATGAGGAACAACCAGGGCTTGTGTAAACTTGTGCCAACCACCCTTGGTCGTGATCCACCTTTCAGCAACGTATCTCTCCACTTGGGGTTGCTCAGTTTCTACCAACATCGGCAAATGATCGCTGTTGTACAGGTCATCAGTGACTCTCCATTTGAGATGGGGTACAAGATCACTTGCAGCGATCGTTAGATCTATTACTGAAAAGGTGTTCGCTATTGTGTTAAGATGTGTATGAGAATCGGTATTCATTAATACAATATCATCCCTTTCCAGCCAGCGCTCGAGATTCGCCCTTTTGCGTCAGTTTTTGGAGATCCCCACAGGATACCATGGACGTTAAAGCCCCCCATAATTATGCCAGGAAGGGGAAGCTGTTCGAAAAGTGTTCAAGATCCACAACCTCCCAGTTTCCACCAGGAAGATAAATGCTACATATAGACATCTTCATAGGTGTAGTTATTTCAATAGCCACTGCCTGGATATGAGTGTCTAATATCAGCTGTTCACATTGTACATCATTTCTGGTAATCACAGCAACACCAAATGAAGCTCTTTGCTGTTGGGCAAAGTCATTGCGAACAATGTAATGTCCCTGGAAAGAATATGACAGATTAACTTTTAGCTGTTTCCTGAAGGCATACACACATGGGATTCAGTTCATGAAAGAGCATTTTCAACTCTGTGTATCGTTTCACGAGACCTCTGCAATTTCATTGGATAATGGAATTTTTCGGCGCAAATGTTTTAAATATCTTAAAAATTACTGTAATATAACATATACAATACTCAGACAAATAAATAAAATTTTATATAAATCTACTATGCACATACATAAACATCAATATCACAGAAAAAGTTATAATGTAAAATATCACAGATAATATCAGTCTGTAACAACCTTTTTTGGGGTTGTATTAAAAAATACGTTAATCTAGATCATTAATTTATTTGGCGTAAAATTAGAGGAGTTTTTAATTATTTTTCATGTAAAAGTGAGAAAGGCAACTTAAATTGCATTTTCTAGAACAAATCTTTTGTGTGTAATATTACGTAAATAGTAATAGTTCCCTCTCTTAAAAAAAAATTGGATTTATATTATGTAACAGCGCAACGCAAGAAAACTTTTACACTTGAGTTATTCTGAAAGCTTTTTGTAATTCAGTTAATGCTGAATGTTAACAACCATCATCATGATTTTTACTTAATTTTTTGTAATTTGTGCCATCAAGAAATTTTGGTGGTAAGTTGTTTTTTTTTCCGTTGTATTTAAAACTAAGCATTTGTTTGTTTTCTAGGCACGTTAATTTACACTTTTCAATACTTATTTTTAAAGTATGCATTTTTTAAGTACTTACTTTTTAAGTACGCACCTTTATAATCACTCAATTTGTATACTTACAAATCTTTAATGGCACGTATAAGTCTATATTTTAAAATATTATTATTTTAAAGGGCAAGTTTACATGAGTTACCCTTACAACGCAAGTTTTGCATTCTGCTACGAATTAATTTGGCGAATTAAACTACAAGGAAATTCCTTAAAGCAAGACATTGACTTCACCACAGAAACCCTTCTGCTTCATAGTACCTGTATCAGTTTATAAACAGAACAGTTAAAAGGTAAAGTTTTTTTATAATTTAGTTTAAGACTACTGAATATTTTTATCATTTTCAACAATTTATTAAATAAACTTATGTAACTTGTTATTTTATTTTCATTTCTGTTAAATGTTTTTAGTATTCATTATTTAGGGTTTTGTTATTTTCCTGGACAAAGATAACATGGCGCTCGAGAATTTATTATTTTATTTATAATTTTTTGATAACATTTATGCCATTAAGTGGGAACAATCAAGCATAAACGAAGCAACTTGCATTTCAGGTAGGTTAATTAAACTATTTATTAGAATCCACCCTTATCTTCATCTACCGATGAGTCAGCGGCACATTATTAACAACTTGTATTGTTGTTACAATTTGGCGATAATACAATTTTGTTAGGTCACAACTTGGCGCCCGAGCAGGGACTTGAAATTTATTACATTCAGATTTATTACTTGAAATTTATTACTTATTTGATATTTTATTTACATTGGTGTTATATTTTTTGTGGGGCCAGAAAAGGGACATGCTGTTGTTTCAATGTTAATTATTCCCACTTGTGATTGTTTATATTTTTTGATTTCATTATTTAGTGTTTACAGAATTTTAAGGAGTGTTACGATTTAGGTTACGCTTGGTTTTTTATGTGTTTTTATAATGAACTTTATTGAGTGTGTTATATAATATGTTACGATGTCAACTGTAAATTATTTAGTTGATGTTCTTTATAGTGATGAATTATTAATTGAACTACAATTTCGCAATGTAAGTGGAGCAGAACGGTTAATTGTGGAAGAGAAGCGTAAACTTTTAAGACGACTATTAAATGCAGAAAAGATCAATCCAAATTTATTTGATTCATACCCGAAGTGCGATATAAATCAAACAGTAGAATTGGAACTATTGAAGGAAAAGTTAAATCGTATTCAGTCTTCAATTAAACTTTTTAAACATAAGCCCTCGAAATCAGAATATCTTAGACTACACACACGCTTAATTCATATTTTGAAACGCTTGAATTATATTACTTTTGATAATGAATTTTTATATTTACATGATCAATTGTTGTCCTTATGTAACGAATCGTTAGAATTAATTGAATCTATAAATGAAAATATTGAATTAAATAATGATGTTTCAAATTTAGATACTTCTAATATTTCGATGTCACCTAATGACCCTGTTAATACTTCAGTTAATATTCCTACACAAGATTTTTCCACGTTAATTAATAACTTACAAATTTCTAAAGGTTCTGTTCCTGTATATAAATTAAATTTAAAGTTTAATGGTAGTGAGAAAGAAGTTTTTACATTTATTCAAAGATGTGAGGAGCTAATGATTGCTCGAAATATTTCTAGGAAGGAAATGCTTTTATCAGGTGTTGATTTATTTGCAGGGACAGGTTTAGTTTGGTATAGGGCAATTAAACCGTTTTTACATACTTGGGATGATCTTATTACTAAATTAAAGAGTGACTTTTTACCGGAAGGACATGATGAAGTTTTGTTAGAGGATATTAAAAATCGTAAGCAGGCTTTTGATGAAATTCCAACCCTTTTTATTTCTGAAATGGTTAATTTATTTTCTCAATTAGTGATTCCTCCTTCGGAAGGTGAACAATTAAGGATTATAATGAAAAATTTACAACCTTGGTTCGCTACTCAATTAGCCCTTGTTAGTGTAAATGATATTTTTCATTTAGTAGATTTGTGTAAAAAATTACAACAAGTGAAAGCTCAGAATTCTAAATTCAAATTTAATTCTTATGCAGATTCACAAAGACAATCTGATTATAAGCCTTCTTCGGCGGCGAAACAAAATATTAAACCTAAGGTCCATTTTTCAGGTATTAAACCAAAAAATATGAATTCTACTTTTACAACTCCAAAAATTAATACAGCTAAGTCTTCAACAACATGCTTTAAGTGTAGACAGTTGGGTCATACCTTTCACACCTGTGATAAGGGTGATGATAGAATCTTTTGTTTTAGATGTGGTTATTCCAATGTTACTTTTTCTAATTGTCCGAGGTGTAAATTTTCAAAAAACTTGTAAAAGGAAAGTGTTCCGTTAGTCGACACATTTCTTATGATTTTTCAGAGGCTGACAAGCATGTTTTTAACGAATGGTTGATTACTGTTAAGGAATTTTTTGGAACTTCGAAAAATTGTTCTAAATTTGTTGAGAATAATGATGATGTTAGACCTTTTATTAATGTTAGGATTTTTAATGAGAATTTTATTGCTTTATTAGATAGTGGAGCTACCGTAACAATTTCGCCTTTTTCATCATTGGTTATTGCTGATGGTTCTTCACAATCCATTTTGGGGAGTGTTGATTTATCTTTTGACTATTTTTTTGTTTTTTTTTGGTGAGCTTCGACTTCTATGGTCATTAGCTCTTTGTCGCTCATTCATATTTTGGCATAAATATTTATTGCCTTTAGATACGACAATAGGTTCTTTATACGCGTCCTACGATAAAATTATCTTTTGTAGTTATTACAGATGTTTAAGTTTGCCTTATATCTTCCAATTGGTCGCATCCTGAAATGATGTGTACTACCGTTACCACCTGAATCTAGCACAGGTACATTGTTCTCCTTTAGTAGGTAAGCATGCGTCAGCGAGTATGACCTACTCTTAATCTAGCTAATTTTGTTGTTTCTGTTCTAGTGAGACCAGGATTAATCCATTTACCTATGCTAGGTTTAATGTGTTTGAGGTGAGTATCACACCTATCCCAATCGTTTTGCCATTTTGACAGAATTTCAAGATTGTATTTATTTTTAGGTCGTCGTGTTTTACTTTGAGATGTCAACCACTGCCTGGTTGTTGCTTGCTTTATCAGCATCCTCGTTAGTATGCCAACATGACTAACCCATAGCAAGGTGACATGTTTGTCTTCACCTTCTAGATACTTGATGGATGACCAGCACCATTGTGTTACAGGGTCACTATCACAGTTTGTTATTGATTGTATAACGGATAGAGTCAGATACAATGCAAAGTGTTGATATCAAGGACATGTCACAGTACTTTAACGTTTGCCACATTGCGTATTGTTCCGCATAAAGACGGATGATATATCAAAGTCGCATGTGAGACTCTTGAGCAATAAATGCACATACTTGTTCAGTTTTAGAACCATCTATATATGACGTGATCACTCATTCGGAGATGGTATTATTAAATGTGATTCTATTACATTTTTAGTACCATATTTGTCGTATTGCAGCAAATCAGTGTCAACCTTTATTGAGAACTCAAAATTTCTGTTTAGTGTGATGTATTATATTTTAAATTTTCGAAAGAATGATAAATCAAATTATCTACTTAGATCCGCAATTTATAACGGAGGTAAATTCCGTAAATACACAGATCAACTGGTCTTCTTAAAATTATTTACAAGAAGGATATAAAAATCGACATCACACTGTGTATTCTTCGATATCGAAAAGGCTTTTGACATGACATGGTATTTGAACAGTTAGAAAATTTTAAAGGATTTACCAAAGTCATTTATCGTTTCTGTCTAATCGCACTTTTGTTAAAATCAATGGCATTGTCTCAATTACATCCTTGAGAATGGATCTGATCAACATTAATGTATCTGTTCAACATAGCATTAATAGTTAGTTAGTAACATAGAAAATAAAATGTTGCTATATGTTGATGACTTGTGTATTTGGTATGTTAACTGTTGGTGAAATTAAGAAAAATGCAACCTACATTAATCTGATGGTCTTGAAAAATGGGAAGAGTGGATTTTGACTATTAATGGTATTACTAAAACTATTTCTGTTATTGTTTCTGAATTTATTACTACTGCAATTACTTTGGGGTAGATTTTTGTCGTTTATTTGAAATTAAAGCTGATTTTGTGAAAATTCTTTGTTGCAAACTCTGCGGAGACAACTTTTTCTATGATTAAGAGTATTGATGATCTTAATAATAATCAAGTTTTTGAATTAAATCAAGTTATTGACCTTTTTAAAACCTTATCAACTTCAAGTTAGGTAAACAAATAAAGTTTTTCATTCAATTAATACTGGTGATGCAGTACCAATTAAACAACGTTATTTTCCATTATCTCCTGCTATGTTGGAGCATGCGAACAGAGAAATTGATGATATGTTAGAGCAAGGAATTATTAAACCCAGTTCTTCCCTTGGAATTCTCCAATGGTTTTAGTTAAGAAGAAGTCAGGTGATTTTAGAGTTTGTTTTGATGCTAAGAAATTAAATTCTGTTACAAAAAGATGCTTACCCTTTACCTTTTTAAACGATATTTTGGATAAATTAAGAGATGCTCGTTATTTAACTTCAATTGATTTAAAGAAAGCTTTTGGCAAATTCCTTTAGACGCTGAGAGTTGTGAAAAACTGCTTTTACTGTTCCACGTAGAGGATTATTTGAGTATACTGTTATGCCCATGGGACTTACAAACGCACCCAGTACATTACAACGATTTATGGATTCCATTTTAGGACATGATTTATCTCAATCAGTTTTGTTTATTTAGACGATATTATTATTTTTCAAGTACTTTCAAAGAACATGTTGATATTTTAAGGAAGTTTTTAAAAGGCTTAAGGATGCCAATTTGAATATTAATTTAGATAAATGTGAATTTTGTAAACCTGTTTATCATATTTAGGTTTTGTTATTGATAAGAATGGTCTTCACACCGATCCTTCAAAGGTGGAAGCTATTACTCAATTTCCTCAACCACATACTTTTACAGAAGTTAAACGTTTTATTGGAATGTGTTCTTGGTATAGACGTTTCATTCATGATTTTTCCACAATTTTAGCTCCGATTAATAATTTATTGAAAGGTAAGAAGAAATCTCAGAAAGTTTTATGGAATGACGAAGCGAATGATTCATTTTAAAATTAAATCTTTATTAGTTAATGCTCCTATTTTAGCGAGCCCTGATTTTTCTAAAACATTTTATTTACAATGTGATGCATCTAATTGTGGAGTTGGATGTGTATTAACACAAGGAGTAGGAGAGAGGAAGTTGTTATTGCTATGGTTCTCGTACTTTAACAAAGCCGAGCAAAATTATTCAATTACAGAACGTGAGTTACTTGCAGTTATTTTTGGTATTCAAAAGTTTAGACCTTACATTGAAGGTACCCATTTTAAAATTATTACTGATCATCATTCATTGATTTGGCTCAATAATTTAAAAGATCCTTCTGGTAGATTAGCCAGATGGAGTGTTAAACTTCAACAATTTGATTTTGAAGTTATTCATCGTAAAGGTAAATTAAATGTTAGTTCCTGATGCACTTTCTAGAGCACCTTTGGAAGTTAGTTCTTTAGAATTTTCTGTTGTGGATTTAGACGATTGGTATAAGAAAATGTTAGCCAACGTTTCTAAAAATCCTGAATTATTTCCTGATTGGAGAGTTGAAGATGATAAACTCTACAAATTTATTTCTAATGATTTAAACATCGAATCGAATTTAGTGGAATGGAAATTAGTTGTTCCGAAATCTTTAAGGAAAGATATTTTACGAAAATTTCATGATGATCCTACGTCATCACATTTTGGGGTTTTTAAAACTTTTCAAAAATTAAAGAATTTTATTACTGGCCAAAAATGAAGTCATATTTCAAATATATTAGAATTGCAATGTTTGTAACCGAAGCAAGTCTTCACAATTTAATCATTATGGTTTTATGGGTAAAGAGAAAATGTTTCTTATCCTTTTCAATGTATTTCTATTGATTTAGTGGGTCCTTTTCCTAGACCGAAGAGTGGAAACACAGTTTTATTAGTTATTTGTGATTGGTTTACTAAATTTACTTTGATTCACCCTATGCGCAGTGCTACTGCTAAAAGAATTTGTCAATATATTGAGAATTATGTATTTCTAGTATACGGTGTTCCTCAAATTTGTATGGTGGACAATGGTCCTCAATTTAAAAGTTCACAATTTAAAAATTTTATGAGTTCTTACAAAGTTCAATCCGTTTGGTTTAATGCAAGTTATCATCCACAAGTAAATTTTGTTGAGAGAGTTAATAAAGTAGTAGGTAATGCGATTAGAGATGATCACAAGGATTGGGATGTTGAAATTCACAAAATTGCGCATGCTATTCGTAACGCTGTTCATGAGTCTACGAAATTTTCACCTTCCTTTTGGCGTTTGGTCGGACAGTTCCGATTTCTGGAGATTTTTATGGTCGACTAAAGGATTTCAAAGAGGATGATTTATTTATTACTAACCGTGAACAATTGCTTCAAGATTTAAATGAACTTTCACCCATTTTTAAACATGTTAAACAAAATTTACATGCAGCTTACGAAAGAAATTCAAAATCTTACAATTTGCGACGTCGTCCGTTGAAATTAAACGTTGGCGATTTGGTTTGGAAAAAGAATTTTACTTTATCTGATGCGACTAAAAATTATAGTCAAAAGTTAGCTCCAAAATTTATTGAAGCAAAAGTTATTGAAGTGGTAGGTCCAACTACGTACCGATTGGCCACCCCTATTGATAATAAACCCTTAGGTGTTTTTCATGTTAAGGATTTAAAACCTCATTAGTTCTTATTTTTTAGTATTCTTTTTAATTATTTTTCGATTTTAGTATTTTTACATTCTGGTTTTCTTATTTATATTTTTAATTATTTTGATAATTTTTCAAAATAATTTTATTTTGTGCTTATTTCGCACATTATTTTATTTTATATTTTTGTGGCTTTGCAAACCACTTAATTATTTTTTACATTTGTTAGCACGATTTTTGCTACATTTGTTTAGCACGATGGTTGATATTTAGATCCCATTGTGTGATTGAATTGCCGACTTTGTGGGACATTAGTTCTCAGGCAGATTATCTTCCTTTATTGGATTTACAATTTGCTATTGTTACAATAGTAAAATTGAAGATAACTATTTTGAGTTTACCTCTGATCGTTAATTTGACGTGTAAAATTCATAACCATGGATAAGAAAACTAGTAATGCTTCTATACATTTTTATTTTTGATTGATTTAATTATTTTATTTTTCCTGATTTGTGTAGTGTTACTATTCTTGGACGGTGCTTGAGGACTTCGGTTCGCCTCGTGTCAACCTCGATTAGTTCACTTCCTGATTATGACGTTTTGGTAGTTTTAGGAGGGGGTTGTTGTGTTCGTAAGAGTGCTTCATCTTTCTCTTTGCTATCTCACCTAGATTTCGATTTATTTATAAACGTGCGTGTTAGTTAGGGTATGTTGAGTCTTGGACGATGACTGTGGAACAACATGAAACCTGAATCTCGTGAAGGGTAGAGTGGCCTCTCTTGTTCTCCACGACGAAGCATCCTGAGCTAATTTGCCATGAAAATAGTCGTATCTTGGATTTACCGATTTTGACTCACTTATCGAACGTGACGTGGTAGTTGTGTTATGTACCTAGGAGGCTTGGTTTGAGACCACCGGGGTAGGGTAATTGAACTGCTCTCTCGACCTCAAGTCTCGCGATTATTTATTGTTAGTCCGAAAGGATTTTTTCTATTTTATACTCGAGTAGAGTGGCGTTTAGCCTTGATTTTTATGAAGTTGCACGATGACCGTTTCCGGGTTCTCTGCCCACTGTCCCTTCAGGTCATGGTAGGTTACGGTTTCCGTTCGTTTTTACCTTAGATAAATTTTTTACCGGATACTCATTTTGCTCTTCTGTTGGTGGTTTGCTTCACTAACCCCACCAGTTAAAGTTTTTACTTTATTTAAGGTTTCGGGTCCTTGATTCTCGACTAGTGGCGTGTGCGGGTGGTAGCGCGTCATTAGCTTTTTTGGTGTTGCGAGGGGTCTTTCCTGACCAACGTCACCACATTTTCCGTACTTCTTCGTACATTTTCTTGTTATTTTTTCAATATTGCTTATATTTTAATTAGCTTAACATTTTGTATTTTTTTAAATTTCATTTATTAGATTAGTGTTTGGAATCTCCGCTTTGGTGATCTCCGAGTCCAAATTTTAGGAGGGGGTGTGTAACAACCTTTTTTGTGGTTGTATTAAAAAATACGTTAATCTAAGATCATTAATTTATTTGGCGTAAAATTAGAGGAGTTTTTAATTATTTTTCATGTAAAAGTGAGAAAGGCAACTTAAATTGCATTTTCTAGAACAAATCTTTTGTGTGTAATATTACGTAAATAGTAATAGTTCCCTCTCTTAAAAAAAATTGGATTTATATTATGTAACAGCGCAACGCAAGAAAACTTTTACACTTGAGTTATTCTGAAAGCTTTTTGTAATTCAGTTAATGCTGAATGTTAACAACCATCATCATGATTTTTATTTAATTTTTTTAATTTGAGCCATCAAGAAATTTTGGTGGTAAGTTGTTTTTTTTTCCATTGTATTTAAAACTAAGCATTTGTTTGTTTTTAGGCACGTTAATTTACACTTTTCAATACTTATTTTAAAGTATGCATTTTTAAGTACTTACTTTTTAAGTACGCACTTTATAATCACTCAATTTGTATACTTACAAATCTTTAATGGCACGTATAAGTCTATATTTTAAAATATTATTATTTTAAAGGCAAGTTTACATGAGTTACCCTTACAACGCAAGTTTTGCATTCTGCTACAATTAATTTTGAATTAAACTACAAGGAAATTCCTTAAAGCAAGACATTGACTTCACCACAGAAACCCTTCTGCTTCATAGTACCTGTATCAGTTTATAAACAGAACAGTTAAAAGGTAAAGTTTTTTTATAATTTAGTTTAAGACTACTGAATATTTTTCTCATTTTCAACAATTTATTAAATAAACTTATGTAACTTGTTATTTTATTTTCATTTCTGTTAAATGTTTTTAGTATTCATTATTTAGGGTTTTGTTATTTTCCTGGACAAAGATAACATGGCGCTCGAGAATTTATTATTTTATTTATAATTTTTTGATAACATTTATGCCATTAAGTGGGAACAATCAAGCATAAACGAAGCAACTTGCATTTCAGGTAGGTTAATTAAACTATTTATTAGAATCCACCCTTATCTTCATCTACCGATGAGTCAGCGGCACATTATTAACAACTTGTATTGTTGTTACAATTTGGCGATAATACAATTTTGTTAGGTCACAAGTCGTGTAAGTTGACTAGTCATTGAACTCATTAGTAGCCCGTTGGCTGCTAGAGCCCCTACGTTTGCCCTTAGACCATCCTTTCTTCTTTTGTCGGTACTATCATCTACTGATGTAATACTCGACTCCGTTGGTAGGGTTCTTGTTAGGAGGGTTTTTCTCTTCGCACCTCTGGACTCGTCCTCCATTTGTATCTGATCCACGTTGGTCAGCGCTGAGGTAGTGGTCTTATGAGATGAAGACGGGACTAAGAATGGCTTTTCAGTGCTATGCTCAGAGGAAATTTGTAGGAGAGGAGTAATCGCTCCTACTAAAGGCAGTTATTTTGCTAGAGCAGGGACATCATTTCTGGGCTGCTTATCCCGAGTGGAGGTAGTAGCTTTGGCGTAACTAATACCTACTGTAGGCGTAATAGGCATAATAATAATTTTCTTTCTAGCTTCCATGTAACTTATGTCCTCCCTTGCTCGGAACTCTTGTATAGCATTTTCTTTCTTATACATGGGGCAGCTCGTAGCTCTAGCAGAGTGAGCGCCACAACAATTCACACACTCTATTGGCTCTGTACACGGCGATCCTTCGCAATTTGCCACAAATGCACATTTGCTGTGGTTCTTCGCATTTGAGAGATGTACGGCCAAATTTGTTACACCTGGAGCATCTTAACGGAGGTGGCACATATAACCGAACACTTAATGTATAGAATGCAACTCATAGTTTTGGGTAATATAGGAGTATTAAATGTCACGATGTGATTAGCGGTATCAATAAGTTCCCCATTCCGTTTTGATTTTAAACGTCGCGAATACACGCACTACGTTAAAGAGATTACAAAGAACTAGAATTTTATTAGTTATTTATTATTATATTTGGTGTATAATAACGTAATATAAAATTAAATACTTATCTTTTTTTGTTTTTTTTTTAATGGTGTATTTAAATTATACAATCTAAAAGTTTCGATAACACTTACAGTTATCTTAGTCAGTAGTAACATGTATTAAAATTGTTAAAGATGTTGAAACAATTTTGTCAAAGTTGAAAACTTGAAACATAAACATCCGCCTGGTATTAAAATAACAGTTTGAGAAACGTATAAAGCCAACTATAGAAATAAATTTTAGTAAAGGATTAAAAATTAAATATTCGTTAAACTGTCTTAAAGATGACAAATCAGAACACCCTCTAACGGTCGAAGTCTAAAAATGAAGAATGCCAGCCAAAAGACGCATTTAACAAAATTTAATCAAGTTATGATGTAAGTGTAAAGTTGTAAAAAACTTCAATTTGAAAATGATAGAAGCATTCACAAACATAAAAATGACATCGATTACAAGATAGGTAATGGATATTCACTTACAGATATTAATAATGTTATTACACCTTCTAGACATAACTCTAAAGAAAAACCAGTTCTTAAAGTTGACACAGCTTTTCTTCCTTTTATAGCTAATGTTACAGATATAATTGAAAAAATACTAATTAAAGAAATTAAAGAACGTTCAAGATCATCTAAAGATGTTTCAAACCCATTATCAGATTAGGTCAACCAGAGAAGATGACCATGCCTTAAATAATCTAAAATATGACATTCAAGACTTATTTACAAAGCTTTGATAGATTTAACTGGATTATTTTAAACGATGTCATGTTTATATTCGTGAAGGCTTCTAAGGTTTTCAAATTGAAGTTTTTCACAACTTTACATTCACATCATAACTTGATTAAATTTCGTTAAATGTGTTTTTTTGCTGACATCTTTCATTGCTAGCCTTCGACCGTTAGAGGGTGTGGCCAAATTTTTGACAATATTTAATTTTTAATGATCTAGTCATCCTTTACTAAAATTGAATTCTATAGTTGGCTTTATACGTTTCTCAAACTGTTATATTAATAGCAAGCTGATGTTTATGTTCTTAAATTTTTCCTTTGAGAAAATTGTTTCAACATCTTTAACAATTTTAGTAGATAATATTACTACTGACGAAGATAACTGTAAGTGTTATCGAAATGTTTAGACTGTATAATTTAAAATACACCATTAAAAAACCCAAAAAAGATAAGTTTTTTATTATGTATGATAATGGTGAAAGTTTACATTTTCATAATATACTTAAAATTAATTTTTGAGATATAATATCAATACAACCATTACCAATTATAACAGTTAATATAACAAATATATAATTAATGTAATTAATTCCAAGCCATATACTTCAATATGTCAAATTGTATGCAAAATTATGCTTAATATCACATGATGGTTTACTTAACTTTTGTAGCTTAACCGCAATCGTTTGAACGAATCTACTACTGATAAATATATTCTGATAAAACGTTGGTGTGATGGCTTTTGATAACGCTAGTATTTATCCATACGATTACTACTTTAATTTGTACTAAAATAGCATAATTATATTGGTAATTTTATTTTTGTGTGCCGTTTCATGTTAAACTGATATAATCTAACATTTTACGTTGTTCCAGGTATACATATTATTTTCTTGGGGTCATCAATAAATTTATTATTTTATTTTGTTAGGTTAAGAAAAACAATAAACATTGTATTTAAACGAATTTTAGTCAAATCATTACTTAGAATATTAAAATTTGTATTTTTGCATTTTTACACGTTTTGAGATATTTCTGACCATTTAAGAGGATTATTGTAAAAAAAATTGTTTGGCCCTTGGGTCAAAAATTTTCGATTTTTTTTGCATTTTTACACGTTTTGAGCCGTTTCTGACCATTTGAGATGATTTTTGGGAAAAAACTTTATTGGACCCTTGGTAAAAATTTTCGCACTTTTTTTTACATTTTACACGTTATGATAGATTTTAAAATGTCCGAGTTCTAATTACTTCTTTTTTATTACTAATTAGAATTTATGTCATTTAGGAATTATATTTTAACAACTTAAAATTTATACTTACAATAAATATATTTAAATACTTGGAGAAGGAAATATAAACCGTTTATTTTGAAGCCCATCTGTGAAACAATAAATATTAAAGAAATGGTTATAGAGAAAAACAATTTAACAACTTAATGATATGAAAAACTGTACAAACTTTTTAGTAGCAAAAAAAAAACACATTGCACTAGTTATAAAACATAAAATTCTTTCAATTTTACTTGTGATTGTTTAAATTATCAATTACATTGTATTGTGAGGTCAAGTGTTGCACACCTTCAAATCTGTCAGACTTAGTTGATATATATATATATATATATATATATATATATATATATATATATATATATATATATATATATATATATATATACATACAGTATGTCCCCGGATCGACTTTAAAAGAGGGAAAATTCTCTTATTTTGATTTCTCAGAAAATTTCATTCTTGATGATTTGCCCTGCTTGTTTTCAACCCTCGAAACACAAATTACTTGCTATTTAACTCAAACGGTTCTCGAGATAATATCATTTTCTTGAAAAATTGGACTTAGAATGTTTTTCCTAATTTCTAGAAGTAACTTTAGTAGGCGGATTTCATTGAAAAACACCACTGACAGAAATTGTCAAATGTGATAATTATGTTGAACTGCAAATTAATTCATGCTAATTTGAATTATATGCTATAATGTTGACTTTACAACAAAGAATTTATCTAATTCAATGTTATGGAACTGGGGAAGAGTGCTAACGAGTTGTTATCAGAAAATTCAACCAAAAATACCCGGAGGTTGCTATTTCGAATGCCGGAGCAAAAAACTTGGTAACTAAATTCCTTCAAACAGGCTGGGATTTAAACCTAAAGAAGCCAAAGAAGTTGTTTGATGAAGAAGATGCTGCTACTGTTCTCGCCGTTCATTCCGCAACAGAAGTTCCAAGGTTGTCTTTAAGAAGGAGGGCACTACGAATTGGGATAGGTAAAGCTCATTTACAAAGAATCTTCAAGGAGAACAAAATTTTACCATTTAAGCCGCAATTTAGGCAAACTTTAGAGAACGGTGATGAAGCCAAACGTCTGGATTTTTGTTTGGAAATGGGCAATAGAGTTTTGGAAGATTCAAATTTTCATAAACGAATAATGTTCTCCGATGAATCGACCTTTTCAACTAACGGAGTCGTTTCCTCCCAACATTGCCGTTACTGGAGTAGGACGAATCCAAACTTCCGAATTGCTAGTCACAGATAATGTTTGAAAAAAGTTAATGTGTGGTGTGCGGTTTCGTGCCATGGAATTATTGGCCCATATTTTTTTGATCAAAATTTAAACCGTTATTCATATTTGGAAATATTGCAAAATTTTTTAACTGATAAACTGGATGAATTGCCATTGAACTACCAAATTGAAATGTTCTTCCAGCACGATGGGTGCCCTGCTCATTATGCCGGTACTGTTCGCCAGTGGATCAATACAGAGTTCCATGATAACTGGATAGGAAGAGATGGTTCCATTTTATGGCCGCCGAGAAGTCCTAATCTCACAATAATGGACTTTTATCTGTGGGGTCGTTTAAAACAAATTGTGTACAGTGAGCCATTAGACAATGATGAAGAGCAATTGAAAAATAGGATGCGGAATGCTGTCCAGTCCCTTTCAATCGAAGAAATAAGGCGCAGTTTCAATGAATTCAGAGCTCGCATTGAAATCTGTGCGGAAAAAGGAGGAGCATTATTCGAATAGAAAATTAATAGTTCTGTTTTTTGAGAATTTCATTTAATTTTACCATCAATTGTTAAATTTATTAATTAAAACTTGTGAGACCAATTTGACTTTTCCTTTGAAACAAATCAATTTACTTCAAAAATTGCGAAAAGCTCGAATTTTTCAAGAAAAATGATATTATCTCGTGAACCGTTTGAGTTAAATAGCAAGTAATTTGTGTTTCGAGGGTTTGAAAACAAGCAGGGCAAATCAGCAAGAATGAAATTTTCTGAGAAATCAAAAATAAGATAAATTTCCTCTTTTAAAGTCGATCCGGGGACAAACTGTACAATATATATATATATATATATATATATATATATATATATATATATATATATATATATATATATATATATATATATATATATATATATATATATATATATATATATTATATAATGAAATATGAAATCATTTAAACATTGAAACATTATTAATATTAGTGATTTAAACAAATACTTACCCATGACTATTATTATTTTTTACGCCGTTTAAATACATTCGTCAAGGAAACAACTGCATTAGGACCGGTCTACAAAGGCATTTAGTTCCTAACTACCACTAGTATAATTTTTTAACGGTACCTTAATATAGTCTATTATTATTTTCAAGGACCTGTTGGGTTATAATAGACTTGTTTGAACATACAGGGTTGATAAAAATCATGATTTAAAAAAAAATTAAAAATCGATGATTTTCTTAAATTTGACTCGTTTTTATTAATATATTATTTTCAAATAATGTTAACTGTTTATGTTTTGTTTTGTTAAAAGAGCAAATATTTGCACGCAGTAGGATTGCAGCGATTAAACGTTTACAGTTACACGTTTAAACGTCCTTGCATAGGTAAGTAAAATGTTGTAAGTTCGCGTTTAACTGTCAAAACCTTTTAATGTCAGCAATATTTGAAGCCATACAATGGGAGTAACTATTAGTACTCGGTGCGCTTTTTTTTAGAGCGTTTATTAGCTTATTAGACTATTTGCTTACTTAGTTGTTCTTCATACTGCATGCAGCTTAGGGATCTTCTCCCTCTTCAGCCCTGGGTCTTCTTGATTTTGGGTGTTTTTTTTTTGTGTTGGAATTGTTTAGATTCAATTTTGTTATATGTTTTATGTGTGTGAAAAAAAATTATTTTCTTATTTTTAATTTGCTTGATTAATTATTGATATATGTGGTGGTGTAGTGTGTTGTTGTGATTGGTGTATACAGGGTGTCGTGTGTTGCGAGTTTGAGAGTTGGCCATTTCCGTGGACGGTGGTCCTCATCGTTATAGCAAGGGGAGCATGGTTTAGCGGAGTAGGAAAGGAGTTTGTCAAGGATTCTGTCGAAGTCTTCTGGTAGGTCGTCTAGCAGTTGTTTCAGTAGTGCAGGTAGGTGTTTAAGTTTTCTTTTAGGTTTTCTAGGGTTGTATAGTCACTTTTTGCTGGTGTAGTAGGTTTCCAGTATGTGTTTTGTAGCGTTTGAGGTGTCGTAGACTTTGCGGTTTGTGTATTTTGTTTGTAGTGTCTTGAGTCTGTCAGTGATGGGTTGTATGTCTGTTGTTTGTATTGCCAAGTCATTGGGAAGTCTTTATTCCAGTTTCTGAATGTTCCGTTGTAGTATGTTTCGTTCGAAGGCGATGGATTTGAAATTATTGGTTTTATGGGACGCGTATAATGGCACACAGTAACCAATTAGTGGTTTTATGTATGTCTTGTACGTATGTTGTAAGGTTTTGGGATGGCAGCCATGTCCTCGTAGTGCTCTTAGCATGTTTGCGCGGTTGCGTACTTTGTTCAGTGTCTATTTGAGGTCTTGGTCTCAGTTCAGTGTTTTAGAGAAGGTAAGTCCTAGGTGTACTATTGTGTCTTATGGTTGTAGCTGTACGTCTCCGATCTATAGGTTAATGTTACCTGTCGATTGTCGTTTTACGGATGGTCGCCCATATCGCAGTGTCATCTGCGTATTGGGTTATTGTAATGTCTTAGTTTGTGGGTTCCGGGATGACGTGTGCGGAGATTAGGTAGTGTAGTGGGGCTAGGGCTGAACCTTGAGGTAAGCCTGTTGTTGGCGTGAACGGCTGGGATGTGGTTGTGCCTATCCTGACCTTCACAGACCTGTCAGACAGGTATGAAGGAAGAACTTGGACGAAGTGTATTGAAATATTAAGTGCTTGGGTTTTGTGGATTAGTCGGTGTAGACTTTAACTAGTGGGTCGCGGCATGAACAGTTGGATCTAAAGCCGAATTGGCTGTCTGGGATGGAGTTGCTGGCTTCGAGGTAGCCTCTTAGCCTTCTGGACATGATCGTTTCTAAGCATTTGCCCATGCAGCTGAGTAAGGCTATGGGTCTGCATAAAGAGAGCTGTGCGAGGTCCGAGTGTGGTTTGACCGTCATGACTGTGTGGACGGATTTCCATTCGGTAGGAAAATATGAAGAGATAAGCATCTGTTGAATATTTGGGTAAGTTTTGTAATGGCGCTTTATGGAAGGTTTCGTAATATGAGGCGGTTGAGTCTGTCTTGTCCGGGGAGTTCCTGCCTTTGCGGAGCATGGTCTTCGTGTGTTAGTGTATGTGGGGCATTGTTTCCCTGTCGTAGTCTCTCAAGGTTTTGCTCGAGTTGAGCTTTTAGTTCGCTATCGAACAACGGGTCATCCGGGATAGAAAATGTGTCCTGGAGATGTAGACTGAATAGCATCTCCTGGTCGGTGGTGATAATGTTACCTTAAAGGTCTAATAAGTGGGATCGTGGTGTCGTTTTTTGTTTGGTTAGGGCCTTGAACTTGTGCCAGAAGTTTGGGCCATCTCGATAGTCTAGGTTAGAGGTTATCTGTATCCAGTTCTCTTGTGTGATGCGGTTTGTTTGTAGTCGGATGTGGGCGTTGAGTCTGTTATATTCTGTTTTGAGGGCTGTATATGCGTCTTTTTGTTTGATCGATCATAGTTAGTATGTATATGTGGGAGGAGTGGTTTTTGTTAACGTCGATGGTTTTTGTCGGGATAACTGTGTTTGTTGCGTCAATTATTAGGTGCGTAAGTTCCCGTATCGCTTCGTCTATGTTCTGTGGTGTGACAAAGTTGGCGTTGGGTGGGTTGTTGCTTATTTGTTCGTTAAATAGGTTCCAGTTTGCGTTGTTAAACTCTCGTCTTGTGATTGTCGTTGGCGTAGGTGAAGGGGCTGGTCCTAATGTAGTATTGATGAGGAGTGGGAGATGATCAGATGTTATAGTGGTTCCTAGGTGGCACTGGTTGCTGAAATATTGGATAAATGGTTCGGAGCATATGACATGGTCGATGATGGAGGTTCACTGGTAATGGAAGAATGTGGGCATTGTGTCTACCGCTCGCCTGAGGGACAAGCGGAGAAAATTATTGGATAACATGTCCCCGTTAGGGTTGGTAGCTGGGTCCCCGAATTGGGTATGTCTAGCGTTGAGGTCCTCTATAATTACAGCATTAGGAAGGTCGGCGATGTATGCTAATGGTTCTTCTGTGAGGGTATTTCTCCCAAGTGGATTGTAATAGGAGGTGGCTATTATTGAGTGGCTGGAAGGTGCACCGTGGTTGCAACACACTCTAGGTGCTGGTGGTGCTGTGGTAGTGTATAAATGGTTGTGTGACATCTCGTGTGTGTGAATTAGGAGATCTGTACCTCGCTTTTCCCTGTCTTAGTTGTTATTGAGGAATGTGTGGTATTGGTATATGTTAAGTAATTTATTCTTGGTTATGGCGAGTATTTGGATTTTGTCGTCCGTCAGTAGGTTTTTACGTAACAAGGGGTGCTTTCGTCGAACGCCCCTTGCGTTAACTGTTCCAATTGTCAGAGACATTGTACTTATAGGTTGGGTATGAGATGGTATGGTATGGTGGATTGTTTATGGACTTAGGATAGGGGTGGAAAACATGACTGGTGTACCCACCCAGGTGGAATACACGTGTCGGTTCAAGTACACCATTGCTGCCCGGTCGATCAGTTTCAAGATTCGTTCGTGCTTATAAGGAAAGACCGACGCCAGAGTAAAGGCAAACGATCTTGATTGGTCGACGCGGAGGAAGTGTTTGACCGTGGGGTCGTCTGGTTCGGAAGTGGAGTCGGTGGTGGAGGAGGTTTCGGTAATGATGGCAGCTTTGGAGGGTGAAGAGGGAATTTCTCGACGCTTCCCACGGTTGAAACTGAAAGTTGCGTGAGATCCGCCGCAGTTGTTACACATGTGCAGGATTGGGATTTGCGACTACCGCCACAGGATGGGATGGGAGCAGTATTTAGGGATCGCTTTAGGATTATGGAGTGTCTCGCAGAGGTAGTGCCTTGAGAATATCCAGAATCCACGTGCTAGGGGGCAGTCGAGGGTGGTTTTGGAGTTGGTAAGGATTCGGATTAGGGATGTTGGTCGGTTTGTGGTTCAGGAGATGATGCGAATGGAGTGAGATATGTGTGGGAAGTCTATGGCTTAAATAATCTCTAGGATGGTGATATCTTGGTCAACTCCGCGGATGACACAAGAGAAGGTGAGCTGTTGGAGAGTAACGGTTTGGGGTTCCAAAGGGGCGTTGGAGTTTGGTCTGTGTTTGAGTGACCTTTATGAAGAAAAGAGTGGACTCGCACTGGGGTGCAGCCTCATACCCCGACGGGTTAAGGCTTGGAAGTTGAGAGTTCGTAATACGAATGGTAATTATTGTATATTCTAGTAAATTATACCTTTTCATGTATTCCCCTCCTTTACGGCATCCTTCCTGTGTTGCCTATACTCGCTGTGCTACTGTTTATAGATTCAGTGTTGATCTTAGGCGGTCTGTTACTTTTGTTGTAATCGGTGGCTCTTCTTGCATTGTCTGCGGTGCCTGCTCTGCTCTTTAACGTTGAGTGATGGTGTCCCCTGCGCTGTTGGCCGCCGGCTTCTTTGTTTACCGTCTCCTAATTTTCATTTTCTTCTTAGCAGTGACAACTGCTTTTTTTCGAAACGTCGACGTTCCCGAAGACCTATAGACGTTGTTGACGGTAAAGGTAAAAGTTGTAGTTGAACTGAAAGCCGACTGCTGCTCGCCCTCGCGTTCTGTCTGTTCAAGCGTTTGACAGAGAGCCGATGCGCTTTGTTGCGGTCAAATATAAAACACATGCTCCCTCTCCCCTCTCCCTCGCCCTCTTCCTTGCCCTGCTTGTCGTCCTTTCCCTCATCTAGTGCGTTCGCGGTGAACCAGTCGGTGTGTGAGGGATAAAGTATTCGAAGGCTTGGGCGCGCTCCATGTTACATTAATTAAAAAGAAAAATGAGGTTATCACGTTTTTCTGCGAGGTTTTGCCAACTTTTCTTTTCATAAAAACCTTCCTCAGACTTCAATTATTATTTGAAGAAAAATTAGCAGAATTGGTCCAGTGGTTCTCGAGTATTGAACTTAGCAACACATTTGGCGATGCATCTTTATTTATATAGATATAAATTATTAAATTAGAATATCTTTAACCTTTACTCTTAAAATTGTGATGATTATACTGTATTTAATTTAGCTATTTTTATACCCACTACATACTGCAAGTGGGGTCATAAACCTTATTTCTATCGAATAGACCACAATGAAAATGTGTTTTTATTTTGAAGCATTTAGTAGTTTAGGATAGAGTTTCAGTTGTAATAAAAACTATTATTTACGTAACTAAATACATTTATACATCACGATTTTTGTAGATTTTATACTTCTCCTAGTCTTATTAGCAGATATTCAAGAATCTCATTTGATGGGCGTTTAAACGGGTGTAACATGTTTAATATAAGTTTCTATTTGTTTAATAAAATCTATTTATTAAACATTGCAAACTTAGCAGGCAGGAATAGTAAAGATAGGAAGCAAAACTAGACAAGCCTTAACGTGAAAATTTTGTTCACGCAGTTTTGCGAGTTTGGGGAATTATTGAAACTTGTAAAACGCTCAGCTATATAAATGACACTAGTTATTAGTAATATTTTTGGAAATCCGAAACCTTAACATTCCCGACCCCTTCCCCAAACTCTTGCTTTCGTACCTGACCAATCGATTGGTCAGGGTGAAACATGGGAAGAACCTCTCAGATCCTTTCCAACCCACAGCAGGCGTTCCGCAAGGTTCTGCCTTAACCCCCATCCTTTACGCCATCTTTGCTTCAGATATCCCTCAAGTCACCCAACCCGGAGTAGTCGTTACGCAGTTTTCAGATGACACCACCTTCTGGTCTGTTAATCGGAACAGCAAAACGGCCTCCAACCGCATATCCAAAACCCTTCAAAACTTTTCCAACTGGGCCAACCGGTGGAGAGTCTCCATTAACCCAGCCAAAACCCAAACAATCCTTTTCCGCCACCCTAGTTACGCCGAAGACAAATTCCCAAACTTATCCTCCAGAAACGTCTCCCTCACCATTAACCAAGAGAGAATCTCCCTTCAAGACCAAATCACATACCTAGGTATCTTATTGACCAGAACACTTAATTGGCTCCCCGATGTTATGAAAACACTTAACAGAATTAGAAACCGTGCAAACCTACAGGGCGCCCTCTGGGGTTGAATCAGAGGTTGCCACCCCAAAACACTTCAACACACATATAAAGCTTACATCCGCCCTGTTATGGATTTCCGAGCACTAATATACACAAACATTAACCCTAACCACCTTTCCTCCCCTATACACGGTATAACCTTCAGGTACCCCAGCAAACTAACAACACAACACGCAAACATACCACCAATCACAAACAGAATCCGAACACTTCAGAAAAACTTTGCACACAAAAGGATTTTCGGTGATACCATCCCAACCAAAGAAATCATCACAACTTCCTACACCTACCAACCTCCCAAATTCCTACGGAAAAAAACCCAAACCCCTCCGGCGATCTTAACCCAATTATTAGACGACATTCCAGAGGAGATAGAGGAGACCCTTGATAACATCCCATATGCACACCGCATCCCACCGTCTACTGGATAACGACCACGCAAGGATACCGGCTAACGAATGGATCAACACCCTAACACCCCTCACCACACTCAACCACACGCACACCTAAATCTAAATATTCACAACTGAAATAAATCAAACTTTTAACCTTTTTTTTCTTTAATACCAAATAACAAACCCTCAACAAATTGTCTTTTTTTCTTTTTTTTTACACCAAAAATAATAAACTCATGATTGTAAACCACACAATTACAAAAAACATCACAACACCAACAATAATGGAATGACCAGGGCTGAAGAGGAGGAATCCTGAACAGTCTACGAATAAGCATATAAGCATAAGGTATAAGCATACTAACCAAAAGTATGAGCATACTAACATAAAAAAAATAAAAAAAATAAATAAAAAAAAGTAAAAATAAATAAAAAAAAAGTAATATTTTTGGTTCTGTGGGTAATCTAGCAAGACATTTGGAGTCAGGATAAGCCGGGGCAGAAAGGAATTAAGCATTTAGCAACATTTTGTAAAACAGAAAGTGGTTGGCAAACTATATTACAGAGCAGTGTGTAACAAGTGTGGTAAAGATTGCAAGGTCTAATGGAAAATGTATGAAAGTAAAACTAGTGATATCATTGATGTTGAAACTGTTCATGGTGATTGTCACATCCTGGAACTAGCCAGAATGAATTTATCCAGTTGGAAAAGAAACAGGGAAGCGAGAACTGTGAAAAGGGAAGTGTAATGAAAGTGAAAATAGTGGAAGTAGCGGTCATTCGGGTTCTTTTGTTGTGCGAACTGGACAAGACAAGAAGAAAGAATTGGACAGACAAATAATCAAAGCCGTTTACGCAACAAATTGCAGTTTTAAAGCGATATAAAAGGAAGAAAATTCGAAAACCATAGAAATGCTAAAATCCGGTTACGTTCTTTCATTTAGATTTCAGTTATCGTCAACGCTCCTGAATGAAATATTTGAGGAAGAAAAATCTAAATGTTTTAAGAAGTTTTTTGGACAGTCTGTTTGCATGTCCTTAGATGGATGGTCCAATGTACATAATGAGCCGATTACCTGTGTCGTTTTGATAGGAGAGGATGAAAACAATGTTATCTTCGAAAGCATAGATACATCCGGTCAACCACATACAGCTATCTTGCTGAGTTGGCTATTAACTCAATAATTAAGTGTAAAAATTAATATAATTGTAAAGCTACCAGTATTGTGACAGATATGCGGCGAACATGGTCAGTATGAAGAAAAGAATTTTGAGTCGTTCTGTTATCCTATAAATTACATATGGATGTTCGGCGCACTTGCTCAGTTTGCTCTCGAAAGATTTAGAAGCACCGCAGGTATAGTAATATATAGTACAAATCGTGAAATACCCATTTGCCAAATGCTGGGTATAAAGAAAAAGGGGGCAAGAAATTGGTCTTACCCCAAGATGTGCGATGGAACTTTCAGATTGCCTTGGGATCTATGTAAATGAATGACCAACATTGTTATTAATATGTGAAGAGTTTCAGATACCTATATTAAAAGGATGGCTGAAGATATTCTACAGTTGCTAAAACCAATTTCTATAGTACGACGTAATACAACAAAAAGGTGTATTTTTATCTCGAGCAGTTTACACATGAAAAAAGTTAATGGCTATTTTTGACACTGATAGTTTTGTGGAAGAAAGAAGCTTGCGTCAGTATCAAATATTTAATAAAAGATATGTTAACCTTTAACCCCCTATTACTTTTTGGCATAATATGCTGGATCCTACAATAAATATAAACAAAGAATATCCATTACTGGCTACCATTACTAATTATGTTGGAAGCCAAGATCGTTTTCACAAAACTATGTTTTCGGGCGAAATAATAAAAATATAACAGCAGTGCAGTGGTGGAGATCCCAAGAATATGTTGCAGAAATTAAGCATATGCTGCCTATAGTGATTTCTGTTTTGTGAACCTATGGATTCATATATTCAGATATAAGAAACAGACTTGGCAGTGACAAAGCAGCTAAACTAATATTTCTATTTAAGAATAATAACACAGGTTAAAGACGTTCAGCAAAAATTTTTTTTTAATAGTTCTCTTTTTTGTATTAAAAACATTTTCAATAGTTTTATTTTTATAAAAAGTAGCTGAATGCTGAGTTTCTTTTCGATTATTATAATAAATAATAAATATTACCATGTAAAAATGAACTATTTTAATCAACTGATTTAAATTATCTCAATCATAAACACACATGATTAATATGACCTACGTATTACTTAAAATTAATGTTGATGCATTGCTCTATTTGCCCTATTTATAATTTTTATCACTTGTTAATCTAATAGGTTTTGTAATTTTTTGAATGGACCGTTTGGTATCTCTAAGAGTTCGTAAACACACTTACAACAATGTCATAGTTTCTGGTCACAATCCAGTTCAGTATATGGAATTTGTGTGCAAACGAACCGTTAGAATAAACAATCCCAATAAATTTTAAGAGATATTGTATTATCTGAGGTCAGTAACTATGACTGAATTATATAAATTTGTATCACTTGTGATATGAAGCTACACAGTAGTGCGGCCTTCATAATGCTTATCTTAGTTTTGTTACTCATAGTTCTGATTGTATTTAATACTTTCCAAACTTATAATTACTGGAAAAAGAAAGGAGTTGCAACAGCTAATATCTTGTATAGCTTTAGTAACTACTCTCAAAATATTCTTCGACTGTATACGTCTGGAAGTGTTTTTCAAAATATTTATGATCAACATCGAGGAAAGAGGTGAGTGTTTTCGGTAGTAATACTATAGGTACTTCAAAATAATCAGGTTATACGTGAATAACTTGCATAATTACAAAGAGTGTCAGTTTGATAGTTTAAATAATCCGACCGCGCAGTGGGAGGATTGTTTTGTGACACGATTTGTAATTATGCCGGAAGTTTTAGATGTATAACCATAATGATTTGTGTTTGTCTAAGGACTCTTAAATACATTTATAAGCTTCTTAAAAGCATCGTGTCTGGCAATTTTTCTGGTATAATAATATTTTGACGTCAGTTGGTTTGGATATTTTATCAAAAATTATAAGATGTGTAGACTTTGACAGTTTATTTTAAGAAAATCTATTAAATTAAAAAAAAAACATGTTTATAAATATTTAACTTCCTTAGAAAGTACATGTTCAAGAATAAAATTACTATGTACGGTTTTATATTTTTAAAGTACTTTTTTAAAGGAAATACATCACTTTTTTCAGATAATATTTTAGGAGAATGTATAATTAAGTCATATTTTACAAATGTATACCATATGTTTTCATTTTTTATAAGACAATTTAACTCGTGTAAAAAATCGTATGCCGCAGTGCAATTGTCACTTTGACACCGTCAAAAGTTACCTTCAACTTTTACAGCGAGAATTTAATTCATCTGTCAAAAACAACGCATTCTATTATACGTTTTATCACTTTCACAACGAAAAAACTGCTAGTAGGTATGCTTCGCAAGGGAAAAAAACTACATGGTGACATATTTCCATGGTATCAGTAACGCTTAAAGTACAGTTTATTATTTTTTTCTATAGCAATTGTCGTGTGCTTTGAACAACCCAAATCAATAGAGCCATCCATTATTTCGGATGTTACATTATTTAAGCATTTGTTCATTGCTGTTCCTATTATCTTCTTATTTAACGTTGTTTTCATTATGTTATTGTCCTAAAGTAAATCATTTAATATTCAAAATTGCTGATGGTCACTCTTACTTAACACACATTTTTAGAATTTAGAACCACTGGTTACAGTTGGTAACATTGAATGTTATTTAGTGAGTTCTTGAAAATAACGTTTCTTGTTCCTGTTTCAAAGTGGTGCAAGCTATACTTTAATACCTAGAAAAATCAAATAATTTCTGGATTTATTTCATCCGTCGACGAAAGTCGGATTTATATTTATTCTTCAGTATAAGAAATGATTAATTGGTATTAGTTATATCTACGCATTTTGCGGATATAAAAGGTTATCAAAAGCGTTCAGGTATTCCTCACTTCCTTTTTTTGTTCCTGTATTTAAAAATTGCTTTACTTTTAGCCACAGCTATCTTGTACTAAAACTACCTACTTTAAAGAACATACTTTAAATATCTCGATATCTAAACTTTGGTTACAAACATAAGTTTATCTCGGAATTTCTACTTTGTGAACCTCGTGAAGGTAATGATTCGACCTCCACTTCGACTTCGACTTTCACTTGTACGTTTATTTCGACTATTATTTTACTCAGGGGATAATTCAGATAAGCATAAATGTATTTTTACTCGTTCAAAACTACATACACAGTTGGATAGATTGCTAACTGCTTCTCACTTGTGGTGAAATGTCACATTGATTGGAAAGTGCCTTAATTAATAGTAGTGAATATCACAAAGATCTGTAACTAACTCAAACAACAAAAGTAATAATTCCAAAGCTAAGTTACACTATAATTATATACCTTTGTGTGTGCAAATACACTTTTAAATTCTATAAATGTACAGCTTGCCTTACCTTGTCATAGATTCACTTGAAATAATTTCACTTTAAAGTTTAATATAGTTCTCTGCATTAGTTTTAAAACAAACTCAATATTACACCATTTCAATTTATTCATATTTTATTTATTCATATATATATATATATATATATATATATATATATATATATATATATATATATATATATATATATATATA
Source organism: Vesta saturnalis (assembly GCA_036346205.1). Taxonomy (NCBI): domain Eukaryota; kingdom Metazoa; phylum Arthropoda; class Insecta; order Coleoptera; family Lampyridae; genus Vesta; species Vesta saturnalis. The sequence goes on from JARFJB010001417.1 coordinate 103,540, forward strand.
TATATATATATATATATATATATATATATATATATATATATATATTCATGATTTGTAAACATACGTTATCCACAGGTAAATGCATTTATCGTCGAGCTCTATGTATTATTGTTGTTATTAACTATATATTCTAATATATTATAAATATTCGCCTCATTGGGAGACTAATGTATACTTGACTACTATTCTTTAACTAATTTATTATTTGGTTTTTTTTATTGTACATTGTACAATATATTTAAATGTTTTATCGGGTGGCCTGTGCATTTTAAAAAGCAATGGCAATTTTGATGCTATAGGTATAATTCTTCTTTTACTAAAAAAATATTATAAACTCAAACTTCATTAGCTTGGGATAATCCTAATTTAATTTAGCTTGACCTGTATGTTTCATGCTTCATTTCATTGTTTTTTTTTTATGATAATTACAGTCAATTACTGTAGGTACTACCTTTACTACCTTTTTTAATTTAAACATAGGATAATCGCAACATTTAGTTATTTTTGGGGATTACATTATTGGTATAAAAGTTTTTGGTACTAGTTTGTTGATTATTACTACATTTGTGTATGAATGTATATATATATATATATATATATATATATATATATATATATATATATTATATTATAGTAATAATATTGCATCATGTATTATTATTAAGAAATGTATCTAATGTTATTTTCCATATTATTAGATAAGGTATTAATAACTTTTATCACAACAAACTACTGAAATTATACAAATACTATTATCATGCATTGTTACTAAGAAATATTTTTATGTTATTTTCAATACTATCAAAACAGATAAATGAAGTTGTAAAAAGCTTGATAATAGATAGACTTGTGAGATCTCATATTAACTGTTAAGTAGTGACTTCTCATTATAATTGTTTCTTAATGTTTAATAAAAAATTATACGATATTTTAAAAATAAACGTTTTAAACAATTAAAACATAATTGGCGCTGCGAACAGGATAGTCAACGATAGTGTATTTTATACTTAATTGACTATCAAAACCGTCCGGAAGTTCCTGCATCCGAGTTAAATTGGTTTCCAAACTGCGAAGGACTTCAACTACAAGGACTTTACTTCAGTGAAGAATCAGAACGCCGCTGCAACCTCACTTCTACTGGACAACCCGTTAGGCATTTCCACACGTGATGATATTAACAAACTTTATTTTGTAAGTTCTTCTTACATTTTTTCCTAATTTTTATAAATACATGTGAATAAGAGAGAGGTAGATCCCTAATTGTACGGTTAAGTACCTAATTCAAATAATTCAAATTCAGAAAATATGGCCAATTTTACGGAAATTAATACGGCTAAAGAAATTGTTCCTCTATATGAAGGAGAAAGCAAAAATTTATCTTATTATTTACAGCAATCAGAAAAATTTATGAATTTATACAGAAACCCGGAAAATTGTACTTTAAATAAATTATTATTTGAAATTTGTTGCTCGAGATTAGTAGGTGCGGCTAGAGACACATTAGTTATTTCTAATTGTAGTACATGGATACAAGTTAAAACCACATTAATTAATATATTTGGTGATTGCAGAAATAAAAATCTTTTAGAAAATGACTTACATACCTGTTATCAATATAGTAATGAAACATATCAGGATTATTATGAAATAATTAGAACTAAATTACAACATTTACTAGAGCACATAAATATAATCGGAATTAAAGATGAATTAAAGAGATATAAAATAGAGATGTTTAACAAAAAAGCATTAGACACTTATATGGCAGGTTTAACAGAACCATATAGGTCATTTATAATGTATAAAACAGCAACTTCATTAGATGATCGTTTACTAAAACTTAAAGATTACGATAATTATAAACAACAGACTAATTTCATGAATTTTATGCGACAAAAGACATTGAACCGACAAATCCCACAAAAACCAATTAACCAAAAACCACCGTTATATAAAACACCTTTTCGACAATATTACCAACATTCGAATACATTACCTAATGACCCTAATCAGAAAATGATCTTACCTCAACAACCAGTTTCCTTTGGGACCTATTAATTTTCAAACTAGACCAATAAAGACTAGATATTTCACTAATTCTGAAGTATTTGGAAGAAAATAAGATTATAAACCAACCTCTATGTCTACTTCTATTAGGAATACTAACAAACACTTTCAAAACAACTCAAGCAATAATTTCTTTAAACCCAATAGACCCAGAAATTTCATATCCGAAGAACTTTTTAATGTAGAATCTCCAAATGATGGAGATTCCTTGATGATGATTCATCAAACTTTTCCGAAAATAATGATGAATTCAAAGATTACCTACCAGAATGTTCCACTCATGAAAATGAATTAAATGAAAATTTTTGTTTAAAAGCCTCGGAACAACAAACCTTGACTTGAATACCATAATTAGTAAACCCAAATTACCCTTTATTACTATTCCCGAATTTAACTTAAAAGTTCTGATAGATAGTGGAACCCCAAATTCGATCATGAGTCCAAAACCAGCAAAAGAATTTTTTCAGAACTTTTATTTAAAAAAACCCTTTTCTGTAAAAAGTCTAAACAAAAATATATCAAATGACTTTGTATTGTAAGTGTTTTGTAACTGTGGTTTCCTATTAGTAGAGTTTATCGGCCTATTTCCACAGTTTAGGATCTTTTTTATCACGGGTTTTGCAGACGAAGGTTAGGTGGTTCTCCTGTAGTGCTAGCTTGTTCATTGATGATTCGAGCTTTTTGAAAATTTGTTTGACTTCGGGGCCGTACCGAGTTAGTAATTCTGCTTAAACTGCACTCCTTGGAAGTAAAGATCTCCGAAAATTAGGAGAAAAAATTGATTACAATACTCAAATATTAGAGATAGGAAATGTTAAAATACCTTTTTTCTTTGAACTTAGCTCTAAACATTTTAAACCTTTTAAACAAACAGTCCAGAATTTTATTGACATACCTGTAAATATTGAAGGAGGTCACGTAATTATCCCTGAAATTAAACTAAATAATCTATACCTACCTGAATCGATAGCCTGCGCACATAACGGTATCTGTAGAATCCCATTAGGATTCGATACAGCATTAGAAATTATTTTATTCAACAACTCTATGTCCAACCAATTGTTAATGTTGAAATAAAAGAAAAACCTCAAGAACATTTTTCTGATTTAGACATACCTAATATAATTAGAACGCAACACTTAAATTTAGAAGAAAAAGCCGAAATTATATCACTTTGCAAAAAATATAAAGACATTTTCTATAATGAGAACTCAGATCTAACATTTACTAATGCAATCAAACATGAAATCAGAACTGTAGATAATGAAGCGGTATTTTCTAAATCTTATAGATACCCTTATAATTTCAAAACTGAAATTCAAAATTAGATACAAAAATTATTAGGCAATAAAATTATTCAGCCAAGTATATTCCCCGATTCGGATCGTACCAAAAAAAATTGATGCTAGTGGTAAAAGAAAATGACGTTTAGTAATAGATTACCGCAAATTAAACGAAAAAACAATAGAAGATAAATTTCCTTTGCCAAGAATAGAAGAAATTTTAGAAAATTTGGGTAAATGCATGTATTTCTCTACCCTTGATTTAGCACAAGGTTTCCACCAGATAGAAATAGACAATAAATCCATAGAAACAACCGCTTTCACTGTAAATAATGGGCATTATGAGTATGTCAGAATGATTTTGGATTAAGGAACGCCCATTAGTACCTTCCAAAGAGTCATGGATAACGTTTTAAGAGATTATTTACATAAATTTTGTTTCGTTTACATGGATGATGTAATTATCTTTTCAAAAACCTTACATGATCATATTATTCATTTAAAACAGATATTTCAAAAGTTTCAACAGTACAATCTAAAGGTCCAGATCGATAAATCTGAATGTTTATATAAAGAAGTGGCTTTTTTGGGTCACATTATTACTCCTGAAGGTATTAAACCTAATCCCTTCAAAATAGTAGCAATAAAAGGTTATCCAATTCCAAAAACAACTAAAGAAATTAAAGCCTTCTAAGGACGAATAGGTTATTATAGACGATTTATACAAAATTTTGCTAAAATAGTGCAACCTTTTACTAAATGTTTAAAGAAAGATTCAAAAATAGATACTAATAATGAAGATTATTTGCAAGCATTTCAACAATGTAAAGAATTACTTAGCAATTCTCCCGTATTAGCGTATCCAGATTTTAACAAACCTTTTCATATAACCACAGATGCCTCAAACGTTGCTATAGGAGGTGTGATATTTCATTCTAATCTCGAACTTTAAATAGTGCTGAACGTAATTATTCAACAATAGAAAAAGAATTATTAGCAATAGTAGAAAATACAAAACATTTTAGACCATACGTTTATGGAAAATAATTAATAGAAACCGATCATAAACCTTTAATTTGACTTTTTTTCATTAAAAATTCCCAACTCTCGTTTAATCAAACTTGAAGAATTTGATTACAAAATTCAGTACAAAAAAGGTAAAGAGAATACAGTTGCAGACGCTCTTTCTAGTATAGAATTAAATGTAAAAGAATCAAACGATGAACTCTCCTCTTTGTTTAATAATATTGATGAAGATCCAGAAATACCGAATGAAAGCGAATTTATGGAAACCCCAAAGATATTAACGCTGAAAAACAAAGATTCAGATATCACTCAATACACTGCATAAAAGAATCCCATATTTACTATGCCTATTTCCGAAAAACCAGTAAATTACTTTATGAATAGAATTATCTTAAGATTAGGTGATCAATTTAATGTTAATCATGACAAACCTTTTTCAAAAAATAATTATGACATAACAATCAGACAAGGATCAGAACTAGAAAATTTAACTCGAATGATTAAACAAATAATTAATCCTCAAACGTTGTATGGAATTTATTTCAAAGATAAAGAATTAGAATGAAAATTTTTAACTATGACCCATCAATTATTTAATAATAACGTACAATTCGTCAAAAGTAATATTTTAATTAAAGATGTAGAAAATTCAGACACACAAAATAAAATTATAGAAGATTACCATGCTTCAAATCATAATGGAATAATAGAAACGTATAACCACCTCAAGTTATACTATTATTCCCAGATATGAAAACTAAAATCAATAAAAATAATTAATGATTGTGAAAGTTGTTTAATTAATAAATACGATAGAAACCCGTATAAACTTCCACTCTCAGGGCGCTTGCTCGCTAAAAAGACCTTTTGATGTTGTACACATCGACACTTTTAGTTTTGAAGGAAATAAATTCTTAACGATAATCGATCTGTTTCCAAGACACACTCAAGTTTATTTCATAACAGATAGGACAGGTATAACAATCCTAAATAAATTAACACATTATTTTTCTCACCATAGCTACCTTAAAAAGATAGTATGTGATGAAGGCAAAGAATTTAAAAACAAAGTATTTCAAGAATTCTGTAAACTTTTCCGAATAGAATTACACTTTACAACCAATTGAAACAGCAGCTGAAACTCGCCGATTGAAAGGGTACATTCCACATTATTGGAAAAATAATGATGACGCTAAAAATATTATAACAGCAATAACTACATATAATCAATCAGTTCACTCCTCGACAGCTTACACTCCCTTTATATTATTATATGGACCTTATGAAAACTTGAATGCACTTGAAATGGACCTTGGTAAAACTATTTATGAATTATATAACCAAACAAGAAAAGATGAAATATTACCATTTTATGAGCAATTATACAATAAACAATTAGAGAAGAGCTCTCAAAGATTAAAAAGGGCTAATGAAAATGCAAAAGAACCCCCTGTCGTGAATGAACCAGTAGCGTATTTCACCAGACAAAGAATACGAAAAATTGACCCGTTTTATGACAAAGTCCATGTTACCTCTATAGATAACAATAAACTTACAGGAATACGAGAACACTCTAACAGACAAGCTAATATACATCAAAGAAAAATCAAACGCACTAAAACAAAATTTTATTTGCAGGATACTCCTGATTGGCCAGATCCTGGGGCTTCAAACCCAAATAGTTCCAAGTGTTGTGTGCAAATCTGTTAAATGCACACCTCAGCTGTCCTACTTTAGAATCAATAAATATGAACTAATGTCTGTATACTCGACACTCGGTTAGTTATTATTAAATAGAAAGGGTCATGCCTTAACAGAAAAAACAGTAGTACTATTAATTTAATACCTCCATTCATAACCCTTTTTAACAACCTTTAACATGGCGACCGTGACCGTGTACGTAAAATAAATATGAGTGCGAGTACCGGAATAGTGAGTAAATTACGAAAAACTTATTACCACTAAATCTAAAACCAAATATAAACAAATGGGTAAGACTCAAAGTCATCATGCCGATCAAGAGCTTACTGAAAACGGTGCGGTAAATGCAAATTTTATTACGCAGACATCTAATATACAGTTAGTTGGTGATATAAAAATTATGTTCTACATAATATTCGTAATTGTGGTAGTAAGCTTTATTTTAAAAATCGTAAAAACTCATAATAGTCACATCAAGCGTAGAACGCTTAGACGTGCAGCATCTTCAGCAAATGTAGTTTAATTAACAAACATATGAACAATCGACAAATCGCTGGCGTCGCGACGTGATAAATTACTGAGTGAGCGCAAAGTGCAGACAATTCAAGATCATAAATCATACCAAGAAAGTCGAAATAACCAAAAGGATCAATTTCGACATATGGAAGATATCACCAAAGTCCTGTCACGGTCGGCATGTTAAAGGTTGTTAAAAAGGGTTAAGAATGGAGGTATTAAATTAATAGTACTACTGTTTTTTCTATTAAGGTATGACCCTGTCTGTTTAATAATAACTAACCGAGTGTCGAGTATACATACATTAGTTCATACTTATTGATTTGCCTAATAAAGAAGCTAAAACCGTGGCACGTGCAATTTTCGAAAAATTCATTTTAATTTACGATCCTATGAGAGAGTTACGTACCGACATGGGTACCGAATACGTAAATGAAACTTTAACTAAGTTGACAAATTTATTAAATATTTCACAAAAAACTTCTACTGCTTATAGGCCACAAACAGTTGGAACAGTGGAAAGAAATCACAGAGTTTTGAATGAGTACCTAAGGATGTATATTAATGATTCGCGATCTGATTGGGATGAGTGGTTGCTTTATTGCTAATGGGGAAGGTGTTGTGTGCTAATGTGTTAAATGCACACCTCAGCTGTCCTACTTTAGAATCAATAAATATGTGTATGTATACTCGACACTCGGTTAGTTATTATTAAATAGAAAAAAACAGTAGTACTATTAATTTAATACCTCCATTCTTAACCCTTTTTAACAACCTTTAACACAAGTAATGGATATTTCAATAAAAATCTAGGTTTAGTAAGAACTTTAAATCATTATCATAAATTTTATTTTTATTTTAATATTAGCGAATTAGGAACAATTTATTACAAAATTTTACAGAATATAGTAATCCTAGAATCAAAAAAGGATTTAAATCCAATAATACAAAATCAAATTAGGTTGTTAAAAGAAAATTATAAACTGATCGAAGATAAATTACAACAATTCAAACATCGTCCCCTTACCAAAAGAGCCTTAATAAATGTTTTAGGTACAGCTATTAAATACATAAGAGATAACCCTGATAATAATAATTTAATAGAAATTAATAAAAATTTAGACACTTTATTTAAAAACCAAGACAAAGTTATTAAACAAGTTAGTCAGATTTGCTAATCATATAACCAAAAGATATTCTGATGATCAGAAAATACTCCAATATAATATTAGCGCCTGAATAACAGCAATAAAAAACTTGAGCAATATTTTTTAAATCCAAATGAATGTACAATATAATAATCTTTTATGCAAAAATATTTTAAATATCCTGCAGAAGATAGAGAGAACATTAACTTTAGCGTCTTCAGAAATAAGAAATATAGAAATAGTCTCTCAGAAAGAAATTCTCAAAATAATAAATCACTTAAAACTAATTTATAGTAAAATTGAATTGATTGAATTAGATACCGTACACATTTTTAAAATATTAGAATTTTCAAGGTTCCAAATTATATCTGTACAAGATACGATCACATGTATTTTATACATACCTATCCTAAACCCTCAACTTTACCAATATCATAGAATTTATCCTATACCCAATCTACAAAATAAAGTTATGTTACCATGATACCAGTATAATTTGAGAAATATAAACGAAGAACTATGGACCGATGAAAAATGTCAATCTATAGAAAAACAAACATTATGTCTTAAAAAACCCCAAGTTAGTGAGTGCATCTTAAACAATGCACATCAATGTGCATGCGCTATAGTGAATAATGACTATAAACTTCTTTCTCAATTAAAAAACGGCAATATTCTAATCTCATGTAAAAACAGTGTTCAAGTTGCAGAAGAGTGCAATGGAAAGATAGACTATTTTTCTGTAATTAACAATATTATTATTAAGAAATGTATCTAATGTTATTTCCCATATTATTAGATAAGGTATTAATAACTTTTATTACAAAAAACTACTGAAATTATACAAATACTATTATCATGCATTACTAAGAAATATTTTTATGTTATTTTCATACTATCAAGACAGATAAATGAAGTTATAAAAACGCTTGATAATAGATACACTAGTGAGATCTCATATTAACTGTTAAGTTAGTGACTTCTCATTATAATTGTTTCTTAATGTTTAATAAAAAATTATACGATATTTTAAAATAAACGTTTTAAACAATTAAAACATAATTATGTATATATATATATATATATATATATATATATATATATATATATATATATATATATATATACACAGTGTGACCATTTAAGTCCGCACCATATGGGGTTTTGTTTAACTTTGACTATAGCATAGATCTGATTATCGCATCCATTTTTGCTTCAAGTAAAACCAAAAATGAACTATAGTAAGTTGGTTTCACAACCGACGTCACCTGTCAAAAATTACATTTTTAAGCAAAAAATGGAAAAAACGCATAAATTGCTTGAATTTCGAAAAAATATATTAGAAGAAGTTGTTCATTTTGTCATTTTAAACCTTTGCGTCAAATTTCAATGGCATACTATGATTTTTGATTTTTGGTAGTTTTTTGACTTTTTACCAATTGTTTTTCATCTTGATTTTATGTAACCTACGTAAAATCCCTTATCTAATGAAAACTCAGCATATCTAATCTATTTGAGCCGAAAACAAAATGTTTTTTGTTATTTTTTCAAAAATGATATAATTTCATGCATCATCAGAAGTCATGTTTAGTGCACAGTTCGTTTAACTTTTGTTTTTAACTGAAATATATTATTACGTAACTGCCATTACAGATTCTGATTAGAATGTAAAATGTGTTATTTTTCGTAATAAATCAAATTTATCCTTTTGAGAAATACGCTTAGCGTTAAAAGAAAGAGATAAAACAGCAAATTGTTAAATTTATGTATGTAATAAAAAACATTACGTTGTTAAATACTTTTGCCTAGTTGCTCATGTCTAAAGTGTGCAAGAGATTCATGTTTGTGTTTTTCAGCTGGAATATCTTGTTGCATTTACTGCCATTGCAGAAGTGCAGCCATTATTGATTGTCGTAATAAGTATACTAATATTGCAACGTAAATTTTTACCTCTGCTGTTTAAAATTTTAGATATAAGGAGTCATAATATATTGTTTTTTGTTATAGATTAGTCATGTCCTATACTAAAACTATTTAGTGATGTCATTGATTGTCATTTTATGTTACTTAGTGTTCTATGAAACAATGTATGTCTGAGTAATACAGAAATAAAAGATGTTGATTTGTATCTGTCTTACTAAATAAACTAGTAACCACTTTTCAGTATTTATTCCATCGGGAACGTGTTCAGCACCCTAAAAAACATATAAAATGACACCTCACATGCCTATGCTGTGAATTTTCAATTCGCATCAAAGATGGGGTCCATTTTCCAAAATGGCCACTCGCGCAGACTATCACCCAAGTTTTTTTCAGTCACTACACTATTACCAACAATATCCAAATGGGTGAATCTCTGGTAAATGAATGACATACAGAAGTATGCTCAGGTAATGGACTGTGTATATATTGCTTATAGCCTGCATTGCTTGTATATACACACACACACACATATATATATATATATATATATATATATATATATATATATATATATATATATATATATATTGCGTGACATGAGCTAAACAATTTTGATATTTTCAGCGCATATACACATTCTAAGATGTATAAGTTGTGTAAAATCAAGTTCAGGTCAATATGCAACAAGAATACCCTATTTGTAAGTCCCAGCACATTTTTCATAGATCCGCTGTTCCCCCTAATTTCTGGTGCTGATTACGCCACTGGTAACCACTTTCCAGTGTTTATACTATGCGTAACGTCTTCAGCACCCTCAAAAACATATAAAATAACACCTTATATGCCTACCTGATGCATTTTCAAAATTCACCATATACTGAGATACTGAAATTAAAGATGGCGTCGGTTCTCCAAAATGGCCACTCTCTGAGACTGAGACTGACATAGTTTTTTACCATCACTAGACGTTACCAACAACCTCCAATTGGGTGATTCTCTGGTAAATGAGTTACATACAGAACCATGCTCAGCAAATCGACTATATGGTATTACCCCCGACAAATGCACTAGTCACTTATTTATTTTCTACTCAATTATCGCAGTATCCGTTCCCATACAAATAGTTTGACAAGTCAATGATTTTATTATCAAACAAATGCAGTAAACATCTTAAACTTTGGCGTAAATTATTTATAAATAGCAAAACAAACTCGATTATGGCTAAGTTTTGAAAAATATAGCTCAATGTTATGCTGATTTAATACAACAAATGGCTCATAAAAAATAGCTGTTTTACCTCCTGAACGTTACAGATAAACAGTCCATTGTGTGTTTGATGTGACACGTATATATGAAGGTGTTTAATACGGAACAATCAACTTTATGTAGGATCGTACACTAACGAGTACCGTCGGAGATATGTTGCTTCAGATATCTATGTATTGTTCCAGCTATCTAAATTTCTACAATGATCTCAACTGTAGTAATTGCAAACTGATAAGGTGCAGTGTTACGTTTTAATTTCACACAAAACATACATTGAAAATTAAAAGTAGCGTCATCTTATCGGGAAAAATCATTAAGGAAAATCAGACCTTCATTTTGACAAATATACAGGTTTCTGTAATTAAATAAAAGGCATATAGGAATCTGCATCTTCTTTTAACATTCTTTCCACTACTTGACAAATTTAAAAATTTTCTAGTGATAGTGGAAATTTTGAATAGCCTTGTGACCATTACACTCATTAAACGATTTGAAGATTACCGTGTAATAGTTTAATTAAATTTCAATTCGTGAACTCTCCGGAGGATCAAAAAGTTAACAATACCCTATTTCAGCTTCTATATCTCAAACCCTTCGATGAAGGTAAAATTTTTACATAATATCTGATTTGCTTACTGACAGTTTCTCTTACAGCGTTTCTTTTCCTTATAGAGCCTTTTTTGTATTGGTCTTAAATTGTGGACGCAATCTCAATTTTGGTTTACAATTTCGTGATACGATCCTGAAATAAAGTCGTATCCCAAGATTTATGTTTCGGAGTATATTATAATTAACCGTTGTACCTATAATAGAATAAGGATCACTCATTGCACAATTCCTCTGGTACCAATTGATTATTGAAGAATTGTACGAGCACTCGTCCGTCGGTGGTCATTTTGAGATTTGGGTGCCTCTGTAGTAGTGTTACCGTACACACCAGCTGTTCAATACAGGTTAGTGCCGTAATCAAGGAAGTACAATCAGTGCCTTTATTGTGTGTATGGTTTATCGTCGTCTACATGCTGCAATTAATAATAAATTTTTAACTACGAATGGTTGATCTTGTTCATACTTACATTATCGTCTAAGTACGGCTTTCGTTCAACTTAAGTATTTACTAGTGGTCGTTTCAATATCAATGTACTTACAAAATGAGAATCATTTCGTTGAGAATTGTAATTGTTAAAACTGTTTCTGTTATACCTACACCAAACTGATCAACTCGGGTTTCACTCGGTTTTAGTAAAGCAAACAAAAAAAAGACAAAGTGATAAAGCAAAATTCTTAAGGTTGGAAACGCATGCATAATAAAAAAAAATTAAAAATTCATTCTAACTAAATTAAAAGTTCATGCAAGTTAATGAACAAAACAAAGCAGTTAAAATCCAATCAACCAGCACCATTTTCTTATAACTATAGTTGTGGTATAAAAAAGGAATTTTAGCAATATTGTCTGCAGAATAAAGTTTAATGTTGCCGAACTGTCGACTTTCATTATTAATTAAGGATCTCGCAAGTTTTTTTTGCAGAATTGATTTTAGTAACGTAAATAAAGCGAGTAATTGCAGACAACATACAGGTTAGGTACAAACCGAGTGTACGTACAAGGCGGCGAATAGAACTCAATTAGCAAGGTTACGTTGTACATAAATTGTAAATCATTTTGTAAAGAAAAAAAATGCTGGTTGAAGGCTGGTAGTTAAGACCGGCTATTGAGTTTGTGAACATCCATCGTCAGCACTTGCTGACTCAAGTGTGGACGAGTATAATGAGTCAGTGGCGCCCCAATTTTTTTTATCGTTACGAATTCTTCCTTATCGAAAAAGACCGCACGCCGTCTCTGACTTCAATCTAGGAGCTTACTGGCAAAACCATATCGCCCCACTCTGAGCCCTGGTAAACCTGTCCGTTTTTATTGTCTCTCGTATATGAAAATTATCGTACCGTACATTCAAATAGAACTTATCGCTAACAAAAAATTAAAGTACTATCTCTAATAGCAGAAGAATTATTACATAATAAAATATTAATTATAGACAGTAAGAAAGTATTAATGCTCTTCGGGATAACGCAACTGAATTGTCGACTTTGGAATCCAAATGTTTCCCTTAGGATAATAACATAGACGCATTGACTACCTAAGAGATGACATACGTACCTGTATATTGCACGATTGCACTGCAGCAGGACTAATACGATCACTACCTCACCCAGTTCGTCGTGGTTTTTATATACCATAATTCTTAATAGCACATAAATCTAAGGTGTTATCAATTTAACTAGAACTATATTTTCAGTTCTCATTTTTGAAGTTACAGTTCCGACAGCCTAACGGGGTTTACAAGCTTTGAATTTTTTTAACGAAACAATCAATTTTTATGGGATTATCATTCACTTGGGATCCTCCAATATGGATATTACGATTTTCTCGCCGTTTCTTGCAAGTCGTTATAGACGTAATTAATAATTATATTTATAATTAAATCTTGGTATACAGTGTGTTCCCGGATTAAGTTCACAATAGGTATGAAGGACCAAAAATTTACGAATTGGAATTTCACATTTTGGGATTCCGCCCTGCTTGGTCTGAAACTTATTTTTAGTTTACCTTCCATTTGTTAAAATCTAAAATCTACTAGGTCGTCACAGTTGAGAAAAAATCCGTTATTTGTCAATTTGGTTTCAGGTAAAGTACCTTTTATGTTCATAGTACGCCAAAATATCTCTAAGAAAAGTTGTTTAGAAAATAAAAATATCGCTCTATGCAAAATTTCACAAAGATAAGCTCACTTTCGTTAAATTCGTTTTTTTTTTTGTATTGTATGAACGAAAAATCGCGTCCTAGTACAGCAAACACTTTACTGCCATTATCTTAGATACACGTCTAAACTTTAAAGTATTTGTTCTAAATTGATTACTTATCTCAGTAATTTGCAAATTACTTGTTCTTTAGTTTTTACTCGTTCTGTAGTTTTTTTGTATTAAAAATGTTGGCTCTCGAACTGCGCATCCACCTAATATAATGTTAAGGAGCTTGGGGAAGCATCTTCTGCTCATGTTATTAATAAGTTTCATGAGCGATTTCCAATGGTGGCAATTTCTGTCAATGGATTAAAAAAACTTGTGAAAAGATTTACAGAATTTGGAGGTGTACAAAATTTGAATAAAGAAAGCTAGTTCATGACCATGAACATGCTGCTACACTGTTGGTGATAGAATCCGTGAACACTGATCTCAATTATCATTGAGAAAGCGGTCTACAGAATTACCAATAAGTAAATCGCACATACAAGGAATTCTCAAAGAAAATAAAATTATACCATTTAAACCCCTTGTTTATTCATAAATTAGGAGCTGGAGACGATGGCCAACGATTGCTGTTTTGTTTATGGGCTGGAGAAAAGATTTTAAACGACAGATATTTTTATAAAAAATAATTTTTTCAGATGTCAACTTTTACAACTAATGACGTTGTGTCTTCACAAAATTGTAGGTATTGGTCTGATGAGGTACATTCAACGGTACAAGAAAGTAAATGTATGGTTTGTAATAAGGTGGATGTGCTCGAAACCCTTTTTTACCTGCCATGGAAGACGTGAACTTAGAAGGTTTTCATTTTCACCAAGACGGATGTCTAGCTCCTTCAACTCGTTTGATTACAAATTTTTTGAATCAGCACTTTCCTGAAAGTTGGATTGGACAAGCTGGTCCAATACATTGGCCAGCAAGACCGCTGGATTTTTACTTATGGGGTTATTTGAAACAAAAAGTTTATTCATGTGATCTTCATCATAATATATTAAAACAAATAAATAAAGGATTCTGTAGATTAAATGGACCTAATGAAAGTATACGAAGATTTTAGGGTTAGGATAGAAAAATACAGGGCTTTTCACGATGAGCGTTAATTAGACGTTTTTGGCAAACCAAACAACGGATCAACCTGAAAATTTGAGAGTATGCATAAATTAATATGATCTACCGCTTCTACTATAAAGTAGTGACTACTTTGATTTTTCAAATAGAACACCCTGTATATAATATCATATTATGATTTCCTATTACTTTGTCAACAACTTCATGTTACTATTTCCCTATACCTATCTATTACCGTTTAAGAGATATAAATTAATTTCGATTTTTTTTTTACAAAACATGTATTTTTATAAACGCTGATAATCTTGAACTCTCTGGTACTAAGACGATCAAATTCGAAATGGAGTGGAGTAATACCACGAGAATTCTCACTTCGAGTCATATTTTTATTTGTCACATACAGGGTCTTTAAAAAATGCAGATACTTTGTTCACATGAAAAAAGGAGTGGAAATCAATCTTTTCAAATGGAATACCCTGTATATTTACACATTTTTGAGCTCTACATCCAATTTCAGATTGACTTTAATCAGATAATGCTATTTCGATTTCGAACCGTTTTCGAGATAAACTGTTTCAAACAGAAACTGACGTGGTTTCCTTGTATTCAACACTTATTTTTGAAATTTATCAGATTCCGTTCGATGTTCTTTCGTCAGTCACAGATAATACAATGAATAAATAATTATTAAAATACTCTTCAACCATCAAATGAAACTTCTCTTCAAACAATAGGTTTATTAACGCTGACACGAACTGAAAATAATTTCTTGAATTAGTAAGTTAATTCCATTATCAGTGTATTTCAGAATATGAAAGCAGTTCTAACTCTCGATTTCATATCTTCCATTGTTACTGGGTTGGAGTAAACCATATTTTTAATGAAACCCCACACAAAAATAATCTATTGGATTGCCATCTGGTGTTCTTGGAGGCCAATGAAAAGGTCCATTATTACCAATCCATCTGTCTTCGAAGATTTCAGTTAAAGCTTCGCCTACTGAACGAGAATTATGGGGTGGAGCACCATCCATTTGATACGATACACGTTGTCTTCCTGGCATATTATTTAAAATCATTTGAATTCCATTTCTCAGTAAATCTTCATATTTTGTTGCATTCAAATTATCATCATAAAAAATTAACTCATTCTTTATGGCACAAAATACATTAAATTGCTATCTGTCTTGAAAACCCCTTTGGCTAACGACATGAGGATTTTCTGGCGCCCAATAATGACTGTTGTGTCTGTTAAAAATTCCATTTTTTGTAAACTTGGCCTCATCTGTCCATATGATATTGTCAAGAAAATGTTCATCCTCTTGAGTCTTGACAAGTAACCATTCAAAGAATTCCACTCTACGAGGCATATCAGTCTCTTTCAAATGTTGGACACAGTAGAACTTATATGGATGTGCTTATGTGTTTATTAAGAATGCGATAAATTGTCACGTGGGGTATATCTATCTCCCTTTCAGCCTCGTGTAGAGAATCATTTGGAAATGCATTAAAAAATCCCAAAACTGTTATGCCATTGTCATCATCATCCACTTCAGGCTTTCTACGAATGATTTTTGGACCAAAAGTTCCACTCAACCTACAGTTTTGTAGTAGTCGATTTATCACATTATTATTCGGCTTCGGAAGTTGTGGATAACTCTCATGAAATATTCGGCATGTTCTACTTGCAATTCTATTGCACTCACCATGAATAATTAATAAATTCAAGAAATCTTCATTACTGTAACCTAATCTTGACATTTTTCTATTGTAATCAGTATCACAATCAGTCAAAACCATCAACGAAAGTTTGACGTTTCAAAATTGGATCATTTATTGTTCCAAAGCACACTATTAAAAAATATTAACTTGCAATGTTGTACGTAGAGACACCCAATACCTCAATGCATACAAATTGTAGCTTTTTCTAAGGTACATATCAATTTTGAATTGACTGATTTGAGACTGTTGAAAAACTAAATCGAAAAGAAATTGTATTACGTAGTATAAAATAGATGTGATGAATACAAGGAAACCACGTCAGTTTCTGTTTGAAACAGTTTATCTCGAAAACGGTTCGAAATCGAAATAGCATTACATGATTAAAGCCAACCTAAAATTGGATGTAGAGCTCAAAAATGTGTAAATGTACAGGGTGTTCCATTTAAAAAAATTGACTTACACTTCTTTCTTCATGTGAACAAAGTATCTGCATTTTTTAAAGACCCTGTATCAGGCAAATAAAAATATGATCCTCATGGTATCACTCCACTCCATTTCGAATTTGATCGTCTTAGTACCAGAGAGTTCAAGATCATCAGCGTTTATAAAAGTGCATGTTTTTTAAAAAAAAATCGAAATTAATTTATATCTCTTAAACGGTAATAGATAGGTATAGGGAAATAGTACATGAAGTTGTTGACAAAGTAATAGGAAATCATAATATATCATATGCAGGGTGTTCCATTTGAAAAATCAAGGTAGTCGCTACTTTATAATAGAAGCGGCAACGCCGCATCATCTAAAATATTTTAGGCGTATAGATCATATTAATTTATGCATACTGTCAAATTTTCACGTTGATCCGTTGTCTGGTTTGCCAGAAACGTCTAATTAACGCTAATCGTGAAGAGCCCTGTATACTGATCTTGGAGGAAGCCAAATAGAGTAATTGTAGTTTAATTTCTTTTTTTTTTTGATAAAACTGGTGAAAACTTGAATTTGAATTTGAAAATTTCTAATCACCCTGTTTTCTCATTTAAGATTTATCATGTAATCGAAAATAATAAAATATTCTTTTCTTCTATTTTCTACTTCTATTATCAAAGTAGGCCGATCATTCTGAAAACAACGCCATAACTTTTCATTCTGAACAACTTTTCTTAGTAATACTTTTGCGTACTATGAACGGAACAGGTACTTTACTTGAAAGGAAATTAACAAATAACGGATTTTTGCTCAACTGTCAAGGCCTATTTGATTTTAACAAATCGAAAGTAAAGTAAAAATAAGTTTCAGACCAAGCAGGGCGGAATCCCAAAATATAAAATTCCAATTCGAAAGTTTTTGGTCCATCATACGTATTGTGAACTCAATCAGGGTACACACTCTACTATAACATTTATTATTAACTCTTATTCTACAAAACAGAACTACAAAGAAATAACTTTTACTAACACAACTCTTTTATAACTTCATTAATGAATCTAAAGTAAAAGGTTAACCATAAGGTAATTGCTTTAATCTGAAATGGGGTTCAATCACGATGGTGACGTGAGTATTACTTAATAATCTTAATACCTATCGTGTTATCATGTTTACAATATCATTATGTCCTACTATTTAGAAATAAACTAATTTATAAAAAAATATTTGTTATTAATATGCGTAATGTATTATCATTTTAGCAAAATAATTACTTTCGTGAAATATGTTAACATTGACATAATTACCACTATGTACAACATTGGAAAAAAGTTAATATTTCCTATCAAATAATAATGATGATCCGGGTGCAAGAGTTCACAATTAATTACACTTACTGAAATTTATCCAGGTATCTTTTAATTACATAATTCCTACCTCCTTCAGCTCGATAAATGAGGGGTTTTCATTTTGAGTATTATTTACTATTTTAATCTTTTTATTTTGTTTCATACGTTTATATTTAATATACAGCTTAATGCTACTATAATTAGCACTACTACTATTATTATCGAGGTGATTACTGGTCACTTCCAACACGTGTGTTTTTAAATTTTGAACCATTGTTGTAATTTGTTTCACACTATCACTATTAAGGGTTCTTAATTTCACTAACGGCGATTTTGAATGTGTCGTTATAGGTAAGGTTCATCTTCGGGAGCTCGAAGACGAGATCGTCACGTATGTTGAAAGGTTTTTTCGTCAATCTCGAGTGGCAATTTACAAATATCAGGATGGTTGGTTTTATTATTTTAAATTCAACAGGGCGATCTTCGTTTGTCGCCCTAAACGTCTCAGAGTTGAGCAAAAGAAGTGGTTGATCAGAATAATTGCAAGGTTAGAGATAACTACGGGGTAAATTTGAAAATATGTACATAGTTCTGTAACGATGGTAATGTGAATTCTAAATAGGTATCACTAAGTTATTTTTAATCGTCACTGGTGTTGGAAAAGAGATTATAATAATTCATAAAGTTGCTTAATAAGGGTACTTGTCTTTCTTTGTATATTTTGTTTAACTCGGATATTATAGTTTTTAATTTGCGCAAAATGTTAAGTTTCGAAAAAAATATTGCAGTTTCTATATTATCAACATGATTTTGAATTGTTGACACCTGAGTTGTTAGGCGGTCAATTAAATTAACCAATGAGAAAGCTTTTTCAAGATTTTACAACTCGTTTATGTTATTTTTTAGATTAGCTACTCGATTTTCCAAGATTTTTGCAAAATGTTCTTTATAAATGCGTGTCATTTTTCGTAATAAAGTTTTATGTTCCGATAATAAACTTTGGTCGTTTTGTTTAAGAGTTTCTAAATATTTATCAATGCGTTTTCCGTCAACTGAGTCAAATGTTATCTTATTTTTATCGTAGTATTTAATTTTTTGTTGTTTTTCATTTTCATCCGTTACATCTATTAGAAGTTTATTAGATAGTAGTTGGTTAAGTGATTTGTCTTTAAAATTTTTGTTCATAAAATGACTGAATGAGTCCTTGAGTCTTTCTTCTTTAATGTTACCTTGATTTGATTTGTTCTTTTATTAGAAGTGCCCACTTATTCGGGTCTCTATGCTGGGAACATATCTGCCAAAAAATACGATTTTATCTAATAGTTTTTCTGATTTGGATTTCGTGGCTGTATTTTCCGAATTAATATTTGGTTTTTATAGAAGTTGGTTGGCCTTTTTGTGAATGGAATGCTAAATATGGGGTCCTTTAGGCTTGTGTGGTAGTGTCGTCGTCTTCTTGCTTGTTACTTAGTCCATGGTATTGTAGTTTCCTTGATGTGCATCAGTTGTTGGGGTTTGATGCGTCATTATGTTCGTAGGATATTTCATCATTTTCGCTGGTGATTCCACAAATATCACTGGGGTCAACATTATTAATTAAGGGGGTTGCATCTTCCTCTGTGAATGTTTACGCATAGTTAATTTCTATTCTAGATAAAGCATATGCATTCGTATTTAGTTTACCTTCTTTGTAAATCATATTTTTCCAAATAACCACTGTAGGGGTTTGTGGTCGCTTATGACATTGAATTTTGTGCCATAGAGGTACGGGCGAAAGTATTTTACTGCCCATACTACCGCAAATGGTTCCTTTTCGATAGTATTATAGTTTGATTTAGAAGGGTTCAATGTTCTAGAGGAATACACGGTAGGGAGGTCTTTGCCAATTGCGCCTTGTGATAAGATGGCTCCTATCGCAAAATTTGATGCATCTGTTATAACATTAAATGGTTTATTGAAGTCGGAATATTATAGAATCGGGTTGTTCATCACAGTTTGTTTGCATAGTTCAAAGCTTTGAACAAATTGGGCGTTGTGTTTCACTTGGAATCCTTTCTTCTAACACAACGTTAGATGTTTGGTCAGTTTTGCGAAATTTTTAATAAATTTCCTGTAATATCCTGAGTCCTAAGAATTAATTTTTTCCTTCACAGATCTGAGTATAGGGAATTGTTGAATGGTTAGTATCTTTTTTTTATTGCGTCGGATACCTTCGGGTGTGACCTAAGAATTCTACTGATTGTTGAAGGAATTCTGATTTGTATATCTTTATTTTAAAAGCTGCGCCTCGTAGTGTTTTAAATACTATTTGTAGGTTACTAATGTGTTTTGGAGAGATGTAGAAAAGATGATTATGTCATCCATGTTTACTGAGCACGATTTATTTCGTAGATCTTTGAGCACGTCTTCCATTCTCCTTTGGAACGTTGTAGGGTCATTTTGCAACCCGAAAGGCATTTGAACGTATTCAAAACTTCCTCCTTCTGCTTTAAAAGCTGTTTTCGTCCATTTTTATTTGATGGAATTCTGATCCCAAGTCTAGTGGCAGTGTCAAAGTTTGTAACAATTAATTTAAAGATCTTATACCAAATAAAACACATTTAATAATTTATATAATGCTTTGAAAAATGACATTATGACAATTTGAGTTGCCCATACTAAAGGCTCTTGATGTACATTATACATTTAACAAATTCAAAAATTGTCATAAAAATTATCCTTCGGGTCAACCTCAAAAAGATCTGTTTAAAAAATTTCACTATCTAATGCCATATTTGTTGTTAAGAATTAAAAGAGAAAGTTGCTAAAGGTTTTAGAGTGGTTTTAATTAATTGTATATTAATCCATTGGATACGGGATTTACAATCTTCAGTAGTTAAGATTGTTACTAAGTTTAAGAGTAATTTGTTGATTAGGATTCTTCCGTTAATTGGATCAAAAGCATTTCTCTTATGTCGAGGCAATAACATCTGGCTTCACCGTTTCCATCATTCAACAGTAATGTTAGTTTGGACAATATACTTGTATAAAGTAATCGTAATTGGCGTAACAATTAGTTCGTAGTATACCTCATCTGCACAATCTGAAGATCAGTACATCGTAGAACCTATCATTTAAGAACGGCCTCGAATCGTTCAACCCTTTATACTCTGCGTGTTGATGTCGTGCAGGTCCTAATAGGGACTTTAAGAAACCGTCAACTAAAGGTTTGAGATCTATGTTATTTATATTAACCTGGTATGCTCTTGTTTATTTATTCATCAGGGACGTCAATTACAAATGTAAATAGTGGTATTAGCCTTGCTTATCAGTAAATAATATTAATCTTTAGATAACAATTAGTTTTGAGTTTAGCTATTCACAAATGACCTGATTCACTTTACATATGACGTTGAAAATTACTGTGAAGGGATATTCGTGATGTATAATTATTATTGAGTTTTTATTAATAGTATAATTTAATATAAATAATCAATTTACTTATCGTAACCGCGTTTATTCACTGTGACGCATTGATAGTTGTGTAGGAATTAACTCTACTGTCACAGGACCTACTGCCGTTTAGTTCAATCGGTAAGATCTATCGCTTTGCGAGATTGTAGGTATCATGTACCTTGCAACAGAACCAGTACGAAGTAATCGGCTTAGTTTAAGTACGCGGCTTCCGGTTAGGTTACGTAACGATTACGTATTACGTAATTAATTAAGATTTACGATAATGCGAATACTCCTAACTTTATTCATGTTTTTTTCTTTATTTTGCATTATTCATTATATTGGAGATATTCAGGCATACGTTTTTAAATTAATTTATGATTCCTTTCTATCGAATCGTTGTGGCAATTAGATTCCTGATTTGGCCCTTTCCAGGGAAAGATAATCTTACGGCTCCAAAGGGCCTGGCGGCTACTAAATAAATACGATTGAGCCTATATCGTCTGTTACATCTGGTCGGTTAGAGTATTGCCCGCGAATGGCCTGAGTTAGCAGCACGATTTTATGCTACCGTCCCTTAGCGGAGCTAAGTTATAATTTGGTTGATGTGTTTAATAGTATTATGCATTAGTGTTTGTAGCAAGTTTATCCAGAATATCGGTGATATTAGGTAGTGGAGAGCGGGCGTCTGTTTTTTTTTCGCTTAGGTTTCTGTAATCTACTACTATTCTCCATTTTTGTGTTCCGCTGGCGTCCTGTTTCTTTGGAACGAGATCCCTTATTAATTTGAATGAGTTGAGTGAGTGACAGGGTATTTATTAATTCTAAGAGAGTGGATCTATCTTTGACATTTAATAAGCTGGCAGGAATTACTATAGTATTATTAGAAATTGTAATTTCCAGAGTAATAATATACTGGTCTGGGAGGTCCATGTTGATTCTTTTTAAAATAGATGTTGATGATGGGATTTAAATGTTTTGCGTATCAGATCTATTCTACTATTCTACATACATTGTAAAGAAATTTGAATTTTTTTATTATCCAGAAGTAGCGTGTAGCTTCAATTCTGCTAATTGCTTCTGGTTGTGTAGGTTCAACGTATGGATTGGAGATGAATGGTTGAACCAATGGTCAGGAGCGGCTTGATGCTTTAATTATGCCTTATTCAATGGTCAGGAGCACCCTGATGCCTTAATCCTCTGCCTTCTTCAATCCTACCGACTGCGCCTATTACAAGTACAATTAAAACTTGATATACAATATTTATTAATTCTTGCTCTACAAAGAAATAACTTTTAATAACACTTAATACTAATGAGTAGTTACCAAACTGACGTATATATTAGTACTCGCTTATTGTTAATGTGCAGCTCTTTGATAACTTCATTAATTCATTTAGTTTCAACTACTTTTATTAAATTATAGTGCTTGATAATTTAACATATAATTGGTAAAGCATTTACTTCAAGGTCTAGTAAAAACACAGCTAATGGATATACACTTACTGATATTAATAATGTTATTAAGCCTGATAGACATAACCATAAAGAAAAAAACCGTTCTTAATGTTGCTTCTGCTGTTATTCCTTTTATAACTAATGGTACAGATAGAATTGAAAATATTCTAATTAGCTGTGGCATTAAGACTGTATTTAAACCTAGAAGAAGTATTAAAGAACATTTAAGGTCACCTAAAGATGTTTCAAACCCATTATCATCCTCCAGAGTGTACAAGTTCTATTTTTCATGTGGAAAAGTATACATTGGAACCACAAAACGTAGCATTAATATAAAACGTAAAGAACATTAGAGATTTTGTTGTCAATCAGAGGTCTGCGGTAACTGACCATGCCTTAAATAATTTAAATCGTGACATTCAGATTTGATATGGAAATATTGTCCAGGCAAATCATTATTATATTCGTTTACAACCTGAAGCTAATGAGGTATACAAACACCCTAATAATTTCAATGGACAAGAAGAAAATCTCCGTTTAAATAGGTTTTTGGCACCTTATAATTAAGAAAAAAGCATATTGGTACGTCTTGATTTTGATTTTAATTTTGACTTTTGGTATGTCTAGGTTTTTTGCTGTTTTTCCTAGACCTTGAAGCAAATGCCTTACTAATTATATAGTAAGTTATCACAGCACTGTTATAATTTAACATATGTAGGTGAAATTAAAGTTAAGAAATATTATATAAAACGTACTACATTATGTTTTCATTGATAAATAACACTTGCATTTATTGACAAAGCTATTTCTTTACTAGATTTGACTGGATTATTTCAATTGATGTCAAGTTTCTATTTGTGAATGCTTTTATCAATTTCAAGGTAAAGTTTTTCATAACTTTACGCTTACATCATAACTTGATGGTTAGGACATTTTTCACTGTTAGCTTTCGACCGTTAGAGGGTGCTCTGAGTTATTTTCAAGGTAGTTTAACAGTATTGAATTTATTAATGATCAAGTTATTCTTTACTAAAATTGTATTCCATAGTTGGCTTTATACGTTTATCAAACTGTTATATTAATAGCAAGCTTATGTTTGCGTTTTCAGTTTTTCAACTTTCACAAAATTGTTTCAACATCTTTAACAATTTTGAAAGATAGTATTATTACTGACGAAGTTAATTTTAAGTATTATCGAAACGTTTAGATTGTATAACATAAATATAAAGGTACACTATATAAAAAAACCCAAAAAGATAGGTATTTTAATAGGCGATGTATTGGTCTAATCGTTTACTCATCGGACCAACATTATTGAAGCGTGCTGTCGATTCTCTCCTTTTTAACCGCTGGAACATTTCTGCGTGCACAGATAATGGTGTAACTATAATTAATTAATTATCAGCGGCGTTGTTTGGAACAAATGACCAACTGAGCGAAAAGAAAATTAATCAATGTAATATTGTCCTTTGAGAACAAACTTTATGCGCAATAGACATACTTAAGTATAGTTAAATTCTTTGATACATTAAGTGTATTGTATTAATAACTAATTTAGCCGAAGAACCTAATAATCTAGAACTTAACCTAGAGGGCATACAATAAAACATTTGACAATTAACAAAAAGGATACGCTGATGTACACCTGGGTCCTTGTACATTTGTACGTGTAGATGTCATTTAAGAGATGTTTTTAAATAACTAACTTTATTTCATTGAACTTACACTAGTAATTCTGGTTAATAACTTTAACTTACTCTTAGTAATTGATTGATTGATTAACTATACATGTTTCTTATTGTCTGCATTGTCTGCATTGTCTACCACTTGTCTACTGCGATCTACTACTTCCTACTACTACCTAACTAATACTAATACAATTCATCTTATAACATTTAACGTAACCTACTATAATCCAAAAAGGGCATATCAACACTTTTAAAGAAAGCTGAAGAATACGTCACAATTGAGCTAATCAAAATACGAACTGTAAGAACAGCCAATTAACAAATGCAAACGTCGCTATCAAACACTTCCAAACCAAGACTGAGAAGCAGTAAAATATAATTCAGAAACTGGAAGGAAACACTTGAATCAATGGAATAAATTAAAATAACTACCACTTTAGCAAAATAATTTCGCCAAAAAATGGGTCTATTAACAAAGAAACAGAAAACTATCGCTCGAAAATACCGATTTCTTCATTAATATCAGAAGTATAACCTATACTACTAGATGTCGCAGTAATTTGAGAGCAAGCTATAGAGCTGCTCTCACTCAGCTGCTAGTGAGGCCTGCATAGAGTAATGTTTATAAACTGGATGAAAAATACGCCTGACAGCCACGAAGTTGGTCATCATTACGCTCCATAAGAGTTCGCACCGATAAATCGACGTGAAAAATACTTTAGACTTCTTACACGACAATCCATAGAATTTTTAGAAACAATTTTTAATCACCAAATTTCAAAAACTATACATAGGGCCTTGTTGTTATTCGCAAATGGGAATAAAAATTCGAACTAGGTCGAAGAGTATGATGAACAATAAAAGTTTGTACAAAGAATTTTTTTATTACTGAACAATCTCAAAGCAAAAATATATCCACAACGACTTAGCAGGTTTAACGACTACAATGTGTCTATCGGAAGAATGGAACAGCATTTCAGCCTATGTGGTTGGCCGCAATAGTTGCACAAAAAAGAGATGTGTAGATAATATCATTGCTTTCTTCCTTCAACATATTGACTATTAACATTCGTACATTTATCAGACCTTCAAATAAAGTCCTGTCAACTGTTTCAATATGAGTTGGTAATTAATATTTTCCCATGAATTTGTAAGGTGTCAAAGAGCAAAATATTATAGTCCTAAACCACTGTAGGTATCGACCTCTCTACTGGTGGGGACAACTCGATTTTTGTGTTTTGGTAATTAGGGCTATTTGATTTCTCACTATAAATACACATTCTCTTAGACTCATAATGGTAGACATAGGATTGCACCCTAGTGATTATCCGTTTCAGGACTGTTTCCCCTTCAGCTGCATAGAATATACTGATGCTGCAAGGACAATTCGATTTCTTAAAATGTAAGTGATACACGCAGTACCAAAGTATTATTCGTCATATATTATACTGTATGATAAACCATGTGATCAGTCTACACTGGTGTCTAAAAGGCCAATGGTCGGCTTATTCTTAGATTGGAACTTTTACACCCCATTAGGACAGTTTACCTCGGAATACTTTAGTGACTAAATATATGTCATTATCCTTTCCGCGCATTCTTCCATTGTTGCCTATAGGTCCAAAAAATTGAAACAAAGTTACTCCGTTTAATAATCCAGCACATTTCCGAAAAACAATTGGTTCGGCATTGTAAAAAATAAACTTTTTCCAGAGAAGCAGAATGCTTTCACTAATAGCCTTCTTAATATACAGAATGGTAAAGTTTTGATGATTTCTTAATGAACTATTTGTAGTACAACACTTCTGAAACAAAAACTATAAACATTTCCAAAAGTAAGGGTATTCTGTTTAATTTTATCATTAATAGACACCCGTTAGGATTGTTTCATATCATTATTGATTTATGTTAACATTGTATTAAACATTATACTAATTAACAGCACTAACGTTCTAAATAGAATGTAATTCCACCATTTCTTCTATATAATGATTTGTTTCTCTACGCGTTTCAATATGTGTATCATTATGAAGCGAAAATATATAAGTAAAATCACAGAAAGCTTGATGTAAATCATAATTCTGTATTTAAAATATCTGTTAAAGGTGAGCCTATAAGAACAACCTGTTTCTTCGTTAAATTCATTTTCTGTTTATGTTCATAACCCTCGAATGCTTCCAAAATGGTCTTTTTTGAAGTCTTAAGGTGGTTGTTTACCGCTAAATGTTTGACATAATTTTATTTGTGTGTGTGTGTGTGTGTGGCGTACACGCGTGCGTGCTTGCGTGTGTGCGTGCGTGCGTGCGGGTGTGGGTACGGCTACGAGTGCGGGTGCAGGTGCAGGTGCGGGTGCGGGTGCGGTGCGGGCGCAGGTGCGGGTGCGGGTGCGGTGCAGGTGCGGGTGCGGGTGCGGGTGCAGGTGCGGGTGCGGTGCAGGTGCGGTGCTGGTGCGGTGCGGTGCGTGCGGTGCGGGTGCGGTGCAGGTGCGGGTGCGGTGCAGGTGCGGTGCGTGCAGGGTGCGGTGCGGGCAGGTGCAGGTGGGTGCAGGTGCGGGTGCGGTGCGGTGCGGTGCAGGTGCGGTGCGGTGCGGGTGCAGGTGCGGTGCGGTGCGGTGCTGGTGCGGTGCGGGTGCAGGTGCGGGTGCGGTGCGGTGGGTGCGGTGCGGTGCAGGTGCAGTGGGTGCGGTGCGGGTGCAGGTGCGGTGCGGTGCGTGTGTGCGGGTGCAGGTGCGGGTGCGTGTGCAGGTGCGGGTTGCGGTTGCGGTGCTGTGCGTGTGCTGCTGCGGTGCGTGTGCGTGTGCGTGTGCGTGTGGTGCGGTGCGTGCGGCGCGGTTGCGTTGCGTGCGTGTGCGGTGCTTGCGTGCGTGTGCGTGTGCGTTTGCGTGTGCGCGTGCGTGTGTGTGTGCGTGTACGTGTGGTTTTGTGGTGCGTGTGCGTGTGCGTGTGCGGTGCGTGTGCGTGTGCGTGTGCGTGTGCGTGTGCGTGTGCGTGTGCGTGTGCGTGTGCTGTGCGTTGCGTGTGCGTGTGCTTGTGCTGTGCGTGTGCGTGTGCGGTGCGGTGCGTGTGCGTGTGTGCGTGTGCGTGTGCGTGTGCGTGTGCGTGTGCGTGTGCGTGTGCGTGTGCGTGTGCGTGTGCGTGTGTGGCGTGCGTGGCGGTGCGTGTGCGTGTGCGTTGCGTGTGTGCTGTGGTGCGTTGCGTGTCGCGTGCGTGTGTGCGTGTACGTGTGGTTTGCTGTGCGTGTGCGTGTGCGTGTGCGTGTGCGTGTGCGTGCGTGCGTGTGCGTGTGTTGCGTGTGCTGTGCTGTGCGTGGTGCGTAGTGCAGGGTGCGTGTGCGTGTGCGTGTCGTGTGCTGTGCGTGTAGCAGTGTGTCTGTGCAGTGTAACTAATCAAGTTCGCAGTGCGCAGATAGACAAGAATGTACAGTGTACGTAGTGCAGTGTGCGATATCTATGCAAATGTGCGTGTAAATTGTGCTGTAATGTGCTTGGACGTATGCAGAATAAAGGGGAATTGCAAGTGCGTGTCGTGTGCATGAGCGGAATGGTTTTATTGTAAACCTAATAATCAAAGTACCACAAAAAATAGTTGTCCAGATAAACAAAATAACATAGATAGTAAAACAAGCATCAATCTACAGATGATCATATTTAAAATGATGGTTAGTTGAAACTCTAAACTTGGCATTGAAAATTAACATTTAGGAACATTTAGCAGAATAAAGGAAAAAGGAAGATCCAAAGGACGGCCGTGGCAATGGAGACCGGAATAGAGAAGGTAAACCAAAACAAGTACACCAAACAAATAAATAAGGAAGATAACAAAGAATTAACAATAACAACATAGAATAGTAAAACAAGCAAATGGACAGATGACAATATTGAAATAGGTGCATGGAGTATGACAACACTAAACGGGGAAGAAGAACTAACAGAAGAAATGAAGGAGAAGAAAAAACATATAATAGGATTAAGTGAAACAAAGAAACTAGGCCAGGGATGCAAACAGTTAAAAGAAGGATAAACACTATTCTATTCAGGAAACAACATAAAAACTAAAAGAGTGGGAATTAAATAAATAAAAGAATATCAAAATGGAAACCAATAAACTCCAGAATTCTGATAATGGGACTAACAATGGAAAGTTACTACAGCAAGTGGTATTAGACGAAATCAGAGAAACCAACGAAAGCATCCTACTATTAGGAAAGGGAACCCCAGAGTAGGAAATGACACAAGAAGAAGACAGGGATGTATAGGCAAAAACGGAGGAAAGGAAAGGAACAGTAACGGAGAAATGATGCTACCATTCACTATAGCAAGCGACCTACAAATCGGAAATACTTTCTACCAACAAGAAATAAAGTACACTTTTGAAGCAGAAGAAAGGAACGCAAGAAGCTTAATCGATTACATAGTGTATACAAAAGAAATGGATGAGTAAATGCAAAGAAGCAGAATTAAATGCACAACATTAACTCGTGACAGCAGAAGTTAAATTAAAACAGTCAGAAAGGAAGTAATAAGCATAAAAAAGCTGCAAGGAAAGCAAGTAAGAAAAGAATACCAAACTAAAGTAATGAGTGAACCAGAAGAAAGCAAAAGAAAGAGATGAACATAGATATACTATGGGAAACAATTAAATCCATAACATTAGAAACAGCAAAATAAGTATGCGGCGAGAAAACAGTACACACAAGTACGAAAAGAACCAAATGGTGGAACGAGGAGGTGAAAAAGAAAATAAAAGACAAGAAGATATCATCGAAGAAATATGTGCAGACTAAGAAAAAGGAAGATAAAGATGAATACATAAAATGAAGGAACGAAGCAGTGGAGGAGGCACCGAAAACAAAAAATAGGAGTTGGGAAGACTTCGGCAAAGAAATACAAGAAACGCATATTAAAAATAACAGAAAATTTTGGAACAAAATAAAGTCGTTGAGAAAGAAGAGAAACAAAAAACATAAAATATGTCAAAGGCCAAACAGGGAAACTCACCACAAACAAACAAGAAAATGGAGAAGCATGGAGAAGACACTATGAAATGGAACTTGCCAAAAGAGGGGAGAATACTTAGGCAACAACAGAACGAAACGCTTCAGAAGCATAAATACAACAGGAAATCTATATAACGAAGTAAACGAAGCAATGAAGGAAATAAAAACCGGAAAAGTGAGTAAACCGGACGATATCGTTCCCAAAATGATTAAATGGGGAGGGAAAAACTAATAGAATGGTTACATACCTAATACATAAGGCGTGGAGGGGAAATCAAATCCCAAAAGATTGGGATTGAAATATAATATTACTGATATATAAGAAAGAAACGAAAACAACTGCGACAACTACAGAGCCATCTGTCTGGCAATAATCTATAGTAAAATATTACAGAAAAGGTTACGAAAGGAGATAAATAAAATGCAGGAAGAACAAGGAGCGTTCAGACCAGAAAGACAAACAACAGATCATATAGGAGTAATAAGGAAACTATTAGAAGATGAAATTGAAACCAAATCTGAACTGTTTATAACATTTATAGACATTAAAGCGCCTTTGGTTCAATCCAAATGGAAAAAATATGGGAACACTTACAACAATTAGAAACTCCTATCAAGTTACTTGAAGCCCTAAAAAATTTAAAATGTCAAAGGAATGGTCCAAATAAACGGAATGCGGTCAGATATATTTAACATTGAAACGGGACTAAAACAGAGAGACTCATTGAGCCCCTTACTTTTCATACTATATATGGATGGTATAGTGAATAAATGTAAGGAACATGCATCTACGACAACAATAGGATATAAAAACCTAAAAGACGTAAAAATAAAAAGCTTGTTGTATGCGAACGAAATTGCCCTGATAGCCGATACAAAGGAAAAAAGATGCAAAAATTGATAGACGTATGGACGGCAGAAATAGAAAGAGCAGGGATGGAAATTAATGAAAACCAAACAAAAGTAATGAAAATCTGAAGAAGAAATGAAGACCGCAATTATGACATTAAGTGCAAAGGAATCAAGCTAGAAGCAGTAACAACAGTAGACATATAAGGCCGATCCTGGACCAGTTCAAGGTCACCCATGTAAATCTTATGGGGATTTATTTCAAGGTCAAGTGAGTTTTCTCGTTATGCCAGAACGCGCTCCACGTCTCAAGCATGCTTGTGGTGGGGGATTTAAATTTTTGGAGTCACTCGCCCTCTGGTGGTGAAATCGGAAGCTTTTGGAGCTCTTTCAAGGTCGAACTTTAAGCGGGAGATTTAAAATGTAGTTGGTCAAGGTCAAAGCTAAAAAGTTGCAAGGTAATCATAAATCAAAAATAGTTTTGAAGGTCAAAGGTTATTGACTTACGGTGGTTTCTTAGAAATATAAAAAGGTCAAGGTGAAAAGCTAAAAATAGAAGTTGCAAGGTAATCATTCTTAGAAATCTGAAAGTTTTTTGAGGAGGTTAGCAGTTTTGAAAGGATGCATGTTTATAATAAAAAGGCTTCTCCGTGATTGCATGATTCAGTAAACTTTTCATTGCTAGAAATGGTGAAAGTAATAAGATTGATAAGGAGAGAAAGAAAGAAAGAATTATTAAGTATTGATGAGAGAAAGAAAAGGCTCGAGGTGTTAATCAAGGAAATAAAAAAATTGAGGGTAGATTTAGAGCTGTATGAGCTAAAAAGAAAATGATGCAACTTCAGTGAATGTGCCATGAAAAGGTGCTTTAGTAAATAAGTAATTACATGTATGTTATATTGCATAAGGAAAAGGCACTTCATTTGAAAAAAATAAAGTGTGTGTGTAGGCATAGAAGAAAGAAAAAAAGTGAAATTTCTGTTTGGTTTTAATTGAATTATATAGATATATATATATTAAACGAGTTTCTTATCATGACTTAAATTATACAAATTATGTAGGAAGAAATGACACATAAAGCTTATATATATTTATATTTATTTATAAATCACTAATCCTTTACCAAAATTCCAATTTTTGGTGTATATAAACAAGTAAGAGCGCAATAGGTAGCAGTCCAAAATTCTCAAAACTAAAAAATGTGAAAAAAAATTTTCAATGATTAATGATAAAGTTTGTAGTTTTGATATGTAATTGAACGTTGTTAATCGCTTAATAAATCACAACTCGATAATCCTTTACCCAAAAATTCTGAATTTTCGTATATATACCCAATAAGTAAGAGCGCCAATTATAGCAGTTTCCAAAATTTGAAAACACAAAAAAAATGTGATAAAAAAATGTGATGAAACAATTCATGTTAGCAATTAAAGTACTACTGAAATTGCTTAATAAATCACAACTCGATAATCCTTTACCCAAAAATTCTGAATTTTCGTATATAACCCAATAAGTAAGAGCAATTATAGCAGTTTCCAAAATTTGAAAACACAAAAAAATGTGATAAAAAATGTGATGGAACAATTCATGTTAGCAATGAAAGTACTACTGAAATTGCTTAATAAATCACAACTCGATAATCCTTTACCCAAAAATTCTGAATTTCCGTATATATATCCAATAAGTAAGAGCGCCAAAGATAGAACTAAAAATTAGGAAAAAATTGAAGGTCCTCTTTTACTATTAGAATGCATTTTTAAATAAATCAAGCACCAATATGAAATATGATAAAATAAAATAATAGTGTAACTAATTTGTAAACTATTTGTAATACGGTTTTTTCTAAAATAGATTTTAACGATTTTACAAGAAATAAAGTAATAATAACGCTCACAATGAATCTTTAGACATCTTACATATATATACATAATTACAATTCAACTTAAATGGATTGTACTCGTAATGAGTAAAAGCATGCAATTGCAAAAATGCATCCATGTAGTATTATAAGTATGGTTTGTAATATGATATTCAAGTACTGTACTAGAATGGAATGCATAATTGCAATTATTGTTGTGTAAACGATAGACATGTACTTGAACTACGAAAGTGATGTATGTTTGAAAGTGTGTGATGTAAGAAAAGATGTATGTACATATCTATGGAAAGAGATAAAAACGAGTCGACGAGGACGTCCTCCGGGGCAGGGTGTAGGAGGATGTGGGAAGGGGTTAGTAAAGTCCTAGAAAATGCGCTCTTAAAAATTTAAATTTTCGTCTAATTCCGAGAAAAAAAATTTTTTTCAACGCAGTTGTGTTGTAGAAGTGGTAATCTATCATTTGATGTAATAATTTTTCCAAAATATGAAAAATTACTTAAATTGCCCAATTCCATTTTGAAACAACAAAAAGCACTTAAACACACCTTTTGTACTTACGTAAGCTCAGAAGAAACATATGCATGCCATTTATCCATTTAATGTATCTAAATGCTCTTTAAATTACCAAATTCAATTTTAAAACAACACTTAAAACATGACTTGTAATTTTCGGTGCAGCGTTAATAATCATTGTAGGATAATGAACGCAGTTTTTTGCTGTGAAAGCATTTAGCAAACATTCTATGTCATCAGTTTACATTACAACTTTTAAACAGGATTTGTAAAAATATATATGAATGCAATTGTGTCATTTGTGTTGCATAAATACATGCTGTAAAGTTTTCAGATTTACATGCATTTGAGAACTGTTTTAACTTTTATTTAACGCAAGCTTTCTTTTAACTGTATTATATTTTCACACTTTCTTTATATGCTTTATATGCTTTATATATGCTTTATATATGATATTTTGCAATAACCTTCTTAGTGTATTTTTAAGTTATTATTTCCTATAATTACAAAATTAATTGAAATTAACATTTTGTATTCAGCACTTACTCAAGGATTCAATTATTTCCTTAACTTATTATAAGTTAAAATTTGTAACGCAGCATGCAATTAAAATTTGCAAAAGGACTGCTTTACTTTGATGCAGAAATTTATGCATGAGTAAGTCAGACTTCAGATGTTTTTAATTTCACTTTTCTAGCGCAACTTGGACTATCACTCAAATTTTTAGCTGTAGTAAAATTTTTTGGATAATGGAATAATTCATGAAAATAATAAAAATATAAAACAATTTACATTTATTTTGTATAATGAAAAGATACAATAAATTCCACAAAAACATCACACATCCATCCCTTCCAACGTAAGCAATATATTTTCAGTCTTTAGTATATTTTGCCGCACACACTCTAAATATTGATTAGCCTCCTTCAGTTCTTTATCCAGTTTTTCCGCTCGCTCCACCCCACCACCTCACTATTCAAATAGTCATTGTGAAGCTTTCGCAACCACCGAATACTTGTTTCCCTAAAGGCTTGAAGGGTCGGTGGATCGTGCTCATAATCCTGCTGTGTGAGATGCCCTTCTATAAGAGTCAAATTTTTTCCTCCATATTGCAGGTTTCGCAACGGTGGTGGTTGTGGGGGTGTTGCTATAACCGTGGTTGCTGGTGTTATGCTGAAAAAATGAATAATTTTATTTGTACTAAAAATTCTCTATGAATTAATGAAAGGAAACTATAATATTAATTAATTAAAATTGTACATACCTCTCGAAATACTTCGAAAATTCATCCTCTACATCACTATCCCTGATGGAGATGATGGGGATGCTCTCTTCGAAGGGTGCTGGTTGCGTCATGTTATTTATGATGGGGATGGTCTCTTTGAAGGGTGCTAGTTGTGCGGTGTTATTTGATGGGCGCACCAAAACATCATGTAAAATACAAGGTTTTGCCTGTCTTTTAGTGAAAGTTTAGATCGTTTACTGGATGAAGCCATTACTAATGGTGAATAATTAATGAGTATTCAATTAAAACTTTAACGTTATATACACATAGATCTGTTAACGTTAACAAAATTGATAACAAGTGGAAGTGGTTAGTACAATGACCTGAGCAAGCAAAGGTGATGCAGCATGAGTCATGAGAACAGTATTGATGTCAAGGTTAATATATGTTCCCAGTAAACGCTACAAAATGCAATCTATGCACACTGAAGCTCTTGCAACAAGTTATAAGCAGTTTTGACCTTGAATGCTAGGTTTATATTACTATATAAGGAGATAAAGAGCAGTTTTGTACCAGTCAGTATATTGCACTCACGACTAGAATTGCAATTGTATACCTAAAGTACTTCTATAGTTACTTAAATTTTTAATTTTTACATATCAAATAAATATAATATTTGTTTCCATTACTATATAATCGTGTGCTTCATATTTTCTTGCAGTGTTGGATACAGTTTTGAAGGTAACTATGAGTAACGGTATACCCAACAGTAGTGATATTGTTAATTTAACAAGAAATATTATTCCATTGTTGAAAACCCAAAATGAATTTGTAAGGCACATCCGTATAATTAACACTAATATTAAGCTATTGCGAGATATAATTCAAAATAAAATTTATTTAGAGACATGCGAAAATTTGCTTAAACTCGAAAGTAATTTATCATTGCTAAAGTGTTATCTTATAAGAGTTAAACAGTTAAAGAGCGCTTCAGAGAAAACAGGTAGTGGAAATGTTACTAAAAAGCGTACACGCAAATTAAGTTGGTACTCTCTAGATTCATGTTTCAATGGTAGGTTACTTACTGGAATTATAGTCAATATAGCAAACATCAAGGACCCTCTTATTTTTTACAAAATGCATACAATAGTTTTGCGCGAAAGGTTAAAGTAATGCTAAGACAAACGATGCTAAAGGTCAATGTCATTTTAGTCTGCAATTTCATGCAACCTCAAAATCATGTTATTGAGTTGAAGACATTTGCCATAAAAATTATGTCATCGATATTACCACCAATTTGCGTGAGTGGTATAACAATAACGTTTATTACAAATTACAAAAAATTAGAGGAGTTTTCCGAAAGGGATTCTGGTTGGGCATTACATGAAGTTTTACATTTAAAGGTGAATATTAATAGCTATACTCCATTTAGAGGTGGCCTTTCGACTTACGTTAAAGTTCCTTACTTCATAGCAGTAAAGCATGCGGTAGTGAATGTTAAGAACGATGACGAGTACTGCTTCCTGTGGGCCGTTGTTTCGGCATTATACCCAGTGCAACTTCATTCAGATAGAGTTTACAGTTATCCTCATTTTAGAGATGTTTTGAATTATGGTTCAATTTCCTTTCCCATTAAAATAGATGATGTAAAAAAATTTGAAAAATTAAACAACCTCTCCATTAATTTGTTTTGTATTCAGGGAAAGGTGTATTACCGCTAGTATTAAGTGTAAATCAAGAAAATAGTGTCAGGAACCTATAAATCTTTTAGTACTTTCGCCTAATTATCATTCTGCGGGTTCTACTGCTGATGCTATTAATACAAAAATTATACTGTTTATCATTTCGCGTGGATTAAAAATATGTCAGCTCTTTTTCTAAACAACTATCGAGTAGGGGCACAAGAAGTTTATTTGTTATCAATGCTTGAATCACTTTTCTTCAGATCACCTTCTACAAAAACATGTCACTCTCTGCCATCAACTTAATCAATGTTCAGTCAGGATGCCTACCGAAGCGGAGATGTTCTGCAGTTCAAAAATTTCGCATTTCAGGAAAAGGCACCGTTTGTAATTTATGCGGATTTAGAAAGTATTTTAGAAAAGTGTACAAATTTAACATCACTTGGGGTAATACTCTATTTCATTCCAAACATATACCCTTTAGCATTGCTTACTACTTAAAGTGTTCATACAATGATTCTTTATCTCGATTTAGGCTTTATAGAGGAAATGATTGCATTCAATGGTTTGTTAAAGAGCTTCAAAGTATTGCACATTGGAGCACCGAAATCATTAATAAAATAATTCCTATGGGTACTTTAACTCCCAATCAGGTTGAACACTTTGAAAGCACTACGATCTTGTCACATTTGCGAAAAACCATTTACAGATAATGATATAAAGGTCAGAGACCATAACCATTTCACCGGAGCATTTCGAGGAGCATCACATCAGAATTGTAACCTAAACTATAAAGACTCTCACATCTTACCGGTTGTGTTTCATAATTTGTCAGGTTATGATAGCCATTTCGTCATTAGAGAATTGGCTACTATTCCCGGTACGATTTCACTCCTACCCATAAACAAAGAAAGATATATCTCTTTCACAAAAGTAATAGAAGGTAGTAAAATTAAGTTTAGATTTATTGACTCTTTCAGATTTATGAGTAGTAGTATTGAAAAGTTATCAAACTATTTGGAAAATAGTAAAAAGTTATTACCCGAGCTAAATGTAACAATGAAGAAGAATTTTCTTTACTAGTTCGCAAAGGTGTGTTTCCTTATGAGTATATTGATACTGGGAGAAATTAAACGAGACCACGCTCCTCCTAAAGAAGCATTTTTCAGTCATCTTAATAATGAGGGAATCAGTGATGAGGTTTTGAGCATGCGGTTAACGTTTGGAACAAATTTAGTATTAAATCGTTAGGGGAATACTCGGATTTGTATCTAAAACAGACGTTCTACTTTTAGCGGATATTTTCGAGAACTTTCGGCAAACTTGATAAGTACTTGAGCTTGATCCTCTGCACTATTATACAGCTCCCGGTTTAGCATTCGATGCTATGCTTAAAATTACACAAGTAAAGTTAGAATTATTTACAGACATTGATATGTTAATGTTTATTGAAAGAGGATTAGAGGTGGTGTAGCTCAATGTTCAAATCGGTATGCTAAAGCTAACAATAAGTACATGGAGGAAAAATTTGATCCTACCTCTGAAAGTGTGTATTTAATGTACTACGACGTGAATAATTTATATGGAGCCACCATGTCAGAATTTCTACCATTTGGCGATTTTTCTTTTGTTGATGAAGCTAATTTTGAAACTTTAGATGTAATAAACCATCCTGATGATTCGGAAATTGGTTATATAGTCGAGTGTGATTTAGACTATCCTATAGAATTACATGAGAGTCATAGTGATCTACCGCTAGCACCCGAACATATGGTTCCACCCGGTCTGATTCCAAAATGAAAAAATTACTGCTTACCTTGTATCCAAAACGTAATTATGTAATTCATTACAGAAATTTAAAGTATATTTAAAATATGGATTGAAGTTGGTAAAAGTACACCGTATATTACGTTTTAAACAGTCTCCGTGGTTAAAAAATATATAGATTTAAATACAGCCATGCGTCAGCAATCTCAAAATGAATTCGATAAAAATTTCTATAAATTAATGATTAATAGTGTTTTCGGGAAGCTGATGGAAAATGTACGTAAACATAAGGACATACGGCTAGTAACGAAATGGGAGGGTCGCTATGGTGCTCGTCTACATATCAAAACCAAATTTTCATAGTTGTACAATATTTGACAATGATATGCTTATCATTCAAATGAATAAGCTTGAAGTATATTTCAATAAACCTATATATGGGATTCAGTGTTTTAGACGTTTCAAAAACTTTTTATATAATTTTCATTACGGCTACACGCCCAAGTTCCATAATAATGCTAAGCTCTTGTACACGGATACGGATAGTCTCATATACGCCTTTTCGGTTCCCGATATCTATCAATGTATTAAAGAGGACATTGATAAATTCGATACATCTGATTATAGTCCGACAACATCTTTGGACTCCATTAGTAAATAAAAAGGTCCCCGGCTTAATGAAAGATGAAAATCATGGCGAAATTATGGTTGAATTTGTAGGACTTCGTGCAAAATGTATGCTTACACGGTTGATGAAAAGGTTGTAAAAAATCAAAGGGTTCTACGCAAGCAAGCGTGAGGCAGATCACGATTAATGATTATAAACAGGTCCTGCTTGAGAGTAGCGTAATAAGGCGCTATCAACATCTCATAAGGTCAAAGAAACATGATGTGTTTACCATTAAACAAAATAAAGTCATACTCAATCCTTATGACGATAAACGCTTAGTAAATTTTGATTTCACTGATACTAGACCATGGGGTATAACTTTCAGTAAACAATGAGCAGTCTTCAAGTCAACTTGCAGGAAGAGCTGCAGTGCAGTAGTGATCAAATATACAAAAAGTACCTGAAGCGTTCTTTGACCTCTCCTGAAAACTATACATTTATACTGAATATATTACAAAATATTGTTATTCCCGATGAGTGTTTTACTGGTGTGCTATAAACTCAAAGTGTGCAAATGAAATTATTATTAGGACATTATTTGATAAAAAATTAAATTAGACGATACCATTAAAAGTTTTATGAAATTGTGTACCGATAAAGGCTACAATTCATTAACTTTTGATAAAGTAGATAGGATCTTAGACGATATGAGTGTACTTGGTGACATACCGCTTAAAATGTATCTATTGATTTATTAAGGGTTCATGATTCAACAAATGTTAAATCTACGTTAGAAAATATTGCTTACAAGGACACTGTATTTATTATAACTGAATGTATTGAGAAATCGACATATTATGCTAACTACAAGTGCCTCGATATTTTGATTGAAATATTATTAGAACAAAATATCAACTATAAGTTTCAACCGTGGGAAAACGATGAGCACCACAAAATTTATTACTGGATACTAGACAACATCAATAAAGGTGAAACAAATTCAAATTCCTGTTTGGGATGGAGGTGTGGGCCAGATTCGGGTATATGGCCATCCAGTAATTTAAGTGATTATATAAGTACTTTAGGTTCACTTTATAAGATAATGAAATTTTAAAATAAATGTAATATTTAAAAATAAAATACTATTATTTTTGTGTGTGTTTTATTTCATCTAAGAGCTACATCCTTTTCTACAAACTATATATATATATAACTAATATAAGTAATTTGTTTCACAAAGTACAGGTTAAATGTTATAAAACAATATCATCCTTATTGATCCATGATCTTTCATCCAATCCCCACCATTTTACGAATAACTTATTATTCTTGGAGCGAAGCACTTTTTCTACTAGATATACATCAGGATACTTTGTTTTTGTAATTCATGTTCATAAAACCCTCCCAGTACAGGATTTCCCTTCATGTCTTCAAGCATGTACGTAGTGGGGTTAGTAATGCAAACTTTCACAATCTTAAATAGTTCACTAGACCAATTGGGTGTGTATCCTTTGGCGAAAATATTTTTAAATTTACTGATTCGTACTATGTCACCCACAGAATATCGATTCCCATCGAATATTTTTATGTTAGTGTAAGCCTCTAGCTTTGTATGATTACCAACATCTTTGGGCTTCATTCTAATAGTTCTATGCTTACGATTGTTATAATCCATCGTTATGGTATCAATTGTATCAATCCATTTATATTTACCTTGCAGGCTGAATGACTTATATAGAGCACCTTTAATGGTTCTGATAACACGTTCAGCAATTGCAGCCTTCTTTGTGCTATAGGTAGAGTAATGATTGACTCCATAACGATGCATTAGTTTAGTAAAATGCGCATTGTAGAATTCTTTTCCTGCATCTGTCTGCAAATTGGTAGGTTTCCGACCTTTTCAAAGATTGTTTGCACGGCCTTGGTAACTTCTTGACCTGTTTTCGTTTTAATCCTTTAGTCCATAAGTATTTCGAAAAACAGTCGATGACCACTAATATATACTTATAACCCTTATTTTGTTTGGCATATGTGTTAAATTCAGCTAAATCTGCTTGCCAAAGATCATCAAAACCTCTAATTATTGTTCGCCTTCGTTTAAAATTTTTCGTGCAGGTTTGTGCAATTCGTTGACGAGTTGTAATTTGGACATGGTGCTAATTTATTCACAATTTCTTTAAGTTGATGTAGTTTTTCCTCCAGCGCTAGATAAGCGTTGGCGTTTCCTTTGAAAGTGTTCCGAACTGCTTGTAAACAGAAATCAAGGTATCCTTTATTTATAGCATCACCATCTTCTTCAGGGTCACCAACTGTGTCAAACGATTTCCATCCAAATCGAACCTTGTTGATACATAATATTGCCTAGTGATGACATCTTGAGGATCTATGGGATTGGCCACATTGCTGAGTCTCTTATTCTCAATATCAAATTGATTAGCATCAATCTGTTTAAACTGAGGGGCTAGTTTCTTTAATTGATACTGGACATATGAACGTCCAAATTTGTCAAGGGGCATTTTAGTTGTGACATGTCGACATCAATGCATTCTCATTTATATTGTTTAAAAAGCGGTTGTTCGGTTTTTCAATGTATCCATCTTCATATAGTTCTTCTACAATTGATATTATGTCATTTACAACACCTGTGTTTCCCGCTAATTTTTCTGCCCACAATACTTCCAGATCACGAATTAGTTCATGTATATCATTCCAATATTTATATTCAATGGGTCTGTTTGTTAATT
Organism: Vesta saturnalis; assembly: GCA_036346205.1. NCBI lineage: Eukaryota > Metazoa > Arthropoda > Insecta > Coleoptera > Lampyridae > Vesta > Vesta saturnalis. The sequence continues at coordinate 144,684 of JARFJB010001417.1, forward strand.
CCTTAAAAATAGCTCCACCTCCTCCCTTGGTTGTGGTGGGTGATGATGACAACAAGGGTTTGATTATTTGTGTATACTTTTGCTGCGGCTTCCTCGAATCTGTGCACTTATGTCATAATCTCGCCTTACTACATTCGTAGCCTCTAAAATAGTTCTATATTTTTTCTATCTGTTGACTTTACTAGACTTAAGTCGGGTTCATTCATAATAAGCAGATCATATAATCCTGGAGTCCCTTTATACGTGACACCTTTAATAATTATATCGTCTCCTTTAATTGTGATGGGTGTATTACCAATTGTCCATTTATCAGTTTTGGTATCATAGTGGACTCCATACGTATGATCAATATCACCTTCAGCATTCTTCAAAATACGTTCAACATATATACGCGGCAATTCATTGTACTGCTCGAGAAATTCTTCCGAGATGGGTTCATTATGGGAATCATCTACGATACTAGACAGTTCTTCTTCTTCCTCCCCAGTATTAATCTCCCCATGACTGATGTTTCCAAGAAAGATGGAAGACTTGAGGAGGATTTCTTCGAAAAACGGAAGCTGAGCTAGTGGACTAGTAGCACCCTTACTTGAATCACCTAATGGAGTGAGACGTGGGGTCCATTGAACTTGAGCTAGCGGACTAGTGGGGATAGTGGCGTGCTTTCTTGGAAATATCAATACGGGTGGTTTTTAGGTTTAACATCAATGACCTCCTCCTCCTTTTTAGGTGTTTTTATCGATTTTATTTACTATTTCAGTTAGAGGTTCTATTAAAGGCTTATAAGTACTTTCGAATGTTCTTTCATTATCAATGCGAGCAGTCTTAATACTGTTATACTTCTGCCGTATTATTTTACGAGCCTGAATAATTTTTTCTTTAATATCCTCTCCTTGTTGTCCATTGCGACAAACAGGTACCGGTTCACCTTGAACAGGTAGCTGTTTACACTAAACAGATAGCTGCTAATACCTAAACAGATCAGTTACTACTAAACTGCTGAATGCGGTTTAAGGTATTATATATATATTCGCCTTATATACCAAAACGGATTTAATGAACAGGTACCGTTTACCATGAACAGGTAGCTGTTGCGACAAACAGGTACCGGTTCACCTTGAACAGGTAGCTGTTTACACTAAACAGATAGCTGTTAATACCTAAACAGATCAGTTACTACTGAAACCAGTTTAAGGTATTATATATTCATCAAATCCTTTCCTATAGCGACCATTATTAACTTCAGCATCCTTGTTTATGACCATGAAACCAAACGGATCTACCCAGCACTTTGAACACATGTCCCGAAACAATTTCATGCTTATGGTGGGACTTATATGATCCTCATACGCATGTTTTAAGTTTAATTCATCTTGCTCAAATAATATAATTAGATTCGCATTATCACGAATTAATTGCTTTGGAATTTTACTGTAAGTTTGACTCAAATAGAAACAGTCAATATCGTTATGCCTACCCATAGAAAATATGCTCTTATATTATTTTGCTTTTCACAAGCGATATCATCGAAAATAAAAATAGAGTTTGATTTTGCACAATTAGGCTCAATCACATCTTGATTGTCGCTGAAGGTAAAGTAACCTATGTCCTTCATTGGAAGTAAGATTTCCTGTAAAAGTTTGTACTTGTTTTGATTCAATGACTTAGAGTATACGTATACATGTTTAAATTTCAAACCATTTTTTCAGTAAGCAGACTGATCATTGCGTTTGTTTTACCGCAATTGGAGGGGCCGCATATAATACCACGTATACTATTAGGAAGTAAATCACCATGTTTTGAAGTAATAGACTTTTCATCAAAGTCATGATTTTGAATTGAGAGTTTTGTTTCTGAGCAACTACTTTCATCTTTGATGGATGAAATAAAACTAAACGAATAATTACAACATCTTTATTTATATATATTAGACTATACTACAATAATAATTATAATTTTTCACTTCTCCGGTGAGTGGACTGTACTGTACAATAGCATCATGGAGAATAAGACCATATACAACGATTCCATTATCGAAAGGTGTTAGAGATTCCATTTCCAATTTGATGTCCACTGTTGAGTTTTTAAGGATTCATTTTGTTTAGAGCAGTCCATTACAAATATTGGACATGATTTGAATTCGGAATAGTTGAATAATGCATCTTTATCATCTTCACCATAGTAATCACAACGAAATTTCAAAAATTGCGATAGGCAGGTATATATTGGTTGGCACTGAAGTTCAAATGCATTGCTTCATATGGATAATACTCAGAATTCAGATGTACTTTAAGATTTCTGATGTTAATGTGATCAAAATTTCCAGCCCTTGCTGACCTTGTATACCTTTTACCTTGTTGGAATGCAACAATTATCCAACGTGGTTTTCCAGTTGCGTTGATGTTTTTATTGGCCATATGTCTGAGGTTGCTTGTTTTAAAGCAGGCAATTCATACAACTCCCATTGTCGAAATGGAACAGTAATAATAGAATTTTTATTGATTCCTTGAAACAAGTTAAGTTTCGCAGCATCACTAAGTGTTAAGTGCGGTACTTTCCATTGAATTTTATTTAAGGTTATTGCGGCATCGACTTCACCATAGTAACAGTTTGTATCGCTTCTAGATCGAATTAAAACCAACTCTTGGCGCATATTCACGATTACCTGACGATAATCCTCCATTATTCCAAATATGTGGTTCAATGGTATGCATACTGTAAAAGATTTTCTCCATTTTGCTCATCGAATTCTACTTGTAATGGTTCTTCATTCTTTGGTGACCATCCTAAATGACTTAGTGCTTTGCTTTTGCTTGCCGTATAAGAAATATATCCTTTAAGCGTAGATGTTATTCCTGGATTTCTACAAACATCCACTCTCTGACCACCTAACTCATAACGAATTTCTTCGAAAAGAAAGTTCGGGAAATTGTTGGTTAAGCTGCATGCTTTTCTTTCATCTTCTTTTTGAGCTCAAGTTTACCTTCTATGTACAGAAAACTATCATAAGTAGCCGTAATTAGATCTTGACTTTGAATTAAGATTCGTATTTCTTCGGAAGGTCCATATTTAGAAGATCCATATGGAAGATAAGTGTGAATATCTGATTTAATTATAGTATCATCAAAATGTACGTTTTGAAAGACGTTTAACGATTCTGCCATTGTGGTTGAGAACTTTTAAACCTATTGACGTTAAAAAGTATTTCTCTGCAGATGTTAACCGCAATGAAGGTTGATGACTAATTAATGACTTACTGTAGGGATGATGTCTTTTATATGAGTTTTTGAAAGATGGAATTGGTCCTGGATTAATTCTCAGACCCATGTTCTTTTAGTTCTAAGCGTACAGTGAATGGTTCACTTTCACCAAAGTCTATTAATTCACCCTTTTGATTAGTCAAATTAATTGTTATATTACTAATAATGTCAGTGTTTACTTCTAAATATTGAGTATTGCTCGAGTTTTATCTAGACGATAACCTGGAGGAACTGAAACATCAATCTCATATAATACTTTAGCAGGTTTCCCGTTTCGATAAGATCCCTTTATAATGTTGCACTCTACGTGTAGATTAGTGTGTTTAAGTATTTGGATGTCTAACGCAGATGTATGTAAAATATTTGGTTCTAATATTTTAGACTCAAACCCTAGCATGCGCCCAATACAATTTTCTTTAGTAAAATCAATCTCAAATGAACTGTTTATCTCACATTTAAGTGTATTGTTGTTTGCTCTAATGATAAACTTTTCTGTGGGTATTTTAGATTTTAGATAATCGTTAATTTCATCTAACTCATATGCACCGTGTGGAATATTAATCACTTGCAAATGAGATGGATTTGTTCTAAAATAAAATCTATCGTTGCCTGCATAAATGTTTCTAATGCTGTTGCAGCCGTAAAATCCAACCAATCCAATAACGTATTTCTTCCCCAAATCTAGCTCTATCGGTGGATAGAAGTTGTAGCTAGCTGTGTTACCAACACCTTCTAAACTGAATGTTATTGACATAACTGAGAAAATTTGATGTTGTGCTGATTATTTATATAAAATTGTAGGCATAGGTGTCCGCAAATAATTGTATTAAACTCTTGATCTTGGTTGTAATTATAATATATTTTACACCCCCGAAAGTAGTTAATCACTTCGTTTGGTGGTCGAATATTACCGAAACTATCGTAATACCATACCCTTTTACCACGCTTTTTGTAGCAAACCCAATGGGTACCTGGTCCTCTTTGGCTATCTAAGTTAATAATTCCAGATTCATTTTTCCGTGGCAATTTAGGCATGCTATCTCTCATAAAAATATCCCTAAAGTACGGTACGTTTTTGGAGTATTTCTTTAAATCAGTATCCGTTAACGGTCTTTCCGGTAATCTATTCAGTTTTTTGGAAACGGTTTTAAGTATAATGCACCACCACCACCAGATTTGTTTGGTTTTAGATATAGTGCACCGCCTTTCTTATTCATGGAGCCTATAGCGACCGATTCCATCATGCGATTATGGCGCGATGTCTCTTCCTGCAATTTTTTAGCATTTTTAGCATCATTGACTGCTTTAGCAATTCCTGATGCACCGCCAGCTAAAGCACCGATTGCTGATAATCCTGCGAATAACGGAATAAGAAATGGTAAAAACCCTCCTTGTTTAGGTAGGGAATTACTCTAGGAACTTTAATGTTTTTCTTTCCTCCTAAATTTTTACCACACGTTTTGCCGTTGAAAGCGCTGACTTTATTGTGTCTGTGAAATTTCCGTTAGGTTTAATTTTTTTAGCTATTGTCTTTCGTAAATGCAATAAATTTCCACCATTGCATTTCTTCTTCATATTAGATCGACGTTTACACCCCATTCCCAATTTTCTCTTTGCTTTCATGATGGTACTGACTGCTAAAGCTGCAGTTCGTTCACCTAGCGTTGCGTCTAATGATTTAAAGCGCTCCCAAGCTTTTTTTTGTAAAATTTTATCTGCTTTATGTCTACTTTCTAAATCTCGGTAATCTCTGTAACTGATATCATGAAGTTTGCACTGAGCATCTAATTGATTAATGCCGAGGTCACCGCGTGCGAGTCGTTTTTCCAACTTTGTACCAGGACCGCAATACTGGTAACCAGGTAAATGCAATTCAAACGGAAGTTTATTGATTAGACCATTCACCAAACCACCACCACCTACACTCTTTCGCTTCTTAACTAGCATTGTTTACATGGATGGATAGAAGGGGTATTTATACCTAAATTGAGAAAACAAATCATAGTTATTTCTTTATTCAGTAAATGCTATACATTAGATAAGCAGGACGATAATACAAAATTTCCATTAAACATACAGTGTTATGTGAATTAATATTATACTTAGCATTTATAACATCATCAATATCTTTATAAATGTCATCATCACCACCACTGAATTCTTTCTCACGAAAACGACGGTAGTCAACAACTTGTTGTATGAACTTTTCATAAAACACACCAGATTGTAAGATTCAAGAAATTCCAATCTATAGCTTACTATATCCTTTAAATTGAATAGTTCTTCTATACTATGTGAGTTGAATGTACAAGAACAGCACTTGTAGTTTTCTATCATAACAGTTTTCAAAATTCTGTCATATCCTTTAATTAATTCCCAATTGTAATAAATACCAAGATTACTAGATAGAGATTCATAATGTTGATCATAGATTATATCTTCTTCATTTACATTTGACCAATCAATTTCATTTTCAATTTCTTGAGATCGAAAAATTGTAATTCTACATATGAATGCCATCTTAGAAGCTCATTCCATTCCTTCATATCCAACACTACATTATTGCTTTGATCACAATTACCGCACCAATACGCACCACTGGTGCAAGGTTGAGGTGTACTGTATCCAATTTCCAGATGTTTTGCATGATGAGTATCGTTCGATAGTTTATAATAGGTACAATCGATTAAGTATTCCTTAGCTGCTTGTTTATACACTTCATCCTTATATTGAAATGATGATGCGCAGTCAGTCTTAGCAGAAGAATAACCTTCATCGTGTTTCTCTTCATTTTACTACTACTACTACCATCACTATTTTGACAGCACCAACAAAATGTTAAATTATTCAGATTGTTACTGCAATGATGTGATGTATCCATATATAACGGTGAACTTCTGAGTTTGGATCGTTCCAGAAATGATTTTATTGCTACTTGCATGACTTTACTTGCTCACAATTTCACTATGACTAAACGCTGCTTAAGAAAATAATTCTAGTATTTCAATTTTACATATGGTGGGGTGCTACTATTAAAAAGAAAATGTTATGTTTGTTGTTTTGCCAGCTGCACCCAAACTACTTATAAACACATCCTTCGTGTTTAGGAGTGTTTTAAATTCTTCAATTCGTGTTTCTTCTTTTTTGAAATACACATAAAAGCGTTCCGGTAATACACATTTAAAATCACCCGTTTCTATCACTATACGTTCACCGTACTTAGTATTAATTATATCCATATTCGTTACTTTATACTTTCTCGATATATCGAGCTCGCACGCATTCTTAAAGGGTTTGCAATAGGTGCTTTGGTTTAACCCTGTTAATTCCATATTTAACAATTATGTGTTGCAGACTGATCTCAACATACAGCTCGCTGCAGTTTATATAAGAAATATGCGTCCTACATATTACAACATGCTTAAACTTGTTAAATACCTACTGTTGACCTTGACTATAAATATAATTGATGATGATGATCAGCTCCAAAATTTATATTTCCGCTAAAAGTTTGACCTTGAAAATTATATTCTTAGATTTATGATTACCTTGCAATTTCTATTTTTAGCTTTTCACCTTGACCTTTTATACTTCTAAAATATGACACCACCGTAGGTCAATTTGACCTTGAAAACTATTTTTAGATTTATGATTACCTTGCAACTTCTATTTTAGCTTTTCACCTTGACCTTTTATATTTCTAAGAAACCACCGTAAGTCAATAACCTTTGACCTTCAAAACTATTTTTGATTTATGATTACCTTGCAACTTTTTAGCTTTGACCTTGACCAACTACATTTTAAATCTCCCGCTTAAAGTTCGACCTTGAAAGAGCTCCAAAGCTTCCGATTTCACCACCAGAGGGCGAGTGACTCAAAATTTAAATCCCCACCACAAGCATGCTTGAGACGTGGAGCGCGTTCTGGCATAACGAGAAAACTCACTTGACCTTGAAATAAATCCCCATAAGATTTACATGGGTGACCTTGAACTGGTCCAGGATCGGCCTTATATGTCTACTAACAACTATTGAATATTTACGATCAACAATAAGCAGTGATGGGAAAATAGAGGTCGAAATATCAAATAAAATAAATAAAGCGAATAACATTTACAATGTGATGAACAAAACAATAATACGCAAGAAGGAAATAGAAACACAAGTAAAAGAAGAAATATATAATACAGTAGTAACCTTAACGTTAACAGCTTAACTGTTGTTAAAAAGAAATATTGCATTTATTTTTCATTCGTGCTTTTTTTGACATAGCCATGTCTTACCTCCATATATTGCTGATGGGACAAACACGCCATTATAGATCGCTCGCTTCGCAACTAGACTCATGCCTTCGGTTCTCATTATCGTCCACATACTTCCAATCACTTTCCTACCAGCATTGGCCCTTCGTCAATCTCGCCCTCCATAGTACCATCCGAAGTAAACATTGTACCCAGATATACAAGCTCGCCCACTTGCTCGACAATTTCATCTTGCAGGGTAAATACTCTACTCTCCGTTCCACCTTCCCTACTGAACACAATAATCTTAGTGTTGTTCACGTTCACCTTTAGGTCCATGCTCTCACAGACTGTATCAAACTTCCTCAGAGCGGTTTGTAGCTCATCCGTAGTGTCACCTAATAAGACTATGTCATCTGCATACACCAGAAGTCTTACATTTACGTCACCAATCATTACATCATTTATATCGGTACATGCTTGTCTAACACATTTATCCATGTATATATTCAATAACCACGTTGACGTCACACAGCCTTGTCGCACTTCTTGCTCAATATTACTCACACCTCCTCACACGATAACACATGCTCTACTTATTACACTTGCATTTAGGCCATATTGATTTAATATTTTCCACAGCGTCTCCCTATTCACTCTGTCGTAGGATTTCTCCAGATCTTCAAACGCACAGTACAGCTCCCTTTTTACCCTTAAGCACTTTTCGATTACCTGCAGGTGAACAACTATCTGATCGACACATCCTCTCCCGAAGTACTCTATCATTCAGAATTCTTCCAAATACTTTACCAGGCACGCTGAGCAAACTTATTCCTCTGCATTCCTTTGCAATCGCTCTTGTTCCCCTTACCCTTGTACAGTGGATCAGGACTTTTAAAGGGATCGCTTTATGCGTTTTACAAAGAATACGAGCTTAAATTTTGTAAATGCAACTTTTATACCTCAAACTTTCATGAAAGTGTATTTTAAAGAAACTAAACAACATTTACAGGGTTTTTATTAACTAACTCTTTATTTACGGTAGGTTATTAATTACGGTGGAATAATATATTTTTATTACTCTTAGTAATTCGCGTTTTAGTAAAAGAGAATTGATGGTGTGTACGTGTTATTAAACACTTTGGAATTGAAATGAATACTTTCGAATTATATTCTGGGAGTGGGCGCGCTTAAGGCGGTGACCGCTCCTTGCGTTTATGGTTCCGACAGCGTTAATAGTAGTTACTGGGGTGGCGTTATGTCGGGGGCGGTTTAAATAATAACAATGATAAGGTATTTAAACCTTCCGGAACGATTTAGTTTAAAGATTTTCAGGTACAAGATATACTAAACGTTTTACGGGTACGGTAGACTTGAAGAAGTGTTTCCCTGCAAGTCTGGGTTATCGAAATAAGCGATCAGGAACGGATACAGGTTCAGGACAGTTAAGAAGTAAAGCTTTATCTTAGCCTGGGAACGGCGTAAGACCTATAAATCTTCGAGACCTTCGGTTTTCAGCACTGTTAAATAAACAGGCTGACCGAATGGTGGACCGTTTTTCGGGTGTCAGTATTTAACAAAGATGTTCAATCAGGATCTTGCTATCCTCTGGATATCTCACGATAAGTGAGCGGGTAGGAAAGTGGTTTATTACGTATAGTGAGATTGAAATGTAATACTCATTGTTACGTACTGGGTTTGGAATTTACGATTCAGGGTGACCGAAATATGATCTAATTGAAGGTGGCTTGCTGCTTTCAAACGGTCGGCTTCCTACACTTTGGTTTTTAATTATTTTGCCTAGTGTACGCGTGTTTGTGAGTCCGTGTACGGTGTGTAGGTGGAGCATCAATTACAACAATTTGGGCAAATACCATGTTGCACTGTTTAATTGATACCCCGCAGATTGGCAAAATTCAGGCGAGAACCTTTCTATCCAATGGAGTAAGTAAAGGACAAAACCCGGTTTTTTGCCCGACGCGAAGTATTCACTGGTGTAAGTGTGGTGTTGTATGTTTAACTTAAACGCAGTTGACAATAGGTTGAGACAGTAATAAATTCTGGTGTACAAGATAGGTTCAGGCTGCCGGTGTCAAGTTAAAGATTAAGCAGACACGATAGGTCTATGCTCTAGAAAGAGACCCAGCGAAAAGAGATTAAACACGAACAGTCTCCAAAGGAATCCAGAGGAATGCGACCGTCTGTAGCGCGTCTCGCGGTTTTATTTGGAATCCGCGGAGGGCGGTGACGGCTTCTGGTTGGGCTTCTAGTGCCGTGATTGGTGGATAGACTGGCGGGGACACTGATGTAACAAAACTCTTAGGTTTTTTAAATTCACGTCGGAGGGGATATAAATTCATTATTTGATGATTTCTGTAAATTTTAATTAACACGATAATTACAAATAATTAATTAAAACAAAATTGGTAGATGCGGCTGGCTATTTAGATGAGACCGTATAGTTTTCGTTTTTCTAAATTTATAAACCATATATTGCAGTTTTGTATACTTTGTCTCACCCCTTTTTGAAATTTTGCTGTGCGATCTGAAATTTTCGATACTAATAAAATCATTAACTAACTATCTTTTGAAATAAGTACTAAATTATTACCTGCTTTGTTATCTGCTTTAAAAGAAATTAGATTATTTCTATTAATTTTATTCTTAACTGATTTTAGTAAATAATTATGAGATTTTTAGTTGTAAGTTTTGTTCTTTTTCAACGAAAATAATTATTCTAATCATTTCTACTGCTAAAGTCTCTTAAATTTTGTTAGTGAATAATTATACAGAGTGGATCAAAAGTCTGGAAATCTCTAATTACCTCGTAAATTGTCATTTCAAATTGTACAAAATTTGGGATAAGCCTACTTTGGGATACGGAGATTCCAGATTTGACATTTTCAATGTTGCCAGATTTGCCTTTTCTCTGATATTGTTAGTCACTTTGGTTTTTTAAATAGATCACCGTGTATATGGAGGCATGATTGTGTAGTCTAGAAGGCCTTAAATGCATAAAACAGAAATCTGGCAACGCCTAATTGTCTGAATAAAATTTTTAATACAAACCATTATCAACTACATTAAAACGTAACAATTGAAAGATTACAACGTTTTTAACACAATGATTACATAATCAAGTGTTCAAACTGTGCTCTATTTGTGAGTTGACAGTACCCTAATCGATGGTAGAATGCCTCTACCACATTTCTCCATGATTGTCTAGAAATTAATCGAGATTCATAAATAATTCGTTGCCTTACCTCTGCAAGACCTACTTATTTTGTTTTATAAACTGAGTTTTGCAAGTATCCCCAATAAAAATAATCTTGAGGATCGAAATCAGGTGAACGTGGAGGCCATTCAATACTACGTCGTCTACCAATCCATCGTCCGGGAAATATCTCATCTAAATAACGCCGAACATTTACACCAAAATGAGCTGGAGCTCCATCTTGCTGAAACCATATCTGATTAAAATTGGCTCCAAACAAGTTTTTCAGTGTAGGTATAATTTCATTTCTAAGTAGCATTTCGCACTTATCTGACGTTAAATTTCCTTCGATAAAGAACGGCCCACTACATGACCATACATTTAATTTTGTGGTCTTTGAGTATGGTTTTAACGCATCCAGTGTGGATTTACGTCACTTCAGTACCTTAAATTATGTGTATTTACACTCCCATACAGTGTAAAGGTTGCTTTGTCGGAAAACATATGTTGTTAACGAAATTTCCGTCATTTTCAATTTTATCCATCATTACCTCAGTAAACTCTAATCTAAGGTCGAAGGCATCTTCACTTAATTCTTGCAATAAATGAATTTTGTATGGTTGAAATTTATTCTTATGAATACACGTAAGACTGAAAAATGACCTATATCATGTAATTGTGTAACCCTGCGTGAGGATGTATGTGGATCTTCAACGAAACTCTGCATTATATCTAAAGTTTTGTTGTCATTTATAACTGTTTTTTGTCTACCTGATCGGTATCTATCTTTTACTCCTCCAGAGTCCTCAAAGCGCTCTACAGTTTTGAACCGTCGCCTTATGGATAGGGGAACGGTATGGGAAAGTATCGTTGAACAAGTTGGCTACTTCACTACAAGATCTTTCTCTTTCGCCGTACCCTCTCATCATTAGAATAGTAATTCGTTCTTTTTCATTAACAAACATTTTGGAGAAACAATTTGCTTTGCAAAATTTTTCAAAACACATCAAGCTACTGTTTACTACAGTTTACGAGATAATTGGGCGTTTCCAGAGATTTGGTCCACTCTGTATAAAAGAAATTGTGGAATTATATTGTGTTTAGAATATTAGTGATATTAAATAGTAAGGTTAAAGAATATAAATTTAATTATGCATACTTCCGTTTTATTTCAGATATGTAGGATTTTATAGCTTCATGGATCCTGTTCTTTTAGTATTTGATCTGAATTTAGTAAAAAAAATACTGATCAAAGATTTTCAAACATTTTCTGATCATACCATTCAAGTTTCAGAAGATGTCGATGCATTTTGGAACAAAAATGTACATGCTGTTACTTGTACGTATAAAATGATACAATTACTAGCTGTTTATTACATACTGATGATATTGTAGACGCAAAAGGTTGGCATGGGTTAAGATTATTAATGAATCAATTTTTTACACCTTCTAAAATGAAATTAATGTTTCCTTTAATGCAAACAAGTTCTGATGATTTCATTAACTACATAAAATGTAATAATGATCTTAGTACCATCGAAATGAAAGAAGCATTTATGCGATATGCATTTAATATAATTGGTATTACGGCTTTTGCTCTTCCATCTAATTCATTCAAGGACAAAAATGACGATTTGTGGTTAATAGGACGAAACTTAGCGTCTCTTTCTCCTTTCAATATTATCGGTTTAATTATCTATAATTACTTTCCCTTCATTTTGAAAGTAACTGTTAATTTAAGCCTTTTAGAGATAACAATAAGAAATTACGTTTTAGCTTTTGAGAATAACAATTATACCAGAAAAAGCGTGTAGGAAACTTAAAACTCATATTCAAGAGTCTGTACAACTTCGCAATACAGACAATATAATACGTCCAGATATAATACACTTTCTAAACAAAGCCAAAAGCAACATATTAAAAAAACAATCAAATGAGATTCCTTCATCTCTACAAATAACAGACGAGGTCATTGCAGCGCAAGCTGCTGCACTGTTTTTTGCAGGAATTGATACAGTGTCATCAAGTTTAACTTACCTCTGTTATGACTTAGCAAGCAATCCTGATATTCAAAAAAAGTTAACTACTGAAATTCAAGAAAACGTTAAGGGTAAAGTAACATATGATAATTTGCAGTCAATGAAGTATCTGGATGCAGTCATATTAGGTAAATGTGATGTGTTGTTATACGCTTATCATGAATTTGTATAATTTTTAGAAAGTAATCGAATGCATCCTGCATCGAGTTTACTTGATAGAAATACGGTGAAACCGTATTACATAAAAGCAGAAAGACCACACGAAAAAGATTTGTACATCCCAGAAAACTTAAAAATATGGATACCGTACGAGTGTTTCCACTTGGATGAGAAATATTTTCCTAATCCCCACAAATTTGATCCAGACAGATTTAGCAAGGAAAATATAGGTAAAATTAATAGATTTAGTTTTTTACCGTTTGGAGGTGGACCTAGAAAGTGTATGGGTGAGTATTCTATTATATACAGGAACAAGTATTTTTTTAACATATGTTTGCAGGAGAAAGGTTTGCTATGTTAGAAATTAAACTTTTGTTGGTTGAATTGTTACAACACTTTGAAGTTGTAGCTACGAAACCAACTGCTAAATCACCAAAAAGTGATAACCTGCATCAAGTGTTTATTGGATTAAAGCATAAAATACAATTGCACTCGAAGGTATCCGAAAAATGTAATGTGTAAGAAAATAAGAAGAACATCTATTCCATTATGTATGATTGATATATCAGTTTTAGAAGTAAGGTGTTAAATGGTATTTGGTTACTAATGTAAGATAATTACGTTTATGAATGAATTATCGAAATGTTAATAATTTTTTAAACGAATAATAAAGATAACACAACATACTTAAAACTTTCTACCTGATTATGACACAACATATAAATTTAATGCGTGGTAAACCGTGTCTCGCACAAATTAATATCTATGCATTAAAGGAGCAGACTTTGTTTTGATTGGTCGTATTGTGCACCTCGTTAAGGTAAGATTTGATTCAAATGCTTACTTGTGTCTTATGTAAGAAATTACAGAGGTCTTACTCTTACTTGGTAGCTACAAATACAATGCCATACACTTCCGAACTACTTCTTATTTTTTATAACCTTGTCATAAAAAATTAAAAGGGTGAATTTCGGTTTAGTTAGTTTCACCCCTAATATTACTTATACTCCTAATACTAAATAGAAGATTTTGTGCCTTCAGCTCAGCCAGTGATTAACGGGCGCATATTCTTTAAAATTTGATTTGCTTTAATTAGAAAAGGTGTGTGTGGTTAGATATGTTCACTTTACAAAAAAATGTAACTTCAATTTGTAAATAAATGTTAAAATGCCTCGGACGGCAACTTATTTTATGGAAAACAAGTAAATCGTAAATGTAATAAATGTGAAATTGAAAACAATAACAAGGTTTATTATAAAATCTTTAAGACAAGTTGTAAAAGTGGAAACTCTTAATCCTAATGTTTGTAACTTAAAAAATACCTTATACTAATAATTATAAATTAAATACCTGCTGTAGTTTAAAATTTTGGATGTTACTGGTGTATAGTTCTGATAAGATGTGCTGACGAAGCCACGCTTTCAATTTTGGTTGTGCAATTAATCTTGAAATGGAAATATAATGGAGTTTTGATATTCGTTGATCCAAAATAAATAAGTTCTTTTACAAAAAGCCAAACTTGGTAGATTTAAATGGGTTAATGTACCATTTATTTATAATTTTCTTCATAGCAACAAACATCTATTGCGTCATCCTCGTTAAGTTGAAACGTAATAATACAATGAAATTACGTAATAGGAAAATGTAACGTAATAAAAGTAAAAATAAAAGTAAAATAAAAGTGCCGTTAATTTTATGACACTTTTTTAATAAAAATACTCAAGAACAAAATGGAAGCTTTTTGCTTTCATGTCGTAACAACAACGACTTCAAAATAGATGTCTGCGCAAGAACTCGATGTGCAAGGCGAAATGCGCATATTACCCCACTTTAAAATATCTAAACGAAGGTATGCAATTTACATGACACAAAAATGAACGAAGATGCCTAAATTATGGTATATTTTTAACACAACTCAAAAATGTTTGTTACAACCTGCTACATTAATTAGAAATTACGTTACGTTCATACCTACTCGATTTAAACTAATTTGTATATATTTTTAAGTACTGATGTACACGAACTTTATTTATTAATGATCACAGTCGACATAGCGAGTTGCGGGCTCTCATGACATAAGTAAAAATAGTTGACTGTGACCATTAATAAATAATGTTAGTGTACGTCAGTACTAATAAAAATACATAAATATTAAATTTAAATTGAGTGGGATTTGCTCCCTCGGTAGCGTAGTTCTCTAGCAAAGAAAAGATCGTGTGTTCAAATCCCACTCGAGGAGTTCTTTTTAAACATATAATTACATACAATTTGTATTATTATTATTATTAATATAACGAATTTATTTCAAATAAAATATTATATTTTATATATATATATATATATATATATATATATATATATATATATATAATTATATCCTTACCTAGAAGTAGAGATTAAAACCTATAAATACAATCTTATTAAATAAAACGTTAGAAATTATTGCTTTATTATTTCATCATCCATTTTTAATAAGTTATCATTTGATTACTCTAAGTTGTTTATTATTGTCCAAAATACCCTTGATTACTCTATCTTAATTGTTTATGATAAAGAATGCTTTAAAAGAAGAAGTAAAATATTAGAACTGTTAGATTTCATATTGACTTGTGTTAGTGATATCTCAATAAAATATTAACTCCATATTGTGTGTTAATATAATATATATATATATATATATATATATATATATATATATATTGAGATGATATGTTTAAGTGTTAAATGTGATGGTTATAAAGAGTTAGTGTAATGAAATTGGATAAACATAAATGTAAGATCGCAAGTTACATAGGTTCATTATAACTTATAACTGAGCATATATGTAGTTGTACAGCACATTGAGACCTAAATGAATCAAGTTTTACAATTATTACATTTTAATCATGGTTGTACAAGAAAAATTTCACATTAATAGTTTTGGACCACCTTCGGAAGATATATATTATGTTTTTCTATAATATTGTTCATTATATCCATTTGGAAAAGGCAAAGCCTCTCCTGGTAGAGTAATCCGCTTCAATTCTAAAATCGAAGAGAATAGTATGTATTAGATAGCATGTCGAACGAGAAAAATTGTATGAGTCAAATTAACGATAAAAACAATGTTAAAAAGATTCATATAAATTGTGAAATTATGAAGAATAATACTGAACAATTAGTGTAAAAGTAACTTACATTTGTGTTGAAAGGAAGTGTAGCCACATAAATTAACATTGTTGGTGCAAATTCCCTAAATGTGTTGAGAAGATAGGTTATGGACATTTTGAACTCCGATTGTGAGATAATATTTTTTATTGTTGATAATGTTGAAGTTAAAGTCAGTGCAACTTTATGTTATTCGGGTCAGAGAATCCAAATATGACCATAGTTTTCCGGTAGATATTAGAATAAGTTAGATATACGTAAATTTCTGTATGCAGAAATGCATAATTAGGATAGTTAGCATAGCAAAATAGTTTAAAAGCGAAATAGGGCTAGTAGGGTATCATTTTAAAGGAAATTTTATGTAGAATTTAATGCTTATACTATTTTGAAGATATATCCTAGTATAACAAAGATATTTGTAAAATTAATAAATTGCAAATAATAGAAAAATGTTCAACCAATGAGAATTAAGATCAGGTTTGTTTGTATTGTGTGGTATGTCCAATCAAAATTGGTGTTTTAGAAAAAATGATACAACATTTGTAAATTTTTTTAGGAGTCTTACTAATCTTGAAGGTGAAAGCGTGTTACTTTTGTTCCTAAAATGTAAGAAAAATTTAAGATTGGTAAGTGTTTCATAACCTTATTTACATAAAAACAAAACATATTCGCAAAAGTTAAACTATTTAAAACAAAGTGAGGTTAGTGTAATAAGAAAATAAGTGAATTGTTAAACACATATTTCTATTGAATTATGAAATATTGTTATAGATTTTCTTTTATATAAACAAAATTAACTAAACACAAAATTCGAATTTATTAATTTTTTAGATATTAGAAAAGTTTTAATAAATTAAAAATTGAAAACAAGTAATTATTGTATTTAAAATGTACAATACTAAAGTAAAGTGTAATAAGAAAAAGTCAATAAATAAAACTGAATGCCGATAATTATTGCCTTAAAATTATGCAAAGTGCTCGTGGAAAAAGTTAATAAGTAACGTACCTGAAGAAGCTCATGGTCGATAACAATCATTGTTATCGGACGGGATTTCAACAATTGGTTATTTCAGAAGCAGAAGGAAGATTAATAACGCTGTAAGTTATATGAATCTATTATTAGTAATTTAAGGTTATGTTTATGAATTATACGTATCATCAATGTTTACATGTACAAAAAAATAGAACGAATTAGATACCAGTCAGCGAATACGAACGCGAATCATTAAGTATATAATAATATTACTTCAGTATAAAGTAAAACCGCATTATACTTACAGTAACGGTAATTTATTATGTTGTTCAGCCATGGAACACACAATGCATATACTTAACATAGTTAATTACAAAGATATATCCGCATGCGCGCAATGTGTTGAATAATTGCTTATTATACAAGGTGTTTAAATAAAACAATTTAAGTTGAATTAAAATTTAATTGCAAGACGGTAAATTGAGTTATCTTATAAAAATTTTAATATGAAAGTTTTATTTAATATCATTACAAAACTAATTCCTTGAACCCTTTCCCCTGAATTGCTAGTCGTGGCGAAATACATATAATATATATATATATATATATATATATATATATATATATATATATATATATATATATATAAGTTATTTTATTTTTGGATCGTAATCAATAGTTCTCAAGTTTCATTTGTTAATTTAATAAGATATCAAAGTAGGTCAATGATACACGGGATCTTTTTTTAATTTCTTTATAGTAGGCTTCTAATTTAATTTAATTGAATTGAGTTACACACTTCCTGTTTCAAATTTTGAGGAAAGGGCTTATTTTTTTGTGTACATATTTAAAAAATCGTGGCGTCCAAATTTCTTTCTTCCGTTCTATGTATATACATCTATTTCTTTACTCTGACCTCCATGTTCCCCTACGCATCCATATGCTCTCTAACTGACAGTTGTGATGTCCTTCTCTCTTCTCTCTCTCCCTCTTCTTTTGTATACGCGCTTGAGTACTACAGGTGCTCGACCAAAAATTGACACCTTAGCATTTTAGCACGATACAAGGGGAAAAGTATTACATAAGACGATACATCAACTAAGTAAGATAGCATTATAGTTGTATCGCCCTTTCTTTAGAAGAAATAGGTATTATTTTACTTTGTCTTGTAACTAGCTCAATTGGTTCTTATACTTGCAAGAAGGGGGTAGGTCGTTTTTATATCGGTCTGATCACTCTGTTAAATTAGCACACTGAACCATAGACTTGTAATGGTTTAGACGTATATTCTCCTATTATTTAACAATACTAAATATTTCAAGTTAAAACTACACATGCACATGAATTAAATCAAAATGTTACTTCTAACTATACTAAACATTGTTTCCTTAACGGCTTCGCGATTGTATTATCTCGTCCTTCTTTCTGGCACTTCGAACGGTCGTGGACTTACGCTTACTCTGTCCGTTCGATTTTATGTGAAAATATCGTTAATAGTGGTGGTTATGTTTGTGAATGACCCACACCAGGTCCTATTTTAATTAATTTTAATTAAACTAAGTCACCAAAAGAAATAAATTATTATCTTTTAAGCCGCCCTATTCTTTCAGAAGCATCTTATAATACCGTTATTGTACCGTATGCGTGTGCGTGTGCGCGTGCGCGTACGCGTACGTGTGCGTGTGCGTCTGCGTATGCGTGAGCGTGTGCGTGTGCGTGTGCGTGTGCGTGTGCGTGTGCGTGTGCGTGTGCGCGTGCGTGTGCGTGTGCGTGTGCGTGTGCGTGTGCGTGTGCGTGCGAGTGCGCGGGCGCGTGTGCGTGTGCGTGTGCGTGCGTGTGCGTGTGCGTGTGCGTGTGCGTGTGCGTGTGCGTGTGCGTGTGCGTGTGCGTGTGCGTGTGCGTGTGCGTGTGCGTGTGCGTGTGCGTGTGCATGTGCGTGTGCGTATACGTGTGCGTGCGCGTGTGTGTATGCGTGTAAACACGACAGCGTTCAAGCCGTTTGAGCTGGAGTGGTAAAACTTGTCATACGTATATTAAAGTAAAATCACTGCTTTGCCTCAAATTTTGCGCCATGTAGAAGTATCGAAAGTACCCATTAACTTGTACAGTTTTCAATGTAAACTACCCGTTTAAATAGAGCTATTAAATTAAAATTCCTTCCTCGCAGTGAAAATGAACAAGAATTGCAAAACTTAAAAAGCTGAACACGCTAACGATATACGTTAAAAATTAGTGGAACAATTGGCGGAAGGGCAAAGTGAACGGACTGGTAATGCAAGGAATGGAAGTTCTAACCCCCGCCGAAGAAATTATTTTTTTTTGATAAAATTGTTTTTAATATGCACTTAGATTTTAAAATGGCATACTCAAATCTTGTACAACCGTTAAATATTAGGAACTATTTAGAAAAAAAATTCAGTTTCATGTTTGCATTTTACGTAGAGTTTTATGTAATTATATAATTCTGATACAACTTTTATAGTATACACGAGCATGTGTTGATATCTAGTTAGCCTAGACCGGTTCCGTGGAAATAGAAAATATTGCCTTGTGCGCATTTCAGCTCTATAAGTTTAAATATTAATTCTTTGCCCTGTTTTTAAACTCTTAGGAGAGTCCACAACCTGCACTAATTTAGTGTACTCTCTGTCCTGGTATACTAATTGGAAACCTCTTAGTTTGTAATAATTTATTTGGATCACTAAAAAGAAAAGAAAACAATTCTAAAGAAAGAAAAGAACAAAACAAAATTAATCTTATTCGACTTAATAAGAGATAAACAAGTACAACAAAACGTAAATTAATATTTATTCTGGTAGTGTTGTGATCCACTGAATATAGGGACGCCAGTGCTGGAATCACCCGTGGTGGTCTACTCAGCTTTCGGTCTGGTGTCGCCTTTTACAATTATAATAACTGAAAGACGATGTGGAAAGGAATTGGTTTATGAGAAAAGATAAAAGTTTTAATTATGGTGAAAATAATAACAAGGGGTGCAGTGACCTTTGTGCAATACGGTTATAGGATGTCTGAGAAGTTGTTAAAGGTGAGTATTCCTTTGTTTTCAACTAAATTTTGAAATGAATTACAACGTGTTTGACATATTATGATGAGTAGGTTAGAGTCATTCAACCGGTACCACAATGGGTATTATCAATCAAAAAAAGAGAATAAAGGTTATTATACAAGGGAATAAATTACAGTAAAGGACCTTAATACCTTAATTTTCACAATTGAATTCTTTTATAATGAAAGTGGAAGTGGGAATTTGTCCTTGTGGTTTTGTTGTACGAGGGGAGATTTTTAAATTATCTACCTAGCTACGAAAATGGGTTGCTAGGCGACCGAAAATAATATTGCGTATGCGTTAGACATTCAAAGTGATATTGTCAAAATAGCAAGTCAATCTGTAAAGTGGTACAATTTTTACATGGCAATTGGTGCAGTAACATGAGCGAAATGAAACTGGAGTATCGAAGTGTCATTAATGGCTCAAAAATAATTTTAGAGAGGATACCTACAGTGTATGAAAATGATGGGCCATCATATTACCAAGTTAAATTTTGGTCAAAAAGTTTCGTTGTGGGAGAGATTCGATTGAAGACGATCCAAGAACTGGCCGGCCAGTGGAAGGGAGAACGGGGGAATTTGTTAGCAAGGTTGAGCAGTTGGTGCTGCAAGACCGCCGAACAAAGGTTTCCGTGATTACCAAAGAACTCAACATATCGGAAACAAAACTGCATTAAACATTTTGCATGAGGATTTAGGGATGACAAAGGTGTCTGCACGCTGGATTCCAAAGTTGTTCACACCAGAGCATGAACAATGTAGGGAACAAATTGGCCGAAACAGTTTGGCGGCTTTGGCGCAAGACCGTGACTTTTTGAATAAAATTGTTACTAGTGACGAAACGTGGGTCTATCATTGGGACCCCATAACAAACAGGAATCGATGCAGTGGGTTCACAAGGGCTCCCCACCGCCGAAGAAATTAAAGATACAATTTTCGGGAAAAAAGTTGATGGCAACTGTTTTCTGGGATTCTTAGGGTGTTTTATTAGCGGAATACATGGAAAGAGGGCGTACAATAAACGCTGAAGCGTATGGAAATACACTTTAGAACTTAAAAACGGTTCTCTTGCGAAAACGGTCGATCTCGCATCGTGAAAAACACTGCTGCTTCATGACAACCGCCGCGCTCACAAGGCGCGCATGGTGCAGGGCATTTTGAATAAGTGAGGCTTTGTAGAGCTTTCACACCCTCCGTATAGCCCGGATTTAGCACCATGCGACATTTTTTTATTCAAACATTTAAAGAAACATTTACGGGGTAAAGGATTTGAGTCGGATGAAGCTCTTCAACTAGAAGTACAGGATTACTTTGAGGACCAAACAAATGAATTTTTTTCTAAAGGTATAGGACAACTGGAGGCACGTTGGACTAAATGTGCTAATGTAGGAGGAAGTTATGTAGAAAATTAAATTTTTTGTTTTCATATATCTGTTTTCTTTCATAGCTAGGTAGATAACTTCCCTCGTACGTAAAAGAATACGATTACGAATTTGACTGATGGAGCGAATTGGCAGTTACTGAAGTTGCAATCGTATGAAATATGGGGGGTTTGCAATGATTATGACTAATGAATGGGTAATTCGGTAAATAATGTATAGTAGTTTGTAATGGTCAGGTTGTTCAGTGTTTAATCGATTCAGGTAAATTTGATTGTTTACTGGTGGTGGAAATTTGAATACGCTGGTGTATACAGGGATACAAAGGAACCCCAAGTGGTGGTGTGGGTGGTGGATTTAGAATTTATTGGAGGACAATTGCAGTTATAATAATAAGAGGTAGGGAGATTTGTCAAGGAGCGAGAGGCGGTGTGGACTCGAGTATTTGTTATATGTGGGGATAGTAGTGGTCGATCATTTTGTTTTATGTTAGTCTAGTACTCTTTTGGGGGCTGTGGCCACTGTCAATGGTAATAATACTTGGAGGATACTTAAGGGATGAGAATTGTTCTGAGAAATAGTTATTTATCCGGGGATTAACCTCCGTCAATAATAAATATGTCTTCCAGAAACCATTATATACTCTGTTCGGGGTTTTATCTCCAATAAAATCGTACTAATGGTTACTTTTGACCGGTGTTTGGTTTCGTAGTTATGGAAGGGTTGTGTAATTGGAATAAGAAGTAGTTATATATTCGGGGCGTAACATCCGTCAATAATAAATACATGTCTCCCTTGACAATCTTTATGCACTGTGCTTGGGGCGTTATCTCCAAGAAGACCGTAATAATGTTTGATTTTGGTAACAGTTTGGAATTAAAGGCAGAAGAAGATCGGATTTTGACAGCAAAAGAATAGGGATTAATAATTTAGGATATCAGGCAATGTAGATTTAAAAGGATCAGGCAGGTTATAATAACAGGCAATTCAGTATGTCAATCAGAAATAATAATAGTGTTTAAGGTTCTAGTATCTCAGGATATTAATAATGCCAGTAATAGGAATATTAATAGAAGTAAAGTTAGGATACGGGCGGTCGGGTATTTATAGGAAATATGAACCGAGTGAGGAGTGTGCAACTGATAACATTTCTTAACAATGCTATTACTGTTGTAGAAGGAAACAGGAAATAAGTTTTGATAGGAGTTATATACTAGAATTTGAAAATTTATTGGAAGGATATTATAAGCGTCAGTGTAAATTTTCATATCAAAAGTCAAACCAGAGTTGTGTAATAAAATTTAAAAGCTTTTCTTTGAATGCGATCGTGAAAGTTTGTATTGCAGGCCAGTTTCGGTGTCCACCCCCGTAAATATCGATGCAATTCACGACATGATTTTATTAGACCGCCGAATTGGGCTAAAACGAATATCTGAGGCACTGATTATTTCATATGAATGCGTCCATTATATACTTCACGTCGATTTGGACGTGAGAAAACTTTCTGCAAAAGGAATCCCCAAATGTCGGAATGTTGACCAGAAGCGAGCAAGGGCTTGGTTTACAAAAGATGCAAACTTCTTAAGCCGTGATGCTACTATGGATGAAAATTGGTAACATTTCTACGACCCAAAAACAAGGCAACAGTCGATAGAATGGAGACACTCTAGTTCTGCATCGCCTAAGAGGTTTTATGTTCGAAAATCTGTTGGAAAAGTTCTTGCTTCAGTTTTTTGGGATTGTCAAGGTGTAATCATGATTTATTTTGTGGCAACGGGTAGACTGGGAATTACTATTCGACGTTACTGGCCAATCAACGAGAAAAAATTATGGAGAGAAAGCGCGAAAAGTCGTCTAAAGGTATTTGGTCTTTGCAACGACAATGCGCATGCATACACATCGCATGTTGCAAACAATTCGTGATTTAGAGTTCGAATTACTCGAACACTCCCCTTATTAACGAGATCTGGTTCCGTCCGACTATTATGTCTTCCCTCAACTGAACAAAAGTCTGAAAGGTCGTAAATTTTCTTCCAATGAAGAGGTGATACAAGCTGTGGGAACCTAGTTTACATAGCAAAATACATTTTTGAGAGGTCTAGAGGAGTTGTACGTTCGTTGTAATAAATACCTTCTCGTATGTATCTATACGAGAATTTTGAGTGGAAGACACTTCAGATTTTTTTACTTTAGCCCATGGAGTTAGTTAATATTTCAGGAGACTCACCTGTTAACAAGCGCGTCTTTACTAGGTGTGTGAGAACAGGGATAAGTACAGGAAAACCGAATCTAATAAAATCAGTGTTAAATTCATCAACTCCGTACACTTTCGCCTTAATTGAACATACTGTAAGAATCATGAACCTACTACAGAGTTATTTGTATCTTATATCAAATTTCCTAAGTGTTTAGCCAATACAAGCTGTACAGTTTAACTTGCAAATATCCTACTTGAACCTATCTTTAGTTTGATCTCTAGCGTCATATAAGATATAAGAACATCGGTACTAATTTAGAAATCTATTCTCAATGTTGATTAACGTTTGCTGCAGTACAAATACGGATTGCAGTTTAGACAGAGCTTTAGTTTCTAGTCCGATAATCGAGAGACCCTAAATTAATAAATATCAAAAGATACAATGTCGTTTGATTAACATACTTGATCCCGGTCGTTGCTATCATAAACTGGTGAAGGTTTCATAATAAGAGATTAATTTTTAAAACGTGTCTGTTTCGTAACCTAGCACTGCGATATAATAATAAATACATAATAAAGTTACACAGAATAAGACTGAGTGCTTGAAATTTACTTATGATAATTTACGTTATCAGAACAATATTAGCTTTTTGTCACCAACTTTAAATTGTATATGCGAGAAAGCACATAGAATATTAAGCCAGCAATCTGAAGAAATGTTGATACTTTTTGTGTTAGCCCTGTTGTTGTTAATTACCATTTATTTAAAGTTTTTAGAAGTTAGAAATTATTGGAAGAATAAAGGTATTCCTTATGTGGATGTATGGCATTGTTTTGGTAATTATGCTGAAAATGCTTTTCGTCAAAATGATAAAACTATTAAGCTAAATAAAATATATGCAAAATATCCAAACGCCAAGTAAGTATTACTAATAATCAAATATTCCCATTTAGGTAACGCGAAGCGTTTTATATTTTAGGTGTATCGGGTTCTACCAATTTTTCCAACCAGTTCTTCTCGTACGAGATCCCGAGCTAGTGAAGCAAATCACCGTAAAACAGTTTGGTTCTTTCTCAGGTCATAACACGTTTATACCACCAGATGTTGATCTATTATGGTCCAAAAACCTATTTATTATGCAAGGTAACTCACAATATATTTTCTAACATAACTTGCAGAAGTCAAGGTTCGGGATTGAATTACCTTTTGCAACAAGCTTTGAATGTCATTGCTTTGTTTTAGTGTTCGTTTAAAGTATTTTCTTCTAAAATGTTATTTGGGAAAATTATAATACTTCCTAGAATTTTATAAGTAACCAACTTGATTTGATTTTATGAGAACAAATTAATAAGTTATTTCAAAAATAGGTTTTAATTTTTGGGTAAGATAGGCATAAGATTTTTCAGTCTGAACGATAATGAAAAGTCAATAATTAAATCACTTGTGGTACGGAACTACTTTGGACTATTGTAATGTTATACCAGCGCAGTGTATCACTGGTGAACCTACTATACTAGTATAAAGTTGGAGAGAAAGGAGCTGTAGTGTTTTTCTGTATGAGCTACAGTATATTCTGCACATTATGCTTACAAGAACACTATCAGTGTATGATAGGAAATTATATACAAGCTTGCTCATTAATGCGTCAAAGAGAATAATTTGCGGCTAAACTGTGCACAGTAGAAAATAATGTTTTATACAAAAGTTCCTTGAATTCAAGCATGTACACAGTATTCCATAACAGCGGTAAATAACCCACCTTCCTTATTTTAAATAGAATCGTGGCGTTTTTACTGCGGATTTCCTGTCTACTCTGAGGAACAACCACTTTCTATTAAACATGTCTAATATCCAAACTTAACCGTTTTTGAAATAATTATACTTTTAGCTAAAAAATTATAATTTTTCGTCGCAGATTAAAAATTCATTTTGACGTTACTATCATATCTATTATTTGGTAACACCCATGTAATTAGTGTTAAGAAATATTATGTTTTATTCAATTTTTATACAGGGTGTATCAAAAATTTCAATTTATAGTTTTTTTTATTTAAATGTAAATAACTATTTGATATTAAACACAACACAAGACCTAATAATAAGCAAATTTTGTCTGGAACGGTTTTTGAAATATTTACAATTTTAAGATTTTTTTTTAATTCTCCGTGGTATAATCAATGTGCCCCCTGTATAATATTAGCTATATTGACCAGAAAACGATCATAACAGTTGCCATACTTAAATAAATGGTAAAATGTATTGACTTTTGTATCACGTATGTGAGTGAGAATGTCATCTCATAAAAAAAACTTTTAATAGATATAATAATAACACTATGAAAAAAGAAACCTTTTTAAAAAAGCACTCTTTTATTTACGCGAAGAAAGTGCACTAAGGAGGAGAAAACAATTTTTTTCTTTGCACTAAAATGTGACCAAAAATCATCACGGCTAAAAATAAAAAGGGCGCTCATCATAATCTATTTCTCTCCATCACATGTTTATAATATGAGCTCCCCGCGCTTTTATTTTTATTTTACTTTGACGCACTAATGAGGAACCCTGTATGGCAAAGCCGTGTGTCCTGTCCAAATAGCAACTGAATAGAACGCTCTGGTAGTGACGGTAATGATTCGAGTAATTAAGATTTGATAACTAACAAAATTTTATGCAGTATGTGAAGTGCAAAGTTGCTCTTCACAAGTTTGTAAAGATCAGTTACCATTATCAATTCGAATCAAGACGTTTACGATATCACGAGAACGTTACCTTCTACCAAGGAATACCATGTATAAGATTCCCTCTTACCATGAAAGATTATACTTGCATTCACTTCTGCCATCATTTGACTACTGCCTTATTATAAAACGTTTGTTTTCACACAGACCTAGTACATAAAAACGTATGCTTCCATGACAATAATGTATTACCACATAAGGCTAGAGTTGCTCAAGGTTGACGTGACATCTTCAGAAGAGTACTATCTTCACCTGGAAAGTTTACCGCTACGTCATTAATTTATTAATTTAGCTATCCAATTTGCTTATAAGGTCTTCTCATATAAAACAGTGAATTAAATAAGGATGGTGAATAAGCAAATGTAGTAAAAAAAAATAAACCTATAAACGCGATCTCAATTTGTTTTATATGCATATGAATTTAATACTCATTTGACTAATACTTCATAACCCCCATTTGTGTGTTTATCCTTTGAGTATTTCCTCAATTCCTACATTTACTTCTTTTAATTATCATTTATTACACACTTTAAACAAAATGTGGATCCTCTGATATCAGAATCTGCTGTTCAAGAAGTAAGTATGACATTAAGTGTTTATACCTTAATTCAATACAATCACGAAATTGCAGCGTCTGGCAAAAAACCTTGGTTACATCTAAGAAGACGGTAAGAAATATCAAGTCTCGAGCTGCATCTAACCCTGTTTTAACAAAACGACCACGCAAGAAATCATAATCTTTTACACATGTCTGACGTACTAATTTATTTACAGAAAAACAGCTGCAAGTTTAAATGCAGAAATTCGTAACATATTAATAAGGGACAAAAGTCTGCATCGCGCAATCCAGTTGCTAGCATTCAAATTCAAAAACCACTCCAAATGTAGAGCTTTATTGGAAAAACGCAAATTATGTTTCTTAAACAATGCATTAAAGAGATCAATATACCTAATCGTCGGCAAGTAAACTTTTTAATTAAAATCATTACGGGCTAATTGTGTGCGACATAGTGACGAAACAATAAAGGAAGAAATGTTGAACATCGCTGTTGACAAACTGATTATTAACATCGGAAACTATTCTAAAAGCTCGGACGTAGATAGTAACCCCGATTAGAAGTTTAACAATTTGACAACCATGTTTCTACAACCATCAATAGCAATAAAAGTGTGTTAATTCATATTTAATGCACACATTTCCCATATAACTTATGTTCCACAATAAATGTCATCTTCGCACGAATTTTATTTAGGCACGTAACTTAACATCAATTTTGTGTAATAATGTTACCATCTTATTGTGGTCCATCATTGCTACGGAATTGGTAACAACTATAAGAAATTATGAAACGTACTAGCCTTGCGATGTGTAAACAGTGCAGATAGCTGTTCCATGCAAACTGTTTAACCTATTCCGCTACAGTTATAAAATGTTTACATTTTGTTGATAATTGAATTGTTTGTAATAGAGCAGCAATATGTTATAACCTGCAGGCTGCAAAATCACGTACCAATCACCTGTTAGATTTCAAGGATATTGTTTTTCCAGGTTTTTATCATTACGATAATCAACGTTTTCTAATTTTTACAAAGTAAATCACAATAAATAGGTAATTGGATTGTGCAATTCTGCAGCTTTAAATGCTGCCATCTCAGAATTTTAATAACGAAAATAATTCATGTTTTTCATATTACACCATATGATTGATGACGTAGCGGTAAACTTTCCTGGCGAGGATAATATGTAAATAGCACATGCTTTTGTAGTGATGGCACGCTCAATCAAAGCGGGAATGTGGCGGGTGCCAATGTACAACACTGCTATGCCTTAGTCGTTGTTAAATGGATAAAAAGATGGGATAAATGTCTTATGCAATAAAGTAATTAATACATGTCAGCAATTATTATTGCATATACCCTTGTGACTTAGTTATTGACTTTAATTTGTATAATTCTGAAACAAAGAAATTGACAACCTCAAAAGGTAACCAAGATTTATATTTGGCACACTTATTAAATCGGGAATTTTATTAAGGTTTTGATTCCGGTGCTAGTTGCAACAATAAAATATGTGAAGCGATTATGTACATCTTTTTAATATAACAGAGGTTTAAAAATCATTTCTTTTCATTTTGCACTTCTTACGTAGTGTTACACACTATTGTTATTTTGTAATGATTAACATATGACTACGATACTGGTATTATTTATAAGTTAAAGGGCATTTATTAAAATTTTTAAAAACACGAAATCACTAAGTCTAAAACTTGTTATAATTAAAGAAAAAGCATGAAAATATAAACTTTCACTATTATCGTTCATAATTAAAATATGATCTTAATCGTAAGTTCTTATTTATATTTATAGTAGGTTCCAAAATATCAGAAAGTAATAAATCATCTTGACAGCAACAGGTCAGTGGCGTACTCATTAAGGGCATATACAATGAGGTTTTTAAAATATATTGACTTTTCAGATTCATATGTTCGTATTAAATATTAAAAAAAAGATACTTGTAATTGTAATTATGAACAATTAATACATCCAAAAAGAAAAAAATAAAGTGATTTAATATCTAAGTCATTATCTAAGTAACGTGGAAGTTTTTTTTTATCAAACCAAGTTTCAGCAGAGAAACCATTTGCGACGTCATTATCATGTTTTTGTTTTATATTTAGGTAATTCAATTTAGCATTTCATTTAATAAGAAATGAAGAGATAGCTGTATCTTTGATAGTTACATACAAATTGTTTGAGTTTGAATTAATACAAACGTCATCTTTACTGAATCAGATGATACGTTATGGTACAGGATAGCGAGGATCGTCCGAAATTGCAAGAAAATTTGTATAAGTTTAGAAAATACTCATCCCACTATTATACACTGTGTCCAAGATAAGGATTCTCACTATGGCAATCTCGGAAATGGTAATAAATATAACTCCGATTAAATAAGAAAAAAGTTGTGTAATTAGGGGACCAATAAAATGACACAAAAAAAATTGAAGGTGTGATTTTTTTTTCTGAGATATTTGAAAAAATATCAATTTTTATAATATAAAATAGAAATTTCAAAAATCAAAATTTTTTCAAATATTCCAAAAACAATTTTTTTGTGTCATTTTATTAGTCCCCTAATATACCACTTTTTTTACCATTTAAGGGAAAACGAAAAAAAATCGATTTTCTGATTTTATTTTTTATAAAAACTACAATATTTTAGATACATATTAAGACCATTCGCACCTTTTTTCCGAGCAGTGGAAGTGGAAATATTAAAAAATGACTAGCGAGTTCATGTTAGTGACCACCATCTTCATACGTGTTGGCAACCAAGTTTAGTTTTTCTTCTAATTTTATTCGCACTTTACTCTTGTCTCACTACCTTAGATTCTTTTTAAATTTAAAATCTGAGTCTCTTAGTATCCAATTCTTAGTGCAGTTGTACAGTTATGAGTAGGTTTCGTGCAAGACTTTCAATCGAAAAATTTTATTCATGCTGAAAGTTCCCACAGCCTCGTATGCCACAAACGTACCGTGGCCAGACCTGTTTTTGGAACAGTTTTTCAAAGCGAGTTGTATGACTCGTTGAGATTTTGATTTTGGCCGTGAACGAATTTCTTTAGCAGCTGGGTATTGTAACTGTTATAACAGAATGTTACAAAAAAAACTATAAAACATAAAATGACGTCATAGAATAACATAATAGCAAGAAAAACACTAGATGAGTGAAGGACTCTCTGCGTTCCGTATTGCTTAGGAGACCGACTAGACGCAGTTGGCCGCTTGAATTTGAATAGCTCTCCCGAGAAATCATGTTTTCTATCACTCATGTAACTTTTTCTCCGCATACCTTCAACCGAATCACCTAATTTCTTTACTTGTTCATTAATTTAGGACGAATACTTTGATCCATTTTTTGGCAAAATTTTTACTAGTAATAAAACTATAAAACTCGATTTTTCAAGTGACAAAAAATATTTAAAGAAAATTGGACATAAGAATGGACCCAATTGATGACGACATAATAACATAATAACAAAACAAAAAAAAACTCAATAGAGCAACAGGAAGGTGAGAAAAAGAAACATGAAATTATCTAGTTTACATGTGTACCTGACCCCCTTAACCGGAGTTGTATCTATTATCTTGGACACAGAGTATAATTATACGCAAATCAGAAATATGACACACTTAATTTTGGGTACAAACGTGCAACTACCGCATTTGTTGTTTCAAAACAAGTACTTTAAAACGCTCAGTTATTTTCGAGTTCCGGTTGAAAACGGTGGTGAAAATGTCATCTTCCGATTTTTCTCCAGCTGAACGTTTGAAACTTAGTTCGCTCTCTGGGAATTAAAACGTTATTATTCTGAATGTACGTACTGCCTTAAAGTATCAAAATCCCATAAATAGTGTAGTAGAAACGTGTTCTAATATGCTGGAAGTGAGGAAGTCAACAATATAATGATTATTAAAAGAACAAAAATAGGGTGTTTACAAAGAATCGGATTGCACAACAGGAAGAAAATACAACGTTTAAGTGAAGAAGGAGTTCATATTAGAAGAAAAATCCATTCCTTCTGCTTCAATAAATAAATTCCTACCCTCAACAAAATAGTAATAGTACTAAATGAAGACGTTGATAGACCACAATTGTCTCCGTTGATACTGCCTAGGACACTACAGGAACTTAACTTTTCGTGGAAAAACGAGAATTGAAAATCAGTGCTAATTGATAACCTCCAAAATGATTCTTGGAGACGCAAATGAAGAAGTTTCGTGGCGAAGGACGGGAAATCTTGTATCTGGATGAGACTTGGTTGAACGAAGAATATACTAAATTGGTATGATAAAATTGTTACAAGTCGCCATTAAGCAGTCCAAGAGGGTTAATCAACTCGAATAAATCACCATCGGGCAAAGCTCGACGACTAATAGAGGTAGCAATAATGGATTCATCAAACATGGTTTACTTGTGTTTAAGACCAAGCACAGATAATTATCACGAAGATATGAACGCTGATGTTTTTGAAAAATATTTTGAGCTATAATTATTCTGGATAATGCATGTTACCATTCTTGGCAAGTCGAACGGTTACCAACAACTGCATTGAAAATATGAGACATTTCCAAGTGGTTAGCATCAAAACAGATACAATTTGAAGAAACTGTGCTCAGACGACAACTTTCCACTATAGCAAATCAGCATAAGCAACAATTTGTTCAAAAATGATGCAGATCGTAACAATACGACTTTTAAATTAATTCAAGTGCGACAGCTTTTAGTGGAAGCCATAGTCATTGTAGTCATTCTACAAACGTGGAAAAATGTGTTGATCGCGAAACTAAAGACGAACAGCGTTTGTGAAACTTGAAGTGATAATGAAAGAAATTATAGAACCCGTTATAATATCCACAGGGAAAAGATGACAGCTTTACTGAATTGCATGAGGATAATAAAGACTGATTGTTAACAAAACCTATCCTTATGGCAATATTAAAAAAAAATTAAACTGCATTTATAATTATCTTATATCAATCAAAACATCATCATTTTGAAATAGCCACATCTAAATGGATCAATAAAAATATATGTCTTCGTATCGGAAAGAAAGTCCAAAAAAAAAAAAGGTGGCTATGGTTTCTAGGGTAATAAATCCCGGACGTAAAATCCTACCCCGTTTGGATGTCCGGGAGGACAGGGCCGAAGTGGTCACGGCCTGATCCATTATTGCAACATCTGCAGTATCAGGTCTAATCTGAATGCTGTTAATCAACATCTTGAACAATTACAACTTAACGTTTATCTGGAATGCAAGTCTTCTCTGAAAGCTCCGATTCACCCGACCTGCAACCTGAATGAGGAGTGTGTTTGTATATATCTCAAGAACAACATCGCTTGCAAGAGGATTTCTTCTTTACAGAATAAACAATTCTGGTCATAAATTTGTAAAATACTACTGTTGCATTTATAGGTCTCCTAATCAGCACTGCTCCCATTACGTTAGCTTTAAAGTTGGCTACCTTCTGTCTCATTTTCCATCTCGCGTCAATCTCAATCGAAACCATACTCCACATCTTCAAGATTTCTTTCTTACATCTAACGCACTTATTTATAAAACCTCAGTTCTTTTACCACTGGGTCTATCTGACAATGATGATGTTCTTTTCCATTTATGTACCTGTTGACTACCTTTTAATCTAACACACCACGAGCTTGAACAACAATGCAATTTATATACGCATACACAAACACATAAACACACACACACACACACACACACACACACACACACACACACACACACACACACAAACGTACAGAGAGAGGAGAAGAAGTAGAGGAGAGGAGGTGAGGAGGGGAGAAGAGGGAGAGAGAGAGGGAGAGGAAGAGAGGAGGGAGGGAGAGGGAGGGAGAGGAGAGGGAGAGGGAGAGGGAGAGGAGGGAGAGGGAGAGGAGAGGGAGAGGAGAGAGAGGAGAGGGAGAGAGGAGAGGGAGAGGAGGGAGAGGAGAGGGAGAGGGAGAGGGAGAGGAGAGGGAGAGGGAGGGAGAGGAGAGGAGAGGGAGAGGAGAGGAGAGGAGAGGGAGAGGAGGAGGGAGAGGAGAGGAGGAGGGAGAGGAGAGGGAGAGGGAGAGGGAGAGGAGAGGGAGAGGGAGAGGGAGAGGAGAGGAGAGGGAGGAGGGAGAGGGAGAGGAGAGGGAGAGGGAGAGGGAGGGTGAGGGAGAGGGGATGAAGAGGGATAAGGGAGGGTGAGGGAGTGAGGGGGAAAGGGGAGAGAAGGTGAGTGTGAGAGAGGAGAGGGTGTGACAGAGAGAGGGGGAGGTTGGGGACGGAAGGGAAGGGGCGAGCGAGGGTGGGAGAGAGAGATGGGCACACAAAGACATGCACTCCGGGACGCACGGACATGCGGGCTCACGAACACACGTACACATGCACACATGCACATACACTGATGCGCAAACACACGGAGACATACCGACACATACGCACACGCGGACACACAGACAAACGGACACACGGATACACGGACACATGGATACACGTATACGCGGACACACGGACACACTCACACACGTCCACATGGTCCTACGGGCATACGGGCACATGTGCACATGGTTACAAGAACATACGGGCACACTGATACATGAACACATAGACACTCATGGACGCATACGTACACAAGAACACACATACACGGACACGCGGACACTCGACACACGTACAGACGAATACGCGGACACACGGACACACGGAGAGGAGGGTACACACATACACACATTTGGACACACGGGCACTCTGGCACACCGATACGCGGACACACGGTCATACGCGCATGTGGAGACACGGACACACGGACACATGACCACACGGTCCCACGGACATACGGGCACATGTACACATGGATACACGGATACACGGATACACGGGCACACTCATACATGAACACAAGCCACACACGGACACATACGGACACACGGATACACTGACACACGGACTCACGGATACGCGGACACACGGTC
Organism: Vesta saturnalis; assembly: GCA_036346205.1. Taxonomy (NCBI): domain Eukaryota; kingdom Metazoa; phylum Arthropoda; class Insecta; order Coleoptera; family Lampyridae; genus Vesta; species Vesta saturnalis. Next base: position 178,624 of record JARFJB010001417.1, read on the forward strand.
ACACGGTAACACGGACACACGTACTCATGGATACACGGATACACTGGCACACTGATACATGAACACACGGACACACAGACACACCGACACACGGACGTACGGACACACGGACACACGGTGATTCACGGACACAATGACACACGGAAGCATGGATACACGGGCATGCGCTCACACTTACACACTCGTCGAAATCTATTTCACTTTAACGAACTTTGTATTTCTTTTATAAAACGATTACTGGGATTAGATTTCGTTTTCGATGAGTTGAAGCAGCATTTTTTTATTTGTGCACATATTTCGATAGTTTGTAAGAACGGCAACTGATAGTAGGTCTGCTGAAATTGTGTTTACTCCTACCACCACCAACATACATGTGACGCGACTCTTTGGTAGTATTTAAACATTTTCCTTTAACGTTCCCTACGTCTTCGTTTAACCTTTGTTCTCTGATAAAAGAACCATGGTTAAAGATAGGCGACTGATGTTTTAATTTCTATCTACTTCACCTTCTTCCTTCTCCAGCTCTATAATACCGAATTTGAGTATTTGTATGTCCTGGGATTTCTTTTCTGAAGTGAAATCTTTCGGCTTTAGATACTTTAAAAGTAAGTAGAACAGAAGAGATTAAAATAAAACTGTAATTCAAAATAACTGTAGGATAAAAAACTTGTTCGTTTTAAATAAAATTTCTTGTATGTTAAAAGTTTTCATGACTGTTTAGGCAAAAAATGTAGATAATCGCATTTACTTATTACATTATTGCTGTAACTTGCAACGAAACGAAGTAATCCACAGAAAGTGAGATTGTCAGATATGGTTCAAATATGACGTTGCAAGCGTAAAGTTGTATCCCGCGGTTACTAAAATAATCGTTGGTTGAGTATAGGTGACAACATTCGAAATTTTATCTGACTTCTTTAAGAGCAGCAGCAGCTAAGTTTAACGGCAAATATTTCTATATGTCAAGAAATGTAAGGCATTCTATTAAAATTTAGAAAATAGTCTAGCAGAACTTTTATTTTGATATAATTCATAAGCAATCTGGTGTAATAATAGATTATGTTAAGACGTGTAAGTTGATCATTATTGGGCTCAAAATTGAGCTTAATAATGATCAACTTACATGTCTTACATAAAGATCTACTAGTATTTATCATCTGTATTCATCTAAACGTCTACACGTTGGTCTGAAACTGGATTCAATCCTGGGACAGACGTATTTGTAGTCAAACGACACTACTCTGATTCGCTAATTACTATCAAATTTTATACAGATGGATGGAAGTCAACAAGATCATCGCTCAAAACTGAGCTCAACGATGATCAACTTACATGTCTTACATAATGATCTACTAGTATGTATCATCTGTATTCACCTAAACGTCTACACGTTTGTCTGAAACTGGATTCAATCCTGGGACAGACGTATTTGTAGTCAAACGACACTACTCTGGTTCGCTAATTACTATCAAATTTTATACAGATGGATGGAAGTCAACAAGATCATCGCTTAATCCGCTATTCGCAGCAAAAAATATGCGTCTTATGTTAAATTTGATAAATGAGTGCGGCAATGAGCTGGTATCGCATTTAAAGAAAAAAAATGGAGAACAAGTTGAAGTATTAGATTTAATGTCTAGATGTAGTAATGATGTTTTTGCACGAACAATGTTTGGTGTAAAATGTAATTCGCATTTAGATAAAAATAATGATTTTTATTTAATGGCTCATAAAATAGCAGCTTTAGAGAATATTACTGGATTTCCATTTTGGTTTTCGTACTTCTGTCCAGTTTTGTTGAAGGTAAGCTACATCTATCCGCAGTGAGTTAACTAAAATTGAAGTTTTGTTGCGTTATTGATTACTGCTTAATCCGATACGTATCTTTTTATATTTGCCATACATTAATTGTTATTAGAAAGAAATAGCCAGTAATAGATCAGTAAAAAACTATTGAGTTAATTCATAAGCCCAAATATTTCTAGAAATGATGTTCACTACTCAACTCAACAAATATATTTACTTTGCATTTACGAACAAACACTCGACCTCAATTAGCTAAACGTGCGTAGGTATGCACAGATTATGAACTGTTAAGTTTTTCTATACAGAGTGTCTTATGTGTCAATGTACTTATTTTGAGGGACAGTTCTTTAACTAATTTCTCACAATAAAGGTTATATAAGCACTGGTCCGATTCTCACCCAATTTTGAAATATTCAATTTTTTATATTTTTTCCAATTTTAGGGACATGTTTACATGTTAGCTTAAATAACTTCTTCAGGAAGTAATTATTACAAGAATAAAATATTTCAGGAATTTTTATACTAGAAGACAAAGGGCGCTAAGCATAAGGTAACTAAGTTTTGTATACGTAGGTCCTGAGCATTGTTTACATTGAAAAATGAACATATCTTAAACAAACTACACACAAAGTACAATACTGTAAAAAAATAATAGTAAAAATGCGTTAGAAACAGTGTTCTTTCTACTTTTAATTCAGCTAACTTCGGAACAATATTTTTATGGTTAATTTTCTTTGCTAATTCATGTTCTAAAGCTAATGTAGCCAAACCGTTTAGCCGATTTTTAGTGGTTGCGGAGCGTAAAAAATGTTCAATTAGTTTTAATTTAGAAAAGCTCCACTTGCCACGTTTAGTGGCAAGGTCAAGAGGATTCTTAAAGAAATGCTGAGGTTAGCAGCAACATTAAAGGAGCGATAAGTTTTAATCCGTATCACTGTCCCAGTCAGTGTTCCTGTCCGTCCCCGTGTCGGTGTCCGTCCCCGTCCCCGTGTCCGTGTCCGTGTCCGTGTCCGTGTCCGTGTCCGTTTCCGTGTTGGTGTCCGTGACCGTGTTCGTGCCCTTGTCCGTGTCCGTGTCCATGTTCGTGTCTGCGTCCTTGTTCGTGTCCATGTCCGCGTCCACATTTGCGTCCGCGCCCGCGTCCGCACTCGCGCCTGCGTCTGTGTGTGTGTGTGTGTGTGGGTGCGGGTGCGTGCGTGCCTGCGTGCGTACGTGCGTGCGTGTGTGTGTGTGTGTGTGTGTGTGTGTGTGTGTGTGTGTGTGTGGTGTGTGTGTGTGTGTGTGTGTGTGTGTGTGTGTGTGTGTGTGTGTGTGTGTGTGTGTGTGTGTGTGTGTGTGTGTGTGTATGTGTGTGTATGTGTGTGTGGGCGCGTGCATGCGCGCGCGCTCGTGCTTGTGGATGATGTCAACGATAACTCCAGAACGAAAACACGTATGTACTTAGAATCTTGTAGTTAAGCTTTCTCCTGTAACTGATTAGTTTTAGAGAGAAATTCAGCGGAGGAAGTTTATCAGAAACTGTATTTAATTCTTGTCAAATATCTTTGGAGCAGCTGTATATTTCAAAGGTATAAAAATTTACATATATATATATATATATATATATATATATATATATATATATATACAGTATGTCCCCGGATCGACTTTGAAAGAGGGAAAATTCTCTTATTTTTGATTTCTCAGAAAATTTAATTCTTGATGATTTGCCCTGCTTGTTTTCATACCTCCGAAACACAAATTACTTTCTATTTTACTCGTACGGTTCTCGAGATAATATCATTTTTCTTGAAAAATTGGACTTAGAATGTTTTTCCTAATTTTTAGAAGTAACTTTAGTAGGCGGATTTCATTGAAAAACAACACTGACAGAAATTGTCAAATGTGATAATTCTGTTGAACTGCAAATTAATTCATGCTAATTTGAATTGTATGCTATAATGTTGACTTTACAACAAAAAATTTTTCTAATTCAATGTTACGGAACTGGGGAAGAGTGCTACCGAGTTGTTATCAGAAAATTCAACCAAAAATACCCGGAGGTTGCCATTTCGAATGCCGGAGCAAAAAACTTGGTAACTAAATTCCTTCAAACAGGCTCGGTTTTAAACCTAAAGAAGCCAAAGAAGATGCTGCTACTGTTCTCGCCGTTCATTCCGCAACAGAAGTTTCAAGGTTGTCTTTAAGAAGTAGGGCACTACGAATTGGGATAGGTAAATCTCATTTACAAAGAATCTTCAAGGAGAACAAAATTTTACCATTTAAGCCGCAATTTAGGCAAACTTTAGAGAACGGCGATGAAGCCAAACGTCTGGATTTTTGTTTGGAAATGGGCAATAGAGTTTTGGAAGATTCAAATTTTCATAAACGAATAATGTTCTCCGATGAATCGACCTTTTCAACTAACGGAGTCGTTTCCTCCCAACATTGCCGTTACTGGAGTAGGACGAATCCAAACTTGCGAATTGCTAGTCGCAGACAATGTTTGAAAAAAGGTAATGTGTGGTGTGCGGTTTCGTACCATGGAATTATTGGCCCATATTTTTTTGATCAAAATTTAAACCGTTATTCATATTTGGAAATGTTGCAAAACTTTTTAACTGATAAACTGGATGAATTGCCATTGAACTACCAAATTGAAATGTTCTTCCAGCACGATGGGTGCCCTGCTCATTATGCCGGTACTGTTCGCCAGTGGCTCAATGCACAGTTCCATGATAACTGGATAGGAAGAGATGGTCCATTTTATGACCGCCGAGAAGTCCTGATCTCACAATAATGGACTTTTATCTGTGGTAGACAATGATGAAGAGCAATTAAAAAATAGGATACGGAATGCTGTCCAGTCCCTTTCAATCGAAGAAATAAGGCGCAGTTTCAATGTATTCAGAACAGCATTGAAATCTATGCGGAAAAAGGAGCATTATTCGAAGAGAAAATTAATAGTTCAGTTTTTTGAGAATTTCATTTCATTTTACCATCAACTGTTAAATTTATTAATTAAAACTTGTGAGACCAATTTGATTTTTCCTTTGAAACAAATCAATTTACTTCAAAAAATTACGAAAAGCTCGAATTTTTCAAGAAAAATGGTATTATCTTGAGAACCGTTTGAGTTAAACAGCAAGTAATTTGTGTTTCGGGGGTTTGGAAACAAGCAGGGCAAATCAGCAAGAATGAAATTTTCTGAGAAATTTACACATTATACCGGGTCGATAATAAACAAAAACGTAGCGGCAAGAACAAGTTTATCACATTATATTCTAAAATATACAAGAATGGTTAACAACGGCCAAAAGTCAATTCTTAAAAAATTTATAATTCTAAACCTAATTTAAAGGTTCCTGCAATACCTAAAAAAACACGGTGTACTGTAATAATAAAGATTAGAAAAGAACATTAAGTAACAACTACTTGAGGTAAGAATTTATTTTTATAAAAACTTAAGTAATGCCAAACCTTAGAGGGCGTCGTACCCTACGTTTTTGCTTATTGTCGACTCGGTATAATGAGTAAATTTCAACCCTCAAATAAAATTCTTAGACCATAGAAAATCTACGTGAAACAAGGATTCCAAATCCGCAAAAATCATCAAGAACCATCAATGCAACGTCAAGTTATAGCATGTTAAATATTTTGCTACCCAAATCTTATGTTGAGCAGTGTGTGCAAGTCCTAAGGGCCTTAATCCAAAAACTGACAAAAATGTCTAGAGATATTAATGTTACCTTAGTAACCAACCTTATTGCGACGACTAAAACTTTTTTTGCGGAAACTTCACTCATACAAACTTTTTGATTTTTTGCAGGACTTCATTGATCACCCCGTATATAATAAACCTATGGTCCTACGATAAATATACGTCAAGCAGCTTAATCCCGCGTTCAAAAATTTGCATTCTTATTGAAAATATTTAACTTTAAATTTTGCCTAAAAATCACTATGTGTAAGTTCGAGTGGCCAGCAGCTTAGATGGTGTGAAAAATTTTGAAAAATTAATTTGTTTTGCATTCATTTGTATTAAGTGAAAATCAAAATATTGTGAGGGAACCTATAAATCTTTTAGTACTTTCTGGTAATTATCACGCCGCGGGTGCTAATGATATTAAGACAAAGAATAATACTGTTTATCATTTCACGTGGATTAAAAATTTGTTAGCTCTTTCTTCTATACTATCGAATAGGAAGCACATGGAATTTGTGTGTTATCGATGTATGAACCACTTTTCTTCGGATCACCTTCTGCAAAAACATGTCACTCACGGTCATCACCCTAATCGACGCTCTGCCAGGCTACCTACCAAAGAAGACATTTCTGCAATTCAAAAATTTCGCATTCCAGGAATGTGTACAAATTTAATAGACATCGAAAATAATTGTCTATTACAAACACATACCCTTCAACGTTGATTACTGTTTGAAGGGGTCTAGGACGTTTCTCCGCGGCTTTTCGCCACGGCCGTTTTGTCTCGGCCGGTTCGCCACAGCCGTTTCGCCGCCGGGGCAGTTCGCCGCCAGAACAATTTTTGGAATAACATACACACCCATTACGAAATTTTCTGTGTGCGTACTAAAAAAAACGGCATGTCTATTGCTTCTTACATCAATTTTTAATCATTATATAAAAATATTTTTGACGCTTATATTGTTTACGTAGGCGGTAAGGTACAACAACTTAAGTTTTCCTCAATTTAATACAAAAGTTCTAAGAACCCATTAACCTAAGTTGATGTCTTGTTTACTAAAAGATGTTAGAAAACGGATTTAACGCAGCTAATTGAAATACCTAGACAACTAGGAAAGGCCATGATGGATAATTGATTTCATTAGCAGTTTCCACCTCCCCCTTAAGAACTGAAGAGATTTCGTTTGGCTGACGAGAGAATTCCAAGAATTGTGTGAGGGATGTAGATAATAGGACAACCTTGGAATATTTGCATTCTATACCCCATAATTACTAATTCGGTCAATAAATTACATTATTATAAATTTACCGTTACCTAGTGTATATGTTATTTCAAATATTAAAATTGTTCTGGCGGCGAACTGGCCCGGCGACGAAACGGCCGGAGTTAGTTCATCATATATGTCCACAATGTCCACAACCTTTATATAAAAATTATAAAAGCGAAAGCTTATAGACTTAACTTGAATGATACGTGCATTGTTTATATTACCGTCACCTTATCACAATTACTCAAGTTAAATGTAATATTTCCCATGTTAGTCTTTAATGTACAGATAGTACAAGTTGCAGACATCTACGCCTACAACTTTCTATAAAATTGAACAATAATTTGCAGTATTTTCTTTGCTGCACAAAGCTGACGGTTTTCAAAATTTGAATTGTAGTTACCCAGAAATATTATCTCTAAGTACATTATAAGATTATAGGTTTTATTATTTATTACATACAAGGGATATATTTGTTTTCCTTTTGGTAGAATTTTTTTCTTCATGATTATGTTCAAACACTTCCAAAATCCACCTTCATAACATTACTACTTTTACCATTTTTGTTAATAAAGGTTATCATTTACTCTTTCAAAACGTATATTTTGACAATATTATAATTAAATCAGGCATTCATACTTATCTTCCGTATGGAACTTTTACATCTGGACCTTCCGAATGAATACACATTTTAATTCGAAGTCAAGATTTAATTATGATTACTTATCATAGTTTTTTGTACATTGCCAAGCGTGAGCTCAAAGAGGATGATAAACAATCATGCAATTTTATCAATAATTTTCAAATTCGGCATGTATTAGGCGATAAGAGTGGAGGTTAGGACATATTCAGACAACGTTTGCTATACAGCAAGAACTAAGCCATCAAGGATTAATAAAAGTTTTATTTTCATTTTATCAACGGTCTTTACTGACGTTTACCAGGAATATCTATTAACGTCTGTTTTTAACCTTGACCAGGTCATTTGAATAACGACTAGACTTGTTACTTTTAGATTATGTTGCTTATACATGTGTTTTATTCCTGTAGCGACATTTTTATTTGTTTTACATGTCTGAAATTCGATAGATGTCGATGAATTAAGTAGTGTAACACAATCTCTGAATAAAACTTTACTGTAAAGTCATTTTCGACAGAAAACTACAAAGTAAAAAGTTAACTGTCCTAAGGTTGCAAATAAATGTGTATTACATGTCTGAAATTCGACGCAGGTCCATGAATTAAGTAGTATGACACAATTTTGAAATAAAATTTTACTGCCATATCACTCTGAATTATAGTTCACCTAACAGAAGTTCAAAATATGAAAACATTTTCAAAGCCCAAAACAAAGCAGAAAAACAACTGTAACCCACGTAGGAATACCCAAATTTTGTTTCCGCATATCACAACGAATATTTCAACAACTCAACCAACCCAATTTAACTTAAATTATCTAATCTAGAGAATTTAAAAGATTTTCCAGATTTTTAACTTAGGCGATGGAAATATGTTTCAGAAAATAAAAATTTAAATTTCTAAATAAAAAATTTCACTCTGAATTATACTTCACCTAACAGAAATACAAAGTCTGAAGCGAAGCAGAAAAAAACCCACGATAACCCACGCAGTAATACTCAAATTTTGTTCCTCAACCAGGCGAATGACCCAATTTATAAGATTTAAAAGATTTTCCGAACTTTTAACTTGAGTAATGGAAATGTCTTTTAAAAAATAAAAGTCGATATATTCCTTCCAAATTCATTCAGATGTGTAAATATTTAGTACTATAACACAATTTCTAAATACAATTTTACTGTAAAATCATTCCATCTAAGAGAAATACAAGATATGATGATTGAATGATAATCGAGTAAAAGTATTTTCGAAATGGCCCCATGGGAACCCTGCTGCTTTGAGACGATCCTAAGTTTCTCACGAACAGAGACGTAAGGCTTTCACCAACTTGATGTTGTACACCCCTTTACGATACAAGTAAATAAATCAAATATATCAAATAAATCTGGCCAATTAAGCTTCCATCCCAAATATATCACTATCTCTATCATTTTCTTTAAAAAAAATCGCTGCAAATTGTATCTATACTTCCACATCAAAAAATCGTTTTTTTGTAAATAACTCCAAAACGCTTAACTTTACAAAAAAATTACAAGATTTTCGATCAGAAATTCGATTTTATATCCAGTACCAAAATTTCAAAAAATCGTGTGGACGGGTTCAGAAATTGAGTGTTTTGGAAATATTTCGAAAATGACAAAATTTTCGAAATGTTTGAATATGTTAAGTAGTTCCGGAGATGTTAAGGAAAAACTGGTTTTTTTAAGTGGCGGTTTGTTGGTAATATCTTATAAACCTTTTGTTGTACAGAATTATTGGCACAAAAATACTCACCATTATATTACTAATCACATATTAAAAGGAAAAAATCTAAAAAAAGAAAAACTTGCACAAAGTGTACTTACCCCCTAATTTTACCCCTTTCGTCATAACCCACTGACCCCAAAAACAAACAGTTGCTTTGGGTAGTTGACATCTACATGTGTACCGAATTTCAAGTTGATATGTTAAGTTCTTCGAAAGTTATGGAATACAAACACACACACACACCCACGCGTGCGCGCACACACACACACACACACGCACGCACTCACGAACGTGCGCACGCGCACACACGCACATACGCGCACACCGACACGCGCATACACGCACGCACGGAAGTACGTCCGCACGCGGCCCGCCCGCCCGGCCGCACGCACGCACACACACACCCACGAACGCACGCGCGCACGCACGCACGTACACTCACGCACGTACCCACGCACGCACGCACACACACACACATTTTTTTTGCTCAAATTTTGTTTTTGGATGTTTTAGAACATTTTAGAGCGATCTGAAAAGAGGCAGTATCATTTACGTTTCTTTGGTTGCGCCGTAATCGATGAATAGTGTCAACTTGCAAACTTTCACCATTGTTACACGTATTTAAAATACTTAGCTTGTTTGGGTTTTTAATGGAGAATTACTTCCAAATCTTCAAAAATTTTTATTTGCTCAGTAGCTTTAAAATGTTCGAAAACGTCCAAAAACAAAATTTGTGTGTATGTGTGTGTGTGTGTGTGTGTGTGTGTGTGTGTGTGTGCGTGTGCGTGTGCGTGTGAGTGCGTGTGCGTGTGCGTGCGTGCGTGCGTGCGTGAGTGGTGCGTGCGTGCGTGCATGCGTGAGTGCGTGCGTGCGTGCGTGAGTGCGTGCGTGAGTGCGTGCGTGCGTGCGTGCTCGTGTGTGTACTCCATAACTTTCGAAGGACTTAACTCATTAAACGCCATAATTCGACCCGGTATATTTTTTTTGTTGAATATTGTTTAAAGGCCCTAAAGTGAAGCAAATAAATTTATGTAAAATATAAATAGAAAAATACACCACTAGAGAATCCAAAAAAGTGTTTTAGTTAGTGTCAAGTTACTTTCGTACCGACGAAACGTAAGGTACTGAGTTCTGGAAAAGCGCCACTAGGTTATTGCGTTTCAGCGTTCCTTGTTTGAGCGTGAGATAAAATTGAGTGACGTAAGTGTAAATGCTTGGTTTTCGTTAGTAAGCAAGTTCTTGTGTGAGCGGGAGGAGAGGAAATTTTCATTGCGTCGAAATCCGAATTTAAAAATAGAAGATGTGTAGTTAAGCAGGAGTTTTGTAGAGTAGAGTTTCCGCGGTAGCGTATTTCTGTTAATTACAACAACCGGTTATTATTATAGTATAAATCACTCGTTATTTGAGACATAGTAGAGTTAAGTTGTTTTATTTTGGCTCCGTCGATTCATAATTATGTAGCCCAAATAGTAGGATAGTCGTCTAGAATACCTCCGCGGGCCCGTGTTCTGTTGAGGTACGTAACTTTTTTGTGACGCAGTAAATGTATTTTGATGTAAGTAATGGAGAAGGTGAAATTGAGATATGGAAACTCCTGAACCTTGTACATGAATATGGTTTCGTTATGCGAGAAATAATTAACATTTATTAGTTAATGGTTTCTCGAAGAAGTAGAAGAATATTAGTGATACTACCTGGTGTTTCTAATTTAAATGGCTTATAGTATTCAGTATAAATGTGTGCGTGTTGTTTGGTTAGGGGTATGCGCTGAATGCATTACTGTGTGGTGCAGTCAAATCTCGTTTGGCAGATGCTTGTGTGGTCGTCATCGAACAGATGCTAAGGGCATGTGGCGTGTTATGCAAGGATTATCATCAAGGAGCTGTGTTACGATAGCAGGAGGGTGTTTGAATCTGAATTTGGGGTTTTTGCATGAGAATGGAGAAAATGGGTAGTAGTAGGGATTTGTAAGAATCTCTCTGGAAGGGATTGTGTCGCCGAAAATTCTTTTGTGTTTTTGTAACGTTTGTATTCTGCTTGTGATGGGTGGTATGTTTGGGTGATGCATTTTGAGGCCACTAAGGTATCTAGCCTTGAGTGACTTGGATGATTACATTAAAACCTGATTTAGGTTTCTAATTTTTTCTGACGAATTTTCAAAGTTGTTCAAAGAGTCCTTATTTAAGGAATTAAAGTCAAGTTCGATTTTTGGTAGTTTGAGTAAGAATCACGGCCCTACCACTGAGCTAGTTCGGTGCTATCCACTTTGCCTGTACGGGTTGATGTTCTAATAAGTGTCATGTCTGTAACAATATAAAAGATAAAATATAACATTGGTGAGGATGTACAAGTATACGCGACCGATAGAATGCACCATTTTATAAATATCCTTGCGATTTGGCCAGCGTTTAGTGGTAACATTGTCGTAGATTTTTTAATTTATTATTGTTAATTGTAAAACGGGCTAAATTGAATATATTATACTACTTATAATCTATTATTGCGATATAAATACATCTGGTTAATACTTCTTCCGTAGTATGTTCATAAGCAGAACTTGGTTACAGTTGTTCAAGATAAAAATCTTTGATTCAAAAATGAGCGAATTTCTAAGAGGCCTTATATTGGATAGTATAAGATTACGTGCTGAAAAGAAATTAATTTTTCATGATCTAATACAATTGTTCATGGAAATGAATGCATCTGCGACAGAATATGGCAATCAAGAAATTCAAAAATATAAAAAATGTATAAGTGAAGATGAAATAGTTGCACATGCCCTTCTATTTTGCTTTGCTGGATTTGAAGCTGTCGGACATACTTTATCACATATTTGTCATGAATTAGCTTTAAATCCAGAAATTCAAAAGAAAGTTTTTAATGAGATACAAGAAACTGCACAACTATATAATAACGAATTCACTCTAGAAGCTTTACACTCCATGAAGTATCTACATAGTTTCATTTTAGGTATGGACGTTTGTAATATGGAGTGCCCATCTAAAGCCCCCCTCCCTCACCCAACCTTTTCTACAACGTGTTTTGTAAAATGGTTTTAAATAGAATCATATGGCAAGTGATACCTCATTTGAAAGATCGTTACAAGACCTTTTCAACGACATCAACAGCATTAAAGTATTACTGCTGATTCATGAGTTTCCACCATTGCGGTAGGAAGGAAGACGAGACGACAAAATACCACTTCATCCGATACAAAAACGTACGTGGTAGGTGGGACTAAATCTGCTATCAACATGGCGGATGCCAGGGTCAGGTCAAATTCAAATTAATAAAGTAACAGTGATAAATGACAACAAAGTGTTTTTTTAAATTATGGCGTTTGGCCCTGTAACATCCTACGCAGAGCACAACAAGCCATCACTATAATTTATAAAATTCAAATAATGTCACTTATACACTTTACACAACACAAACGACGTAAATCAGCTAAAAATATGGCCGACCCTTGGATGCTTTTCGAGATCGCTTGTCGTCTCCCTTCCCTTCCTCCCCAATGGTTTCAACCCAAGAACGTCAATTACGGTTTTGGGGTTTTTGGGTTGAAACTCATAAATAAGTAGTAGTATTATAGTGTTGTTGATGTCGTTGAAACGTATTTGAAACGAGCATTCAAATGAAGTACTACTTGCCATATGATCCCATTTAAAATTATTTTACAAAATTTTCTAAAATAATCTGAAAGCTCGTTCCATGTCCTTTTCAACGACATCAACAAAATTTATATATTTCAACTGATTTATGAGTTTCAACCCAAAAACGCCAATTAATGTTTTGAGGTTTTTGGGTTGAAACTAATAAATCAGTAGTTAATATTTTAATGTTATTGGTCCTTGAAAAGGACTTGAAGCGAGCTTTCAAATGAGGTATTACTTGCCATAAACCCAATTAAATTATTTTACAAAATAGTCGCCATTTTTAACGATTATGGCACTGAATACCATCAAAAATGTTGTATATGTGCCTTAGCTTGTTTTCCCAAAATTTTATTAATTTTAGTTTTATGGTTCACATAATAGGCTTGGCCGGGGGGGAATTTAGACAGGAACTGCATATTGTCGTAATAACTTGGTGTTTTAGAAACTTTGAGGTGTCATTCAACATCGTATTTACTTGATAGAAAATGTGTCAAGCCTTGCTTGATTGAGTCTGTGAATTATGAAAAGCAGCCACTTTACATCGAAAAGGGTTGCTGGGTTTGGATTTTAGCCGGAGGAATACACTGCGATCCAAAGTATTACCCTAATCCAAAAAAACTTGACCCAGATAGATTTAGTAAAGAAAGCAAAATGCAACAGATACCATTTACATACTTTGGGTTTGGTTCTGGACCAAGACAATGCATTGGTAATATACTTTCAGGTTATAATAAATCTTTAAATTTTTGTAAAGGTTCCAGATTTGCAATGCTAGAAATAAAATGCTTAATGGTTCCTTTGCTACGAAATTATGAACTAGTAGATTCCATGAATGATGGTAAGAAACATAATAGACGTGAAATCAATATAGAGTTTAGAGTAAGAGAGTAATCAAGCTTTTGTTTTACTTTGTTTTATTTTTTTGTTTGTTTTGTTATATATGTCACGGAAATTAAACACATTGTGAAAATGCATATATCTTTTGGACTGGTGTATTTATTAGCTAATACTTTTTCCATTTTATTTCCACTATTTTACTGAAAAATGCACTATCAATTAGCACTAAACCCGGTGCAGTCATCTCTGAGCCTCAAGCCATGAAGTAACATTTAATTTAGACACGTGCAACAGGTGTTACCTTGTCAAAGAGTACTTATATAAGTGGAATTCGTGCTCACTCAAGTAAATTCCGCAAGAGTAAATTAAGTCTTGTACAATTCAATTAAAATAAATAAACTCAATTTCAAATAGATTAAGACTGCTAATTAGAATAAAATAGAAGTAAAATCAAAATAATTTACTGGAATGCAACCACTGAGTAGTTTACAGGGCAAGTAAAATAATAACACAACCCTCTAATATAGATAAACTCTGAGCAATTAGAGTCAAACTAATTTGACTAGCAAGCTCTCACAAGTGGTTATTTGGGTCAGGAGGTACGTTTCTATCCATCGTTGACCTATAAGTGCCCTAAGCGGCGATACCTCTGTATTATGTGGTAAAAGTTAAAAAAGCAACAGTACATCTACTGATACTCGTATAAATAATTAACTTAAAATTAGTTAAATTAAATTACATTTGAAATTAAATTAAATTTGAGATTAAATTAAATTTGGAATTAAATTAAATTTGAAATTAAATTAAATTTGAAATTAAATTAAATTAATATAATTAAAATTGATTAGTATGGCCAAAAGATATATGAATAAGGGTACGAGTGATTTTAAGTAATTTTCAATTAGCGTAACTTTTATTAAAACACCGAATCCCAATAAACAAAGCACCAATATGGATCAGGTTACTTCATAATGCTCACCCCTAACAATAAGTGATGAGCGCGGGTCTTGCGTTTTCGTCGTATTTGTATAAAAAACAAAGATGGAAAAATCACACTACTAACGTCTAAGTCAACAGTCTCACCAATAAAAGCAAAACCTACGTTACCAAAGCTAGAGTGTGCTGAAGTAATGTAAAGGGACGCCGTCAGACATCCCGATTTATTATTATTTTTAATTAGTTCCCAAAGTTTATTAACAAGACGCCGTCCTTTATAAAATTTTCCTATCATGATTAATTATTTGCTAAGTAAAATACCAATACCGATTCACAGAATTTAGTAAAATAACGTGACGCGCTAAATGCACAGGTGCAAGACATTATAAAGATTCGTAGAAATTCTAGTAAAAATTAAACAGATTTCATAACGTTGCATATAATTGCACAATAATTAATCATGCATCCTCCCTCCAGACGTAAAATCCCAAAACGTTTACAAGTTTTGATACGTCAGAGCATCTTCCACCAATCCAGGCTTACGGAAGCTCACCAAAAAGTTTAGTAACCACCCTTGCGAATATATATAAAAAACGCGGCACGCGCTGCTAAAAGAGAGTTTTTTCCTTTATCTTTACCGTGTGCTATAAATCGCATTCGCGCCGACTACTACCTGTTGTAAACCAGCCGCCTGAAACCGTCGTCCGAGTAGAAACCGCGATTCCGCGACTTGATAGCATCACCGAAGTTAAAAGGTTAGAAGTTGCAGAAATCTAACGTTGAAAGTACGTAAGTTGAGATACCTGGTTATAGGGATATGCAGGGTTGTAAGCCCGACATACTCTTCTATTGCCAAACGTATTTCTTCTAGTATCAGACATATACACACCTACACAGTGGAGTTTGAAGGGTAGTTGCCCGACATTCCATTAGACCGAACGAAATCCTACTGTTAGTATAACGGGTGGTTTGCCCAGATTGCTACAAAGGAGATCTACATATACACACCTACACAGTGGAGTTTGAAGGGTAGTTGCCCGACATTCCATTAGACCGAACGAAATCCTACTGTTAGTATAACGGGTGGTTTGCCCAGATTGCTACAAAAGGAGATCAACCTACACAAATTTACACAAACACCACCACGCAATACACCTCGACAAACGTACCATCGACCGCCAGATACCTGTAATTAAAACCTCGTCGGAAGATTGAGTAGAACACCTAGTTAACGCCGTAAATCCAGTAATATAGAAGCGTAACCGTAAACACGAGACGTGTCCGTTAGTAGTTAAAAACCACCACCCGTAAAGTAAACGAAACCACCACCACCGCTATCGTAAGAACGTAAGTTGCACCTTTCACAAGCATTAAGATTGTTACCCGTAAACCAGAGACTACCTGATAGTTTCCTGTCTTAAATAAACAATATCGTGATTGTTAAACGCGAAAGAAAGGATTTTATTTTAAAATAGAAAACGAAGGTTTTATATTTTAAAACACGCCAACATAACAAAAGCTTGTAATTTTATTTTGTTTAAGTAAAAACCGGTATAAGATAATTAATATCGTAAAAGAAATATAAATTCCGCAGCTACCGTATAAACGCTATTCTTATAAGAAAAGCTTTCATTTATTTAAAAGGGCAAAATTGAATGTAAATGGGACTGAGTTTATTCTCATAAGAAAAGCAGGTATAAAACTTTACACTTTTAAACGACCTCTTTAAAATATCGATTATATTTTAAAGGCCGAGTATTGAACCCATCTTATCGCGCACGTGTTTATATCGCGTTATCTGACTACCTGCTTCTGTATTTTATACAGGGACGTATTTAGGTAAAATTATTTATTAATTTATTTATATTAAAAATTAACCAGTATAAATTAAAACAGTTAAAAGACAAAAACTAACAATCAAAACCCCAACCCTTCTATTAACGTCACGTTACAGAAACTACAGAGGACCACCTGACTGCAGATCAACCGAGGAAGTCTTTACATTTGACACCCGAACGTGAGATATTATACAGCTGGCGCCTAAAGACCACCTGGAGAAGGAAGAGTTACAAATTTGCCTGTATTTATATCTTAAGTTACATAATATAGAAATATAATTAAATAGGGAATAAAGTATGTATATATATATGAATCTGTGTAATCTATTTGTTCAACGTGTTAAGAGCCTGATTAACGAACCCCGATCCCAATTTTGCAAGTACAAAATTCCGACTGAGCTAGATAAGGGAAAAGTAAGAACTATTAATTAATAATAGTAATGAGCGAGTAAAGTAAGTAACTGAGTTAGCATTTTACAGTAATATAATAAATAAAAAATTTGGTGTGTTGTTGATTCTTATATTACAAAGGTAAATTGCACCACGGTCTAGCGCAGTGAGGTACAAACTTATGAAACTTACTGTAATTGAGAACTCATGATTTTCAGGTGTGAGAGAAGCACATAGTTATTCGTAGATGTAATCAGTATTAGCATTTGTTTTAATGTCGGACGCCACTCGATTTATACGTCTGATAATTAAAATACAACAAAAATTGAGAAAGGTTGTATATCAAAGCATAATAGGTAATCCAAATAAACACTAAACTACTGTAATGAAAAATTATTATGAATTTTATTAAATACATAAATAAAAAGTTTACCTCGAGTAGGATTTGAACCTACGACCTGTACTCTAGCAAAGTACAGGTCGTAGGTTTAAATCCTACTCTAGGTAAATTTTTTATTTATGTATTTAATAAAATTAATAATAATTTTTAATTACATATCTACTTTTGAACTTATTCGTTCATAACAAAAATTTATAATAACTAAACAACTGTATTTATATGTATATTTAATAAAACAAAATGTGTGATTAATATCAGCATAAAATAACTAAAACGATATGTCTCGTAAAGCCTTACCATCTTAAAATTACTAAATTAAACACTGTACAATCTTATAGTCTATATTATCTTAAAATTAAAAATGCAATATGATAATCACAGTATTCAATAATGTTGACCTATGTCAACAAATTACGGTTGCGATAGGTTATGAATTCAAATGTTTTTATCTTAGGAGCATAACTCAGCTGCCTCATTTTAACCGTATCAAAATAACATTAACTAATTTGTTATTTACTTAAACTGCACTAAAAGGATAAGTACTTAGTTGTACAAAATAAATATTTTGATCTTGCCTTAAACGAACTGTAACTTGAGAATTTTCATTTCCAACTTACAAGACAAATATACGATAATGTAAAGGTAATTTCCATTTGTGTTCAACGTACAAATAAACGAAATATAAACGAACTGTGGACCATAATGTAAGGTACATAATAATTTTCACAACATAAATGTACGGGAAGGTACTATAGCTTTCATCTGTCTTCAACAAACAAATAAACGAACAGCACCATATGATAAAGTAAGGTAATTTCGATTTGTGTTCAACGTACAAATAAACGAACTGTAGCATATATTAACATAAGGGAATTTTCTATTAAATGTTCCACGCAGAATAGATATAACAGCATGTGTGATTTATCCAAAACAAGGGTATCTCCATTTATGTTCATGCAGATGACAATGCATCATCATGCGCCATTTTATTCAAGTAAAGATCGTGACGTTACACCACGCTTTTACAACGATACGGAAATTTACCAAAACAAAAGCTTTTTCTTAACATAATCGATTTCCTTATTCCGACTCTTTTACTACTTTTGTTCCTATTAAACATTATATGTGTATATATATATATATATATATATATATATATATATATATATATATATATATATATATATATATATATATATATATATATATATATATATATATATATATATATCACACATACCTTATAAAAGGGACGCAAAACTTAATAAAGATAACGTCTTAACTGCACGGCATAAGAAACGGCAAATGAGTTAAGCGCCAAAGCGTGCGCACAAAACAAAGATCATAACATACTATATACAGAGGTACTCGTAGTTATGTAGGCTAAAGTGAAAATATTGAGACATAAAAAATTTAATTGTTGAACGAAAAAAGAAATGCTTGAAGATACTAATGTAATGTAAATATATGTATCAATGATAATGCAAATTTTCGAAATATAAACGAAGGTAACGATAGACAACAATTGAAAACTAATTAAGGTAACGATAGATTGGCACGTTACAACGATAAATTGGCACGTTACAAGTAATACTAGCGAAATTACTCAATAGGTCTGACGAGGAACTACAAATCAAAAACATTGCAATCCACGCCTGGTCTGACCCTGTTATCACATTGGCTTCGAATGAAGGTGATCCAACCAGGTGGAAAGCATTTGTAGCAAATCGAGTAAAAGAAATGAACAATATATAACATCAACAGTATAATGGGGAAACGTCCGCACGGAAGATAACCTAGCAGGCATAATTTTTAGAGGTACAACAACATCCAAACTACTGAGAAATGCATTATGGCTGCGTAGACCAGCTTGGTTAAAAACGGATAGTTGGAGAAACATCGCAGAATCGGAACGTAACACGGGTCTTGAGAGCAAGAGCTCTGCAGATGTGAGAAGAAAAGCATACAGCAACTTCGAAGAAAGGTTTTCAATATTAATACGCCTGATTTTTGTAACTGCATACTGTAATAGATTTATAAGCCAATCTAGAAACTGGCATAGGCTAAAAGCTAGTTTAGAGGTCCAGTAGTTAGGATTAGCTTCACTACAACACCTAAGGTAAAAACGAGCATTTGTAAAAGAAAGGCAGCCACTACTAACGAATAAGCAAGATATTATTAAATCCATTTCAAGATAATGATGGGC
Organism: Vesta saturnalis; assembly: GCA_036346205.1. NCBI lineage: Eukaryota > Metazoa > Arthropoda > Insecta > Coleoptera > Lampyridae > Vesta > Vesta saturnalis. Next base: position 198,031 of record JARFJB010001417.1, read on the forward strand.
TACTAAGGGTTGGAGGGAGGACACAAATCCTACAAAATATATATAGTAGTATTTTTGTGTCTAGCAACAATAGCATTGCATCCGAAGATTGTGAGTGACATGACAATAGAAACATTCATCATAGCACTAAGGAGGTTCACTGCGAAAAGAGACAGATGCCAAAATATGTACAGTGACAACGGCACCAATTTTGTCGAAGCTAGCAATACCATCGAAAAAGAAATAGTATTCCAAAACTAGGCATTACACGAGAATCCACATCAAGTGGAATCCAATGCCATTTTATCCCATCAGTTAATCCTCATGTTGGTGGAATCTAGGAAAATAGTGTTAAATCACCTGAGAAGAGTAATACATTAACATATGACGAACTGACAATTTTGACACATCACATAGAACCTTGTTGAAACTCAAGACCGTTAGGATCAATTAGAAATACAATCGATTGGAGCAAAATGCTAACGCGTGGTCATCTTTAGTTGAAAATCGAATCTTACGACCATTCGAGAAAGATCTAAATGACAAAGAACCAATCTCACCAACAGACGGAAACTGATATAAAAATGGAAAAATAATTCTAGATAATCTGGTTAAGAGTAACATAACAGTGGTACAAAAAAAGAGTCGACATCAACCTAAAAGTAAATAACGTGGTGGTGACAAAAAAAGACCACACGCGTCCATTAAAATGACCTATGGCAAAAATCCATTCAGTTTACACAAGTATACATCAATTGGTCCCATTATGCTAACCAGAAGAACAGTAAAAAGTCGAGAAAAACGCAACAATAGCACAAGTGTAGAAAATTAAGGCGAAAACGTTAAACATTCAGACCTTCTTAGTGAACGTGATAATACTGTTGATAGCATCCACAATGCCTGATTATACGATAAATTATCACAAGCCAGGGAATACCTAGAGTGTATGAGAGAAGGAGGCATTGAGTGAGAGATATTTCGGATAGAATTACATTACAACAAGTTACGAATAGAAAAGAGAAGACGACATACATAATAATACCTGTGAGCGAGAGAAGGGATGTACCTTGGAAAATATCCTGATCATAGTATTTGGAGTCAACGATGGGGTGTACAAAAACACCAAAAATTATACGAAACTCCGAACATCAAACCAATATAATGACCGATGCAGTATCAACATTAGTGAAACTGAGAAAATGATAGCAAACCACATGGAACGATTTCACCAGAAACTCAACGATAAATAAGATGCAAGATTGGTAAAGTGAAATATATGAAATAAACTATACATACACATTCTCGGCACCTACCAATCAACTATAAATCTGGTGAATGAAGTACATGTTCATTACAACAAAATTCTACATATCGAATACGAGCGAGAAAATTTTCACGACCTCATCAGAAGCATTAGACAGCGGAACAGAAGTTACCAAGGAGCATCAAAATACTGAAGGGGACCCAAGGTGGGAATATCAGTCACCAAAGTGAAGACCAGCTACATGTGTTTTCATTTTTTTCGGTCGCAGAGATTAAGAAGTACTTCAATATGAAGATGGCCTCAATTCCGCTTAAAATATACAACGATGAGCTTTGGACAATAGAAGTCAACAATGGAATCATGGCTATAAACTTCGACAACCGTTACTACAGTCCTGTTTATATCAAAATTAATTCGGATCCCACAGTATATTTAGAAAAAACAACAAAGAAGGAGATCAAAGAAACTAACATCGAACCAGAAACAGACACAACTAGTTTCGAGTGAGAAATCATAAACATGTCCGAAGTTTTAAGGTCTACCTAAGATACACAAGAAGTGTACACTTTTAAAATCCATTGTTAGCTCTGTGGGGTCACCGTTATAACATCCAGCTACATATTTAGCAAAACAACTACAACCGTATACAGAAACAGCAAGATCTTTCGTCGACAACTAAATATATCTCAATGAGATGCTGAAGAGCACAATGTAAACCAGATGATTCACTGACCAGCTTCGACGTAATACCGTTATTAACAAATGTGACGACAACGATACATTAAACATAATAAAGCAAAAATTTCAACCAGTTGAAGATAGCTTAAAATCAACAGAACATTGAGAAGCAAAGACACAGGCATATAGTTGGGGCGTTAATAGGCTCTCCCCTTTTGCCAGTGATAGCCAACATATGTTACGTGTAAATCTCCACGCTATATCCAAACGTACAGTAACAGAGGGCAGCGAAGATCACCTTAGGATCCTGTCCGTAGCTCGTTCAAGTAGAGGTGGTATAGGTCCTTAGTAAGCTAGACTTAATAAAAGCAGCCCTATATAATAATAGAGCATTAGTCACATTCTTAGCCAAGTAACAAATGTCGGAATTGTCTGGACAACGTTAAAGAAACACTACGAACATCCACAGAATATATGATATATTCTGGGTATAATTAGTCAAAGGAAATTAAAATTTCAATAATTAGTGATAAATAACCTAATTAACAAAGTACTGTTCTTACGTTATAGGTGAAAACAAGGAAGTAAACCTTTTAATCTGGATAGCTGAGAGCTAATTGGTAATTTTATTCGTAGTTTTTATACATACTTGATAACACAATAATTAATTTGTAAAAAAAACAATTCAATGCCCAGGTTTTTGTGTAGGCCACCCACGATCTTTGCACCAATAAGTAGGGTGCATGCGCGCTAAGATAAGTTCTAGTATTGGTTTCATTAACAACAATTAGATAAACCACGAAAGCAATAAGCTGTTTAAAAGTACAAATAATCTCAAACTTAGCTGGGATTCTCCAGGTGTTTATCCTGGTGTATATTCAAAGGCAGTTCAGAGGATGTTTGAGGGTGTCCCCATTCCACCACTTCCATCTAGTGTCAAACTTAGCACAGTAACAGGTAGGCATTTCGCAAGTTTCTAGAACCGGGATTATAATAATAAGACCCAAAGATAGCTCGTAGTTGCTAGTTACTAGGTACCCCTGTAAATAGTCACATAAAACCAAAGCGAAAGTATGATAAGAGATCTTACCTTAATTAGGTAACATTACAGAATATTAATACTTTTGGATTTAAGAACGTTTTAAAACAGAAAAGAAGACCACAAGGCTCACTTTACATTCGTTCTTAATGAATCCCCTTAAAGTGTATGAAACAATTAGATACAATCATTTTATGAAATGAAGAATAAATATAAAGCCTACGCACGCGATGGATTAAATAAATCCAGCAAATATTCAGTTTCCTTCAGGAATCCAAATATCACTATCAAAATCCAAAATCAAAAAAGAACGTCGCACTTGAACTTTGAACCCGATAAAACAGCTCACCGCCAGTGACAACAAATCGAAAAAATAAGTTATAAATAATATATAATAATACATTTGGACCAATAGTATATTTAAGAAAATATTAAATGACGAAATTAAATAAACAGTAATACTCAAATGATTTTTACAGCTAATAAATTCAACTAATATTGCAGCATAAGAAACGTATGTAACATCCCCCCCCCAGCAAAATTAAAAGGTAGCCAAAGGCAAGTAGCTCAGAATTGTCGGCATAGCCGTGAGGAAGCTATTCTCCCTTAACAGGTTCCAACCAACCACCCAGAGATATGTATCATTAAGTAAGTTTGTGGCGTTTGCTAGGAAAGCCACTCACAGTACAACGTTTCAGAGAATAAGTAATATTTTCAACAATAGCCGAACAGTCCGAGTCAGACGAATGATAGTGTACAGAAGTATACTGTGGTTTAAGATCTTTAGCATGAAACACTCCTATAGATTTACCATTTGAGTTTAATTTGTATGTCCAAGGTGACATAACCGTTTTAATTCGAAACGTACCTACAGATTCAGGAGCTTGGAATTAAAACTCCGGGTAGCACCAGAAAGAATACTCTTTTTCCAGACAAAATCATGTTTGTCATGCCACATATGGCGTCGATGAAAGCTATAAAAGTTATAACCCGTTCGTGAAAAAGTGTTATTTTCCCCAGAATGTCAGCATGAAATGATTCATAAAATTCAGCAAAGTGAGTAGAAGGTTTATCGCGTTGAGGAGAATCAAAGTCAGGTTTAGGAAAGAGATCGCCATAAAGAACATTTTCGCGATAACGAAAAGCGAAGTAAGGAGAGTAGCCAGCAATATCGTGCTTAGCGGATCGTATTGCACAACCAATCTGTGGTAAGCTAACGTCACAAGATTGTTGATTCGACTTGATGTAAGAAGCTATCATAGACTTCTTTACTCGGTTAATTCGTTTCGCGGTATTAGCGCTAAAGTAATATTTGGCTGCGTAGAGAATAGTAGTACGGAAGTTAGAGGACAGTTTAGTAAATTCTTCACTTCGAAATTGGACACCGTTGTCCTTAATAGGATATTAAGGAGCGCCGAACATGAGAAAAATATACTTCTCGACGGTACATGAGATGATAGGAGTAGTAATAGTTCGCAAAGGGAAGAAACATGAAAATTTAGTAAAATAATCAGCCACGACAAGAATAAAATAGCAGTCTCGGGAGCTTGTTGGTAAAGTCTCGACTATGTCCACATACAGGACTTGCCATGGGTGAGTAGGAACATATAAAGGAGCTAAAGGACCTTATGAGCAGTGCAGTTCCGACATTTCCAAATATATCGTGCTACATCCGCACGAATAGCAGGCCAATAGTAAATCTTAGAGGTGGGATCTACCGTTTTCGTTACTCCACAATGGCCTGAAGTAGCGACATCATGATTTTCCCTCAAGATATTCAACCGTTATTCTTTGTGAACTACCATTCTTCAGTCGTTCCGAGACTCTCAGAAAGAAGAGAAGTGTAGAACGTTTGTACAGCCAATCATCTTTCACAAACGAAAAATAAAATTTCCTAAGAGAAGACAATACGCGATCTTTCAATCTTAAATACCACGAGTCAGTAATAGGAAGAGAAATTGTTAAAGTAGTTGAGTCATGAGAAACGGTTTCTAGTTTGGGCGCGGACCGAAAAAAAGCATCAGGAATAATGCATTATTTGCCTTTCCTATGAAGGATCCTGTTACAAGCGTATTACCAAACGCGCTAAACGCCCAGAAGGATTCTGTAGTTTATTAAGTCAGATAAGAGAATGGTGATCAGTGACCACAGGGAAGTCAGAACCTCCAATATACGGTTGAAACCTATCGATTGCTAAGCATTCCTTTGCAGTGGTTGAGTAATGACGTTCAGTCTTAGATGAAGATCGATTTGTTCCACAGCAGAGGTATTTTGGCTTAAAGCAGCGCTAAGACCAAAATCTAAAGTATCTGTTTGGATTGAGAAAGGGCAAGAGAAGTCAGGATAGAAAAGGATCAGAGCAGAAACTAGAAGCTTTTTCAAAGAAGTAAATGCTTCATGGCATCCAGGAGACCAGGTAGAAGAAGCACTTTTGCGAGTAAAGGCACTCAGTGGTGCAGTCAGAGAAGAAAACTTAACCATAGAAGGTATGGGTATAGAAAGAGTTGCAGAAACTTTATCTGGAGAAATCAGGAATGCATCAGAGCTAAATCCGCATCCAGGACACGATCAACGTTAAAAGGTAGCTGGACTATTGCGTAGCCTAAAAGGCATTCCAGTAAATTGAAAAAGATCCTTATTGGGAACGGTGGAAGCCGTAAGTGGTTTAGAATCCTAAGCGAGAGCTATTTGCCAATAGGTAGAGCGTATGTCTAAACTAGATAAGTACTGCGCATCTCGTAAGCGATCTAATATGAAGCAATATAAGGAATACGATATGCATATTTTTGAGTGACGGCATTTAGTCGACGAAAGTCGATACAGAAACAGTATGACTTTTTTTCTCACTAAAACAATTGCACTAGACCATGAACTGTTTGACGGTTCAATTACGCTCAACGCCAACATTTCATCTAGTCCTTTATGAACCACTGCTAGAAGAGCAGGAGAAAGAGGGCAATACCGTTTATTTATAATTCTGAAGATGTTAAAGTTTTATGTTCAAGTAGCGAAGTGCTACCTATAGTATTAGCAGTTGTCGGAAAAGCGGTATCTAGAAGTGATTGTAGAGATGACATGATTGAAGAGGAGATAGTTGGGAGGAATAATTTATATGTTCACAAACTGTGCCTATCACTGAAGAAGTGCAAAGGCTATTGTCCGTTCCTAAAGTCCGGCACAAAGTGTATCGATCGCCAAAAATATCAAGGGAAGTTAAAGAAAGAGATAAGTGACCAAGAATATGACATTGACTACTATTCGCCAAAGCACAAAACACATAAGAAAGGCGAGGAAGTAAAGAAATGTGTAGATGTTGTAATATTTGCCAACCCGGAGCACCCACTATAGCACGTGAAGGACCACTGTCCAATAAACCCTTAAAATGGTGACCAAAAATTAAAACTTTTAGATAAAGTGGTTCATCATTGCGAGCACTCGCGAAAATAAAGAATAACAAATAGCGTTGTTTGTCAGCTAACCCGAAAGAAGAAGACTCCGAGATTAGAGAGACCGTTGAACCGTCCACTCGGACAGAAGATTCAGAACTCAGTTTCCTTGATTTTTGGTCCAAATAAGACAACCCGAAAGAAGGAGAATCCGAGATTAGAGAGATGATTCAATCTTCCACTCGGCCAGAAGATTCAGAAATCAGTTTCCTTGATTTTTGGTACAGGTAGGACAACTCATTTTGGTTATCCGTAACCATAGCAATCTTTAAGTTGCGGTTGAGGACACCTCCGTGAAGTATGGCCCTGTTTGCGACAATTCTGGCAGCGTACAGAAGCAGAGGAAGAAGTACGTGTAGGAGTAGTGATGGTATTGACGGTAGGTCGAAGCATCTTCGTAGAAGTCGAATGGTCACTACCAGAATCGACATAAACAAGTTTAGGTTTAAGAAGCTTCGTAGAACGTTTATATGGTGGAGGTTTAAAATTATATATTTTCATTTATTGTGTTCCAGCTTTTTCCCTAAAGAAATTAGTTGGGTAAGAAAGGTGACCTCTACACGAGTCAGAAATGTTTGGTAATAAGGAGTAAGATTACGTCGTACTATTAGTAACTGTTCGTCTTCCGAATGAGGAACAAGAAGTCATTGAAATAACCCTTGCATAGAAGCTGCATAAATTCCTATCGTTTCTGCAGAACCCCAGGTTCGCGTTTTGATTTCATTCAGAAGGCGTTCATCGAAATCAACCGGAAGAAATTCAGACTTGAGTAAACTCAATACATCTGCCCAAGAAGATATTGAGCCCTTGTGAACCCCAAAAAATAATAATGCTTTCTCTGTCAAGTTGGTTTTTCTGTGAGACTCCCTCAGTTGAGCTAGCTTTCATACGATCTCAGCCTCGTTGATCGTGAACTTAAAGAGTTCACATGCGTTTAAATTAAGCAGTCGTGATATTTCCTGAAAAGGTTGAAATAGCAGTAGTGAGTTCCTTTTCTGCTGAATGTACCGCAAAAACATCAGTAGTAAAGTCGATTTGGTGATCGAAAACAGAGTCGTAAATCGAATAGATAGATTTACATTTCACAGATATTTCAGTATATAGGAAATTTCATGTAAATTCAGTTGCACGTCATCAATCTATACAAATAGCTCTAACGTTCTAGATTGCTTCTATCTCTATACGAATCATACTGAGGTACGAATTACCAATATAAATAATTTGTTGGAACTAGCTAAATAAATTTATGGCGTGCAACGGAATTTATATGAAAAACCCTATAAGTACATATCAAGAACTCGTAGCAGAAAATTTTAATAGACAGAAAAGAATTTCAGAAAGATTAACCCAGACCGTTGGAGCGCGACAAAACTATCTTCTCTTGTTACGTGCAAATTTCCACGTGGTACCCAAATTTACAGTAACAGAGGGCTGCAAAGATAGCCTTAGGGTTTTTCCGATAACCCGGTCAAGGTAAAGGTGGTGTAGGTCCTTACAGTGACGAAGGCGGCAGGTAAAAGGTAAGAGAGGGGAGAGTGTGCCAGTTAGAATTAATAAAAGCAACCCTAGATAATACGAGAGCATTAGTCACTTTTATAACCAAGTAACAAATGTCGGAATAGTCTATACAAAGATAAAAGAAACACTACGAATACCACAAAATATATGCTATATTCTAGCTATAATTAGCAAAAACAATTAAAATTTCAATAATCAAAGATAAATAACCCAATTGATGAATGACTGTTCTTATGCTACAGGCGAAAACAATGAAGTAAACTGTTAATCTGGATAGCTTAGAGCTATCTATACCTACATTATACATACTTGTTATAACATAATTTGCAAAAAAAAAACAATTAATTACCCAGGTTATTGCGTAGGCCACTCACAAGGCACACACGCATGTATGCTCGAACTATGCAAGCAATAAGTTTTGAAACAGTTTTGAAAAAAAGAATTGAGGTGATAATAATAATATAAATTGCATTCCCTTGTACAGATTGTCTATTTACAATACTAACCAAATTAAAAGGAAATTTAGCATATGTATAATTGACCTAGCCCGAAAGCACATAATGTTTGATTTATTTCGTTTTTTTTAAAAGTGAATACTTATGAAGTAATAAATTAATTACTACCTAAAACTTTTGCTTCAATAAGTGGAGTTTCTGCACACTAAGATAGGTTCTAGTAGTAGTTGTATTCACAACAATTAATGAAGCCACAAAAGTAATAAGCACAGATGACTTCACACTTAGCTTGGGCTCTCCAGATGTTTATCCTGGTATAGATTCAAGGGCGGTCCAGAAGATGTAGAAGGTATCCCCATTCTACCACTTCCATCTAAAGTCAAATCTTAGCACAGTAACAAATAGGCATTTCGTAAGTATCTAGAATCGTGGTTATAATAATCAGACCCATAAATAGCTCCTAGTTACTAGTTACTAGATACCTCTGTAAATAATTGCATAAAACCAAAGCGAAAGCATGAAAAGAGATCTTACTTTCATGAGGTAGCATTACAGAATATTAATATTAAGTTCAGCCAATATAGAATTTAAAAAATACAAGTTTGATAACAGCTGATGTATGTTTCGAAAAGCGAAGTTAGCTTACAAACCCCCTGACGAAATTCAATAAGATGACAAGGAGTACTGTGATCCTGTAGTAAAAACATTACTTGATTGGTTATATTCGTAGACCAAATCGTTAATGGAACTTTTTCTACACGGCAGGTAGGTTTCTTTTTTAAAGTCTCTAACTATTATAAGACATGTGTTGATGGCTGAAAATTGATGAACGTTTTAAAACAGAAAAGAAGACCACAAGGTTCACCTAACATTTGGCATTTCATTCTTAATGAATCACCTAAAAGTGTATGAAGCATTATACACATATAAACATTTCATGAAATGAATAAATGTAAAGCCGGTGCACATTGATGGGGTAATAAATCCAGAAAATATTTTTAGGAATTCATGCCACCATCAAAATCCAAAATAAAAAAAAAAACTTGCACTTGTAGTTGCAGTTGTAGATCAGTGACCCGAAATCGTAAAAATAACTTAAGTACGAGTGACCATCAATATTTTCACAATTTAATACATAAATTCATTTAATTTAGAACAGTAGTATATTTAAGAGAATACTAAATATATATATATATATATATATATATATATATATATATATATATATATATATATATATATAATTGAGTCATGGTTGTGGGGGGAGGCGCGTATTTAAGTGTTCTCGCTATTTTAGCCCACACTGACCAACGTTTACATCGAACGCGCACATGTTGTGAGATATCTTCAGACGAACTCTTTGCGTACTCTTCGCGAACAGTTAGATCTCAAAGCCTTCAATGAAAGTTTTCAAATATCTGCCATGGACATACCTCATCCTAGTACATCGAGTCCAATAAAATCGCCACCATCGAGGCTTTCTGTTAACGCTACACCAGTTTTTAAATGGGGACTTAAATTTACCGGGGATGGGTCAGGAGCTACTCTGACTTCATTTCTCGTTACTGTCGAACGTATGGCTAGAGCTCGCGGGGTTGATAAGGTAGCTTTATTCGAAACTGGTACAACATGAATTCTTCTCGTGTCAATGACTGGGATGAATTAACTGAACTACTACGACAGACGTTTATAATTCCTTATTACGACGACGACCTTTTAGATGAAATTAAATCTAGAGTCCACGGACCTTCTGAAAAAATTGACATTTATTTTTCTTTAATGCACAGTATGTTTGCCAGAATTAGTAGATCAACTCCGGAAGGTGATCACGTTGTATCAAAGCTATTTGAAAAGGTACATTTTTTGAATGTTTTGTAATTCACACATTTTAATCAAAAAGTTCCGAATCATCTATATGAATATCAGGGTGTTGTTTTAGAAAAACAGTTAATGAGTTTCCAACATCTGACCACAGAGGTTCTTTTTTTAGCAATACCCAATGAAACGTTTGCAAGGACCTTCTGTAAAAATTGACAATTATTTTTCTTTAATGCAGAGTATGTTTGCCAGACTTAGTAGATCACCTCCGGAAGCCGAGCAAGTGCGTATTATCCGACGCAATTTAGCACCTTTTTACTTAGATAAATTAGGTTAAATTAGGTAATACGAGATTAGTCGTGTAAATACACTTCGGAATCAATCGTCTATGCCTATTTTGGAACCAGAATTTGCTTACCAACCACCGAGTAGACCATTTCATCGTGCACCTGTCCACGAAGTTAGCACTTCGCCTTGTTGGAATTGCCAGTGTCTAGGTCATGCTAGCAATTCTTGTCCGGAACCAAAACAGCTTATCTGTTATCGCTGTGGTCAACGAGGTTTCACTACTCGAAATTGTATGAATTGTTCGGGAAACGGGAATCGGGAACTCGTTAAATCGTCTCGAGTCTCCTGCTCAATCAAAGACGATTTTCGCAACTTCATTTCCTGTTAAAACCACTTTAGATTTTGTTATTCAACACGTGTCCCAAGACAATCGTCCTTATGTTAACATTCAAATTCATGGAATTTCTTTGTTGGGTTTGTTAAATTCGGGAGCTTCTCGATCTCTAGTGGGTAATAAAACCTTTCAATTATTACAAAAATTAAATTTACTATTTGTAAGTCAACCGACTTGTTGCACTGTCGCTAACGGTGTTGACAATTCAGTACTCGGGTATATCAGTACCCCTATCACTCTTAAACATAAAACCATAATAGTAGATCTTTTGGTCATGCCTGAGTTAACGCAAGATCTTATTTTGGGTATAGATTTTTGGGAACGAATGGGTATTATCCCAAACATTACAGATGATGTTTGGTATTTCACTTCTGAACCTCTCTCTACATATGTAGCCGGAGTTAGTGATCGTTCTGTTCTTTATCCCTTGCAAAAACAACAGCTAGATACACTATTGGCTTGTAAATTCGCAACAATGGGTCAATCCTTGGGCCTCACTACTGTGGGCGAACACCAGATCGTCGTACCACCAGATGTTCAACCTATTAAACAAAGATACTATCCGGTTAATCCTTCCAAACAACAACTTATCAATGCTGAAATCGATAACATGCTCGCGCAAGGAATTATCGAACCGTCACAAAGTGCATGGGCTTCACCAGTCTGCCTTCTTCCAAAAAGATGGTACTTCTCGTTTTTGCATAGACTACCGCAAACCAAATTCGGTAACTGTGAAAGACGCTTATCCTCTTCCATATATTGCTACCATCCTGGATCAGCTTCGTGATGCTCACTGTCTAAGTTCTTTAGATGTCAAATCTGCATACTGGCAGGTAGGGGTTGCTGAATCTTCGCGTGCGTATACCGCTTTCACTGCACCGGGACGCGGGTTGTTTCAATTTCGCCGCATGCCGTTTGGCTTAACTAATGCGCCTGCGACATGGCAGCGCATTATCGACAACATTTTAGGCCCTGATCTTCACCGGAACGTCCTAGTATATTTGGATGATGTGGTTATAGTGTCAAAAGATTTTGAGGACCACCTTCAAGTCCTTTCCACTGTTTTCGACAGATTGCACGCCGCGGGTATCGTGGTTAACCGAGACAAGTGTAGCTTTTGCCGGCCTGAGCTGAAATACTTAGGGTACGTCGTAGACTCTTTTGGAGTGCATCCAGATCCTTCTAAGGTGCAGGCTATTCTGAATATATTGGCACCTTCCAATGTCAAAGACGTTCGTCGCTTCTTGGGGACGTGTAGTTGGCACCGACGCTTCATTCCTGATTTTGCTACTGTAGTATCACCTCTTATTCGTTTATTGCGAAAATCTGTCAAATTTGAATGGACTTCCGCATGCGATGACTCTTTCCGGCGCCTCAAAGAACTATTAGTTACAGCACCCGTCTTGCATTGTCCTGACTTTACGAAACCGTTTGTTTTACAAGCCTATGGGTTGGGCTCTGTGCTGACACAAACATTTAGCGATGGTGAACGTGTTGTCTGTTACCTTTCGCGTTCCTTAACTGGTCAAGAAAGAAACTACAGTACTACCGAGCGCGAATGTTTAGCAGTCATTTGGAGTGTCGAACAACTGCGACACTATTTAGAGGGGGTACACTTTACCGTGGTTACGGACCATCAGTCGTTGCTGTGGCTTCACTCTTTGAAAGATCCACAAGAACGCTTAGCGCGTTGGGCGTTGAGACTTCAACCTTACAACTCTACTCTAATTCATCGTAAGGGAAAAGAACATCTCATTCTGTTGCCTCGCTCAGTCCCAGTCGTCACTGCTCTCGCTGGCACTTTTACCTTCGTCAATGCGGGTGATTTTAGAAACACCTCTGATCACTGGTATTTAAATATGTTTCGACGCTTAGAATTATCTCCACACAAATATCCTGGTTGGTTCGTCAAAGAAGGTTTATTGTATAAGCATATTCCATCCCGTGTTACTTCCCAAAACCATGAAAATTGGAAATTAATCGTACCAAAAGATTTCCGTCGAGCAGTTCTGAAAGACCATCATGACAATGTCACTTCTGGCCATTTGGGGACATACAAAACCTATTGGCGTATTCATCAACGCTTCTATTGGCCTAAAATGCTATATGATGTTAAGAAACATATTTTACGATGTAGCGCTTGCGCTCAGCATAGAACCGAACAGTTGAAACCTGCTGGTTTAATGGGATCTCTCCCAAAAGTTTACGAACCATGGCAAATGATCAGTTTAGATTTCATCGGACCTTTCCCTCGGTCTAGTCAAGGGTATACTCACGCCTTAATGGTGAGCGATTATTTTAGCAAGTTTGTCCTGCTCTTTCCCATTCGCACTGCAAATGCTAAAACCCTGTGTAAATGTGTCGAAGAATCCGTTTTTCTACTATTCGGTGTTCCGCAATTCCTTATTTGCGACAACGGAGTTCAAATGAGAAGTCGTTTGTTCACGAATCTCTGTAAACAATACCAAGTCAAGATTCTTTTTACGTCGCTATATAATCCGCGCGCTGATCCAGCCGAACGGATTAATCGGATTGTCAAACAACTCATTTCGACCTACATCAAAAACAATCATCGTTTGTGGGATGTTAATCTTCAACCTATCGCATCTGCTATTCGCACGTCTAAACACGAAACCACCGGACTTACTCCTTACCAAGTCAACTTCGGTAGAGAACGCCGTATTCGGAGAGACAGTTTTGGTTTCGACGTGAATATCGAGCCCTCCGACCCCAGACTGTCCGTTGAAACGCGTAGAGATCATCTTAAGAAATCGTATGCTCGTATAGTTGAAAAGCTTAAATCTGGTCATGAACGGAGCAAACATTATTATAATCTGCGTCGTCGTCATGTCGAGTATACCGTAGGACAGATGATCTTACGTCAGAACCAATCTGTATCCGATGCTTCAAAAGAATTCTCTGCTAAACTTGCGCCACGATACTTAGGACCCTTTCGTATTAGACGAAAGCAAGGTTATTTATGCTATGAGCTACAGGACGTGAGGGGGAAGACTGTGGGAATTTGGCCGTATATCGAGCCAGAGGACTATGGTTAAGTTTTCAAACTACTTGAGGGTTTCTCCCATGATAATTTGGCTCATTACTTTACCACGACTTCTGTATGTTCTTGCGTTATTGATCGTCGGACGTTTTCCTCCTATCGATGGAGGATGTTACATTTTTATTTCCTTATTAATAATTTTTATTTTCTCACTAAGAATTTTTATGCGCTTATAGTGTAAACGGGTTTCTAGGGGTAAGTTAATCCAGCGATTATATCGGGAACTGGGTCCATCCCCCTGAGTTGAGCTAGCACTTAAGCCGGGTACAATATTGCAGCTTCGCTGTAATATACTTTTGTTGTTAATTCGTATTTGTCACCCGTTTTAATAATATACTCGGATACAATGTCTGAAGCTGAAGCTTCACCTGGAAAATCTTAAACTTCCAAAAGTTGTACTTGAATATCGTTCATAAAATATCTTACGAGTACAGGACAAATGTTGACGTTTCTGTGATTTGAATAGTATGATGGTCACAAAATAGACCGTTCCAAGATCATTTTGAATGGAGGATAAGATTCCGTTTGTAAAATGTAACACGCAATACTTTCAGATTTGGTTCTAGCGTACCTACGCAAACTTTTGTTGGTAGCAACTTTTTCTTAGCTTACTGGTGCAATCCACAGAACGAAATGATTGATTGTGGATCACGTCGTGGTATGATCAAGTACATTCAATCGCAGCTAGCTTTTGTTCTTCATTTCCAAATGCATGATTAAGAAAAAAAGACGACATTTTCCTACTACTAGAAGCAACAATATGTGCCTTTTTATGATTAAGCGTCATTATGTGTTGAACAATATCCTCTTTTCCACCATGTGCAGGTGAAAACTGAGTACGCTACCCTACATCACTATCTGAGGTTGTCTTCTTAATAAATGGATACTCGCTTTCCAAATCTCTATTAAATGTACACTTTCTTTTTGGAAAGTTTTGATTTTCTACCGCGCTAACCTTTTTGTCCTGTTTCTGACGTTTCATAAATTAATCAAAGTCTAGAAAGTACGAAAAAGATGGTGCAACCTTCAAATAAGACACAATAGGATAACATCCACAAGTTCTACAATTTACGAGACCATTCTAGCACTTTTGCGGACTGAAATAAATAGCGCACGATCCCGCCTATGAGGCAGCATTAAGTACCAAATCTTACTTATAAATATGAAACATTTACGTAATTTATTCAAATAATTACAAATACAAATTACAAAAATTAAATGTTTAAAAAAGGGACTATCCGTATAATACAGGATTAATGGTCGTCTTATATTAGTATTGCACTTTTTGAAAATGCTGTGGGATACGAAAATTAGTAGTTATTATTTTGAAAGTTAAGGGTGCAATACACGGAGCGCTCATAAATAGTAAAAATAAGGTAATACATATAGTGTAGAAAATGATTTTTGCACTCGTGAGAGTCAAAGCTTATGATCACAAAACGGGGACTGAAGACACGACGTAGTGGATTGAAAATAGCTGATTGTTTTTATTTACTTTATTAACTGTAAATTAAGTGTACTATATAAAAGTTATTTTCCGTACCGGTACTTACGGGTATTTAAGCCTTCTTGAAGGTAGGTAACAAAACCAGATGGCAGGCACCTACTACTGCTTTCCAAAAATAGACAATTTTACTTAGAAATAACTGAAATATGTCAGAATTTATCCAGGAACTAAGACTGCATTTTATTTCCTAGGGAAATAATGACTATAAAAACTTACTCCCGCGGGAATTTATTATAAACAAAAAAATCAAACTCGTTGGCGTGATACATACTTCATTCTCGACTAACATGATTATTTAAAGTTATTGGCGAATATCCTGAAATCTATTAAAAGCTAGGTAAACGTCTGCGCGAGTACAAAAAATCGTACATACACCTCTGGAGCGAAATTCCATTTTTCCTTTTCGCCCTCGGGGTACAAATTGCAAAGCGGCAAACAATGCATTTCCCTTCCTTGATGTGTAATACAGTATTTTGCACTTTGGAGAGTAAAATTCCGTTTGTCTGGTCACAAACAGGAACTAAAATTCCGTTTGATTTCCTACAAAACAAAATATTAATAAAAACTCACTTACGTTTATAGACATTTCTTATAAATCAAAAAGTCAAACTTGTTCCCATGATACATATTTCACTTTCTATTAGCAGTATTAATCAAGTTGTTAACGAACATTCTTAAATCTGTTAAAAACTAAGTATACGCCTGCCCGAGCGTACAAAATTGGTATACACATCCCTGGACCGAAATGCCATTTTTCGCTTTGTTCATTGTACAAATTGCACCGCGGAATTTGATAACATCAGTACTACTAACATACTTGCAGTTTTCAAGGCCGGGTAGGTGTATAGAAGTTGGTTAGGTGTACCAACGTACACTCAATGGTTAAACATTATCTTTCCAGTATTAAGTATACAAAATCCGTGTGCAGTACTAGCTTTTCTTACTCTGTGTGATTTACTAATTATTACAGATTTATATTGTTTGTTGTCAGAAATTCTTTTCGTGATACAAATAATGTATAAGATAATTTCTTACCATACTACTTAGATAACGGAGTCAACGTACAAACGAACTTGCAACGATTTACCGTTCGCGTTCATAAAGCTGTATATAATAGGATCAACACGGGATAGAAAAGGTTGCGGTTCAGGAAAGTACTACACATATACACAAGTTTTTATTACAAACATTATTGATGTATATTTATGGATATTATTATTCAGAACAATAACTAATGTACTATACTGTACTTAAAAAAAAAGCATAGGATTGCGGTTGGTGTATATGTATATAAGTTAATAATATTCTTAATAATAAACTTATCCAAATTTTAATAAAATGTTCAAGCATGCTCGTCGCCGTAAACTAATTGACCACACCCTGTATATTCGAAAAATCAAAGTTATAAAACGTTACCTGGATACTTTCTAGTTTACCCTCGTATACACGTAGATTAATATTTATGCCATAAAAATTCTGAAATAGATAAATATCACCCAATTCGAAAAATACTACTACGGTCTATTAATTTGCAAAAAAATGTTAAAGACGTAACGATCAGTGCGTCCTTCACGAATCTACGAATCTGAAATTTCTGGTCAATAAATATCTTGTTATCAGCATTATGTATTTAATGACCGTTAATGTATGCAAAATGAGTCAATTTTTTAATCGATCAGACTCAAAATAAATAATCCTCACATTAATCATTAAGCCAAAATCTAAAAAAATCGATTACTCTAAAACGGTGTAATCTTTTCTCTTTTAACCCTTAGACTACGGAATCACAGTTTAAACAAATAAAAAAAGATTAATTAATGGATCTGTATTACCAATCTTTCAAAAATATTTACAGATATTGCTTCCGAGAAGCATCACATACAAAAAAAAAATAATCCTTACAGAGTCCCTCAATCTTTAATGAACCATATAAACAAAAACATCTTTAAAGATAATCAAACTTTAGCGCGTCCAAACCTCCGAATTCAGTATGGGGCTTATGGAAAAACAGTGCAGGATTGCCAAACGTATTATGCCAATAGACTACTGCACCTATAATACCTCAAATTAATAAAAATGTTTACAATGCAATACAAATTTAGATAAACCTCCAATGTACTTGTAAACATACCAAAAAAGACTACCCTTAATCTATACAAATCGAATCTTTGAACTATATTTTTTAGAAAAGCGAAGTAGGCGTATGTAATGTAGGGGTACATTACATGGCAATATGATGGGTTAGCTTATCCTGTACATGGGATTGTGAAATAAGCTGTATAAGCAACAGCATGAGCAAATGGTAACTTTATGCTTTGCCTACGGAAGGAGTTTGCAATATATTAACAAAATAACAATTTTATTAAAGTTTGATTATAGTTGCACCATTTATTTCCATTGTAACATAATATAGGAAGTGTGGCTATTAAATAACGAGACTGACCCTGTAAAACATTTTATTCTGATTACATCTCGTATTTTAGTAAATTTTTTTGTTTTTCAGTACAGTTTAATCGCTCGATCGAATTGTAGGTCTTCGGATGATGATTCTGTAACGTTGATTATGAACTCTGCAATATCATCTTGAAGGTTATCAGCTACCCACATCTTACCTTCAACGATCTTTAACATGACTCATATAATGTTACCTATTTTCAATCGTCACTTTTTCGTAAGCAAATATTAGTAATTCCTCCATCTCTTTAACTTTAAAAGTCTTGTTATTCATTTTAATGTATTGTTTGAGTTGTGCCGACGCCATTTCTATTGGGTTTATTTCGCAGTGGTAAGGAGGCAAACGAAGAACCTCTTTCTTGTGCCGTAACATCAAGTTTATTCTTGTCATATAGAACATGTTATCTTCAATGGGCATTTCTTTCTTACTAAGCCAGTCTGTAATTTGTTCTTTTCGCCACGCCTTTGTTGGAATTTTCTCTTCATTCCTGATGTGATAAGAAGCATTGTCAATAACGATAATTGAATTTGGTGGTATATTTGGAATGAGTTGATTGATAAACCACTTCTAGTGTCTGAATCCATCTCATTATGCACATCGGCTGTGTTCTTTTTATAGAGGAAAGTAAGTTCCGCACCAAGAATAAAACCATTATCGCCACCAGCGTGAACTAAGGTAAATCGGCGTCCAAGACCACTTAGTGATTTTAAACCTGTACTGAGCCCTTGAACGAATGCCTGCCGACCACTTTCAATAGTGGTGTCACACCATGTTTTACTAACTGCGTTCAACAAGGAAACTCTTGCGTCGCATCTTTTGAAACTCAAAAACCCATATCTTTCAGGAGGTTGAATAGTGTACTGCGTTTAAAATTTGGTACATCATCATTTTGTAACTATGAATGGCTCAGTTCTTAAGTTTTCAGACTCCATTACTCTGTTGGGTATGACTGTATCTTCAAATCTCTCATGGGTTGACTATCTTCTGTCAGCTACCAAAACAGCTGCTCGTAAAACAGGCTTTTTGTACAGATCTAAGCAGTACTTTACCTCTCGACAACTCCTTCTGCTGTATAAGGCCCAAATTCGGCCTCATCTGGAATATAATTCTTACCTCTGGGTTAGTGCTCCCCAATACGCTCTCGATATAGTTGATCGTATTCAAAAGAGAGCGATTAGGCTTATAACTGACCCGTCCTTAACTTCTCACATACAGTCCCTTGATCATAGAAGGATGGTTTCAGTTCTTTCTTTGTATTATCGTTATTACAACGGCTATTGTGCTGCTGAATTATATTCTTTGATACCATCTCGGGCTATCTTTGCGAGAAACACTCGGTTCGCTCATTCACATCACCAGTATGCAGTACAAATCTCCACTTGTCGTACCAAATGGGCGCAATCCACATTTTTCTACACGGCTTCTAAACTCTGGAATGATCTCCCTAGTTCACGTCGAGCAATTAACTGTAGATTCTGGTCACAGTCATGAAGGCAATCATTTAGTTGTGCACCGTTTCGTTTCATGCGTTTTTTCGGACTAGCTACTGCTCCGGTTTGGTATTCCTTTTTGATAGCATAGATAACTACGCTCTATGCAACATAAAGCTTTGCTGGCTTCTGTAACAGCTGCACTAACGTTCATTGTGGCCAAGAAATAGTTAAGTTCATTCATAATGAGGCATTTCTCCTTACGACTGAAGTGTTTTCCACTATGTCGTTTTAGGTTTGCAGTACCACACTCAGCTTCCATCTCCATATGATACAAAATCATACAAAATAACCTCAGTCATACAATTATAGAAATTATTCATCATTACCTTATAAGACGCGAGAATGAGATATAGGCGTTCTGAGAAGAACGATTTTTAATAAATGGAGTTAGCTAAATTTGATAAATATCGTAGAAGGAGCAAGCAATAAATTTGACAGTACACGGAGTTGATATTCATTTGTTTTAAATTATATTTTACGTTTGACAACATCGCCATGAAGAACAAGGATACCGTTATTTAGAAATGACTAAAGATAGTAAAGGAGGGATTTACTCCACAAGAACCAGTACTGAATTTAGAGGTTTAGACAGACTATAGTATCTTTCAAAAATATAAAGTTATTCTTACAAAAACAAAACACGTAGTCCTTTGTCCGGTATAATGTGTCTACTGGGTTGATTCGCTATAATCCTTGGTATGTATCTACACTTGACACGGTTCACTATCGGTACGATGCTCGTTCATGCCTTATGAGACACCAAAATGTGGCAATATGAATCTACCTTCCTTGTTTATCACAGAATATATTTACTTATACTTGAACATTAAAATTCTTAAATGTTTCTACATAGTTAATTTAGTGCTATTATAATTGAACCTATATTTAAATCAATACCATTAATGTCCAATACTGTTTAACTTAAAAAACACTTCATTTTGTTATTCAAATGATTACTTTAGGTTTCTTTTCGGATTGCGCGGCGATGCACAACATTTTTAACTGTTGTTTATTTTAAATCTGATTCAACACTTTTGAGAAAAAAAAACTCAGTAGAATTTTTCTTTCAATTCACAAATTAATCCTTTCATTTGTAGACATTTAAATTATTCCTCCCCAAAATGGATTTTTGCAGTAAACTAATATGCACTGCGTCACTAATTATTTGCAAATAAAAACCAGCACACTTCGTTTTCATAACCTCACAAAATACTCGAGTGCGACCACCCGTTCAGTATAACTCTTTTCGGAACATCTCTCTTTGTACCCTAGCAGGATCTCCCTTACATACCTACGGCCATCCCTTTTCCTCAACTTCATCAAATTTTTCGCGCTAAAACCAACAGTAGTGAGTACTTACAAATAAGAATCAGTGAGATTTGTGTAAAGAAACACGTTATCCGCGGTAAATAAACGACAACAAAAATAAAGCGTGTACGGCGTTCCTAATCCTTAATCCTTAGTGATGACGATGTTTAATCGATGTGGCCCCAAAAAGTAATAGATTTAAAAGAATAGTGTAACGTTAAAAAATTATAATGCAAATGCATAAACATACAGTTGAATGACACAATAGTATATTAGATAACAAGGGATTGAAGTGACTCATTTAGTCCCGTGAATAGAGTTTATTGGTTGACGGCTTTAGCCCGAGACCAACAACTATTCAAGGGATTAAGGAACTTCAATCCCGTGGTATCTATACTATTTTTTACACTTTGTGGAGTAATAATAGAAATAATTATATTATTTTCTGAAAATTAAAATATTACATCTATGATAAATTTAAATTATTAGAAAAGTCACATTGACAAAGAAGCTACACTATTCAAGGCTAATGAAATTTATGAATTATTTGAAAATCCCAGATGTTTCAATGCCATAACAAGATTAAATTATTTTTTAATCCCTAGAGATTAAAAGTAACACTTCAGTCCCCGAAATGGGGGAACCAAGTAGTACTTTTAATGCACGAAGTGCAAAAATGTTATATTACGCTTTCCGTGTCATCGTATCACACATTACCTACTTAAGTTAAATGGTATATCTCTCACGAGAACATGTGAACCAAAATTATTAATTTGCAAAATTTTTGTTGTTGCACTTAAAAACTGAAAGTTTACACAAGCTTTTACGTTCAAATTCATTAATATATTTGAAATAAAAATTTTGCAAAATGAGGCGTTGATTTTAATGTAAAAGTTTATTACTGTCTCATACCTGACTAATACTAGTTTTGTTATTGATAAATGTTACCTATTTGGACAATGCATCTTAAAGTTCCAAATTTTATGGTTTATTTTTCTTATTTACATAAGACACGTGAAAAACGACTTTCTTTTCGGGGAACCCCTTTTCGCTAAATTTGCATTTCACTCTTTTTTATTTTAAATAAAGAAGATTGGGATAAAATTGATTCTATAACGTTTAAATCTATGAAAATAAATTTTGACATCTCATGTCAACGTCAAAAAGAAAAATTTAATAAATTATACAAACAACAAAATAATAGACCATCTATTGATTGTAGAAAAACGGTTATAAACCTTTCTGATAATGTTGTTTCAGATTATGCTATTGAAGCGCTTTCTAAAGGAGGAAATTTTGCAATAACTCCAAGAGTAATACCTTTTGAAGATATAATTTCCAACATCGAAAACTCCATTAGATTATTACCTTTTGATGCTGCTAATGAAGTTAGATATAACACCGTTAACATATTACGTAAAACAAAACCTCCAAAGAGCAACTTATCCTTTCGTCAACGACATGCTTTACTTGATCTTAAACGCAATGAAAGTATTATAATATTAAAATCAGATAAAGATAATGCAACTGTTATATTAAATATGAACGATTATAACACTAAGATAGAACAATTGTTGGGACTAGAAACTTATCGTGAAATACCAAAAGATCCAACAAAAAAGTTTCTTTTAAAAACTAAAGAGCTGATTAAATTATCATCTATTCCTGAAGAAATAAAGAAGAAACTATCTAACTCTGAAGCTATTTCACCAAAACTATATGGTTTACCAAAAATTCATAAACCTAATATTCCTTTAAGGCCTATTGTTAGTGCAATTGGTTCTCCTACATATCACCTTGCAAAACATCTTACATTTTTATTACAACCTCATATAGGAAAAACCGCCCATTACATTAAAAATTCTGCCGACTTTGTTGAAAAAATGCATAGTTTCAAAATTGAAGAGGGTGATATAATGGTTAGTTTTGATGTTATTTCACTTTTTACAAAAGTACCTCTAAAAGAAACTATTGAATACATTGATCATCTTTTTTCCAAGGACATAACCATTCTTTTTCAGCACTGTCTTACTACAACTTATTTTCAGTGGAATAGTAAATTTTATGAACAGATTGAAGGTGTAGCAATGGGTAGTCCCCTTAGTCCTGTTATAGCTAATTTTTATATGGAAAAATTTGAAACATTAACGTTACAAAATACACCTAAAAACTTTCAGTTTGGTATAGATATGTAGATGACACATTTGTTATTTGGAGACATGGAGAAGAAGCACTGCATGAGTTTTTGGTTTTATAAATGGTATACATCCTAGTATTCAGTTTACCATGGAAAAAGAAACTAATGGAAGTTTACCATTTCTTGGCATATTAATATCTAAAATAATAATTCACTATCTTTTAAGGTTTACAGAAAGCCGACACACACTGATAGATACCTTCATAAATTATCCAACCACCATCCACGTCAAAAATTAGTGTAATTAAATCTTTAGTAGATCGAGCAAAACGAATTTGTGACCCTGAATTTTTGAATGATGAATATAAATATTTAAGAAAATCCTTACAAGATAATGGATATTCACTTACAGATATTAATAACGTTATTACACCGTCTAGGCGTAACCTTAAAGAAAAACCAGTTCTTAATGTTGGTACTGCTTTTCTTCCTTTTATAGCTAATGTTACAGATAGAATTGAAAAATCCTAATCAAATATGGCATTAGGACTATTTTAAACCTACAAGAAAAATTAAAGAACATTTAAGATCACCTAAAGATGTGTCAACCCTTTATCATCTTCCGGAGTGTATAAGTTATCTTGTTCATGTGGAAAAGTATACATCGGGACCACAAAACGTAGCTTTGATACAAGACGCAAAGAACATATGAGATTTTGTAGATTGGGTCAACCAGAGAGTCTGCTGTGGCTGACCATGCCCTGAATAATCTAAATCATGACATTCAATTTGACAATATGAAAATATTGTCAAGACAAACCCATTATTATGTTCGTTTGCAACGTGAAGCTATTGAAATATAAACACCGAATAATTTTAATAGACAAGAAGAAAATCTCCGTTTAAATAGGTTTTGGCATCTTATAATTAAAAGAGCATAATGATACGCCTTGATTTTAATTTGTTTTCAACTTTTGGTATGTCTAGGTTTTTTGCTGTGTTTTTCCTAGACCTTGAAGCAAATGCTTTACCAATTATATGTTAAATTTCCACAGCACTATAATTTAACATAAGTAGTTGAAATTTAATTGAAATTAAAAATTACAAAGAACGTTCTGCATTGTTGTTTAATCTTGCAGATTAAACAGGGTATTTTAATAATGTTAATAATTTTAGTAATTTTATATTTAGTAATAAGTTGAGTAATAATAGAATTAACAAATGTAAAACGAATCGCAAGCAAAACTGAATATAAAGCAGGTTAATTATTGCGACAAATTGTGCTGATACAAAAGTGTGTAAGGTTGAAATTACACATATACTATATGCATTATAACTAGTAAGCACAAAAGGCGCTTAAAAGAATAAAACATGACCTACTAACTAGGTCAAAACAATAAAACACGTCATGTAGAAAGTTGTATATAAAGTGTAAATAGTATCGAATAAATCAGTTCTTGAATGAATCTCATCTTTTATTCAATTACTCAACAGGGTTGTGAGGACTAGTCTACAATTGGTACGAGTGACGGCGTACCCCTCACATTAAACCCCAACTAATCAATCTCTCTAATCAGAGAATTGAACAATTGTGCTTTTCATTGTTAATAACACTTCCAATTATTGATAAAGATATCTCTTTGTTTGATTTAACTGGGTTATTTTATTTGATGTAATGTTTGGATTTGTGAATGCTTCTATCATTTTAAAAGTTTTTCACAACTTTACACTTACATCATAACTCGATTAAATTTTGTTAAATGTGTTTTTTGGCTGGCAAATTTCATTGTTAGCTTTCGTCGTAGAGAGTGTTCTGGTTTGTCATCTTTGAGGCAGTTTAAGAATATTTAATTTTAATGACCTAGTTATTCCTTACTACAATTTTATAGTTGGCTTATACGTTTCTCAAACTGTTATGTTAATAGCAGGCTTATGTTTATGTTTGAATTTTTCAAATTTGACAAAATTGTTTACTACATCTTTAACAATTTTTAACAAACATTACTACTGACGAAGATAACTGTAAGTGTTATCGAAACGTTTAGATTGTATAATTTAAAGTACACCATTAAAAAATCCCAAAAAAATAAGTATTTTATTATGAGTGTTAATGGTGAAAGTTTACATTTTCATATTTCACTCTTTTGTTAAATATCTTTTTCTAGACACATTATTTTTTAAGCACATATTAAAATTAATGTTTAATAATTTATATTAACACTTTATGCTAACACATAGCTTCTTCATTTTTGATTCATTTCAAACACTTCGAAATCTAGCGTCAATTTCTTAATTATTCTACTAGATACACATTTTTGTAAATATGCAGTACCTTTCCATACAACTCATTTTAAAAACAATGGATGTCTTGTTTATTACTTATACATAATATGGGTTAAAAATTATTTATTTTGAGAAACCCATCTGGGGTGGCCAGCAAAGAGTGAAGAACTATTATCAAGTAGAATACGATGAGCAAAATGCAGAAAAATCTAAAACGATGTCTGCTGTGCGTTCCATGTCAATTACACCTTCGATGACTTCCATTTTCTCTATTTTCTCTGTCTTTGAAGTATGTGGTGTGTTGGTGCCAAAGTTTCTGTTCAGTATCCATTTCCATACGTTACGCAGTCTCTGTGCGTCGCCTCGATTATTGATTCTTGGTTAGATATTCTGCTTATGCTATACTTCTCGCTTTATCGAAGCTGATACTATGAGGTGCCGACTGAACATCTTGTATTAATTGGTGTTCTTCCAGCCTAGTACTATTTGCTTGACCTATGTACGTTCGATCACAGTTCTCATATGAAGGCTCGTATATTATTTGACCTTCTTGGTTTTCGGTTAGGATATACGGTTCCTATCTCTCTCATGCGTATTAATTATCATTATAATGTTTCTTTTTAAAAATCTGCGTAAAACACGTACTCTATCTATGGAAGCCTGAGGTATATACCAATCGAATGAGCACCAGTGGGTTCACTGCTGTCGCAAATTCTTGCTAATCTATTTATAAACAATCTGGAAGAACAAGTAATACAAACGGCAAATCACAAACAATACCAACAACAAAGTTATGGTTAATATATGTGAACGACAGTTTTATAATCTGGACACACGGGCGAGAGGAGCTGAATCGATTTTAACATCTAAACGGAGTTTACGAAAAGATAAAGTTTACAATGGAAATAGAAGACAATAAAACATTGCCGTTTTTAGACAAATTACTGTAAAATAAAGGAGAAGCACTAGGGTTACAGTTTATAGAAAAACATACACAAATAGGTACTTAAATGATCAACTCATCATCACCTAGCACTATCACAGGTTTTGTTCAAAACACTAATTACGAGATCCAAATGACTGGCGGACTAATTGCAGAACAAAAACATGAAGATAAGAAGGAGGAACAAGCAAAGTACTCTTACCGTACATAAAGAGAACAACAGAACGGAATATACGATATTCCATGTGGGAACTATAACCGAACGTGCATAGTTCTAACAAACAGAAGAATCAGTGCTCGACTGAAAGAACTCTGATTACCAGTAAGGAAGAACACTACAACCTCGTCTTTAGCACAAGATGTTCAATCGACATCACGCAATATCAACTTGGATAAGACCAGAAGACGGCGTCAGCAGAGCTTCTAATCAAGGGAATCATAAGAGAAGCTACAGATACTAAAAAAACGCCTAGAAAGCCTTAATTAATACCTGAGACGACTGCCTAATACATGGAAACTGATATTAAACGAAAACCGTCAACCAACAACACATAACAGACTCTTACATCGAAACGAAACCCTTGCATCAAAACGGAAAAGGGAAAATCAACCAGAGGAGGTAGAGAAGGTGAAAGTCAGCGAAGGTATAAATAACACAGTACGCACAGCAGCCATCAGATAGAATACCGCGAAGCTGAAGAAGTGACCTGAAGCGGGCAAATTAAAATTTGCTGAAACGTTGTGGAATCAACAAAGGCTGTTATATGAACCCTATCAAAAGTACACGTAATCATCGACCAGGAAAAATGGAATTACTGATAGTGGAAGTCTCAAAGTATATACTTATATTTTCAAAAGTATAATCTTGGGATTTCCTAGTTCTAGTAGGCAAACAGGTAAAAAGCCAATATGTGATAAAATGTTTTACTGTTTTTTTTTTATATATTCCGGTTAAAAATTTAACTTTTATCGGAAAAACGTCTACATATGGAATTAAACACATATTGGTGTAGCTGATTATAACACATATATGAACTCACAATTAAATGGAAAGTACAGGTGAACAAATTAATTAATGGACGGGATTGACATATAGTGAATAAGATGATAAGGTGATCTATTTCAATCATTCCTTAATGTCATATAATACTGAAAAATTCCATAGTGTAAGTATTCAATATAAAAGGAATCCAATAATATCTGCGTGTGCGTGTGCGTGGGCGTGTTTGTGTGCGCGTGTGCGGGTGAACATGTGAGTACGTGTGAGTAGCCCAGTCCTCAGTCAGTTTGTAATCGACACCCTCTTAGATCGGATCTTACTACAGCTTCCGTTCCCACATCCTTTGATCAAAAAATACGTATACGATATAATATGCACCATTCCGGTAGACCAAATAGATAATGCTTTGAATATACTTAATAGTCATGATCCAAATCCACAGTTTATAACGGAGGTAAAGAACGGTAGAAGAGCGGATTTATGGATACCCTATTTAGGAAAGTGTTGAACATCAGATTCGATTGGTACCAAAAAATACACACTGGTCGTTATTTAAATTATAGAAGCTACCATCCTCTCAAATATAAGAGTTTCCGCTATCTCTGATGCCACTTTCGTCACCAGTAATCTGAGGAAGTTATCGAGACTGTTTATCGAAAATTCTTATCCCAAAACCCTGATCCATAAAATTCTTTTTTTACAGGAAGATCCTGCTATGCGATTTCCTAATAATACACCACCTGCAACAATTACTGACTCCGCACAACCCGTTTATTTATTTATTGTTACAAGGTTAATGCACCTATACACACGTCACGGAGAGTCCGAATTTGGCTTCAGGAAACAACGTTCGTTTGTTCCCGTGGCCAGCAAAAAGCCCAGATCTCAATATCATTGAAAACGTTTGGGCTTTGGTCACAAAGACAATTCAAGACCAACAAGGACTACATTTCATTGCCCAAAACCGTAACCAGTTAAATGCATGGGAGGCTGTTGGAATCGATTATCTGCAGCATTTAGTAGCGTCAATGCCTAGACAATTGCAGGGCGGTCATACACATTATTAATTTCATGTTACTGCATTAATCACTAAATTACTCTAAAAGTATTTCTTTATTAATTTTTGTTTTAACAATTTCTGACCTAATCACCAAAGTATTATAATTAGACTTTTTAAATGTAGTTTTTCAAATTTTTTCTTTTTAGATTTTAGTCACTTTGAAATATCAGACCAAAGTTTTTTTTGTTGTGTATTCTAAAGCATAATATAATAAGATCAAGATTGATCAGAGCATTCTACTTATGTCATCGATGCATTGCATTAAAGTTTGACTGAACTGCAATTGTTATGTACGAAGGTCAAGTACTACTTAAAGTAGATATGCCCATTGAACTTGTAAAACCATAGTGTCCCATTTTTTGTGTCCCCAACTGTACAATAATTCCAAATTTGTTCGTGTCAATGTGACAAATTTGTATAAAATTATCTAGAAATCTTGCTATTTGAAAAAAACAACAATCGGTTAGCATGGGAATCAGTAAACAGCGGTAGCCATATTAAAAAATTATTTACAAAAGGGTAATAAATATGTACGACGAATTTGATCTAGAAAAAGCCGCTGAAGAGGCTTTAGAAGACTTACTGCTTTCCAAATCTCGTAAAATGTACGATAAAGAGTATGATATATTTTTAAAGTGGTGCTGTGAAAAGAAAATTACAAATTTTAACGAAGATGCTTTGCTGGTATTTTTTAATGAAAAGGTAAACAAATTTGCTGCTTCTACATTGTGGTCCCAGTATTCAATGTTAAAAACTATGCTTAACGTTAAACATAATGTTGATATAAGTAAATTCCACAAATTGACGACTCTTCTGAAAAGGAAAAATTTTACAAAGCGAAGAAGTCAAAGGTATTAACTATAGAAGAGATTGATACGTTTCTAAAGGAAGCTTCAGATGACACATTTTTCATGACAAAAGTGAGTATGTCCAAAAATCATTGTACCTACTGTTAAAAATGATTTTTTTGTAGGTAGCACTCATATTTGGTGTGGCAGGGGTTTGTAGAGGACTTGAACTAGTCGAATTGCCAATTAATGATGTGACTGATTTGTGCAACAGACTTCTTGTTAACATTAGAGTTACCAAAAATGGAACAGAGAGGAACTTCGTTGTAAAAGATTCAGATAAAACTATCATTAGTTATACAAAAATCTGTAAGAAACATATGTCATTGAGAAAATCCGAAACTCCCAATTCAAGATTTTTTGTTCGTTACGTTAACAAGCAGTGTACAGTGCAACTTGTAGGAAAGAATATATTTGGAAAATTGCTCCAGAAAGTTGCAACATTTTTAAACCTACCAGATGCGTTGTCATATACAGGACATTGTTGGCGGCGAACCTCTGCATCTCTACTAGCTGATTCAGGTGCGACTGTTGACGTTTTAAAAAGAAATGGGGGATGGAAGTCTGCAACTGTTGCAGAAGGGTATGTGGAAAACTCCCTGAATAATAAGAACCTTATCGCCGAAAAGAATGTTGGAGGTGGAGGTGATCCAAAAACACCAGCTACCTCACTCTCAGGACCCTCGTGCCAATCTAAACGGCGCACAGGCACTGATTCATTTGGAAATGTGTTCAACCTTACATCCAGCAGTATCGTTTCGGAAATCAATCGTCTGATATTTATTAATTGTAATAATATTAATGTTAGTTTCGTAAAAAAATTAATAAAAATATTTGAAGGCTGACATCTGTCAATGAACTCTCTAGGGGGTTCAGTTCATATTTAATCCCTAGGAAATAAATGACCCACTTTAGTCCCTGTAGACAGAGACTAAAGTATCTATTTTAGTCTCGGAAGTGCAAAATAGTATATTAGATAACAAGGGATTGAAGTTACTCATTTAATCCCGCGAATAGTTTGTTGGTCGAGACCAACAACTATTCAAGGGATTAAGGAACTTCAATCCCGTGGTATCTACACTATTTTTGCACTTCGTGGAGTAATAATAGAGATAATTATATTATTTTCTGAAAATTATACTATTACATCTATGATAAATTTAAATTATTAGAAAAGTCACTTTGACAAAGAAGCTACACTATTCAAGGCTAATGAAATTTATGAATTATTTTTAAAATCCCAGATGTTTCAATGCCATAACAAGATTAAACTATTTTGTAATCCCTAGAGATTAAAAGTAACACTTCCCCGAAATGGCGGAACCAAATAGTACTTTTAATCCACGAAGTGCAAAAAATATATTTTAAAACCGTTTCCGATAGTCATTGCAGATAAATCACTTGTTACCGTTAGCTCCCTGTTCTCTCCTTTTAAGGACAGAACGCACCCTCTACTATTTTCCAACATTGTATATGCAACAAATTGAATCTACACAAGCATAAAATTCTGCGGTACATACATCGGACAAACTTCTCAATTTCTAAAAGGTAGGATATCTGGCCATAAGTCTGACATAGAATATAAAAGGTTGGGATGTCAATTAGCAGCTCATTCTGTACAGAATAACCACCCTTTTGACTTTAACAATCCAAAAGAAGAAACACGCCTGTTCCTAGAAATGTGCCATATAAATAATAATAAACATTCAATAAACAATAGAGTTGCCGTTAGTAATCTGAGTACAATATATAATCATTTACTAAGCATAAATATTAATTCATAAATTTAAAATGTCCATTCATTAGCCTAGGGAAATTTCCCGCCCCGAAACTTTGATTAGTTGGTATTTCAATCCATCCAATCGCAAGAAGAGATTATTTTTGGAAATGTAGCATGTTAGAAACATACCAGTGCGTTAAACTGTGAAAGTGATATTGATATTTTAGCGTTATTTATTCTTACCTCTTAGAAATTTAATTTCTGTTATCTTATATTTAGGATTCATTACTGTAAAATAATTTATTGCTGTGAGATTTGTACATAATATTTATTAAGATAGGTGTTATCACTTCCGTCACCAAATGTCGTGTTTATAGAGTAAAATCAACATCGGAAGACACCAAGCTGCGCAAAAAAAGAGACGTCAGAGTGTAAAGCTCAACAAACAAATATACGTTTGATAAAATAAAAGTTTAGGTTATGTTACTTCGCGTTTGTTGTCCAAGAATACAATTTTAGATGTAAAATTTTTGAAATAATCAAAGTGAAATCATATTTTATTGGCATAGTTACAAAATCTAGTTTTCTTAAAATACATTTGCCAATAACAATTAATCTCCTGATTTTTGGCCAGATTTAAATATTAGCAGAGCATTATTTATAAAGCCCATTTCACCACCTAAAATAATGATAAATAGCAACATATTTACATTATAAAATTAAATATACACACCAGCATGTACGATTATAAGGCGATTTTCTTTTCCAATAGGAGATTTAAGAGCTGGGTTTGTCCCATCTGTCCACGAATGTGGTGTCGTATGAGACGAATGTATGTACGTTTCATCTAAAATTTACATAAGATTATGCAGTAGAATGTATAATTTATAATCTTCAAAACTAACCTGTGCATATAATTGGTCGTCCTGCTTTCCGATAATAATTAGTGATCGAACGTATATATGTACAACGCAAAGAACGTATTTCATGTCGTTCTATTATAATCTTACAATCATCAGGTGTTTTTTTCCACCTACATAAAACCCAAGATAAGATATGATTCAAAATTAATCAATAAACTTACCCGAAGCCCATTTTTAAAAGTAAACTTCTAAATGAATATCCAATTGATTCGTCATCTTTAATAAGGACTTATGTCCTTCGAATATTACAAAATAAAACGTTATCCAACTGCTTTTTACCTGAACTGATACTTCTAAAGTATTTGTAATTGTTCCACACAATCTTGCAAACATCTTCAGATAACACATGGCGTTTTCTTGCTTGAGGTGCTTGAGCGTTATGAGATGTATTTGCGTCGCACATTATATAAAGAACTAGATTTGATTACATTAATATAACATGAAATTAATAATTAAATTAGCTTACTTATAAATTCAATACAGGCAGCGGATAGTTTTAAAAAAAAAACTGTTTTGTAGAATAAGTAATAAACAAGTTTGGTACGCCGGAAAAACAAAGAGTGGGTGTGCGTGAGTTAGCGCGCGCGTGCGTGCGTGCGTGTGTGCGTGTTTGCGTGTGTGCGTGTGTGCGCGCGAGCGTGTGTGTGCATGTGTACGTGTGCGCGTGTGTGCGTGTGAGCGCGCGTGCGTGTGTGCGTGTGTGTCTGTCTGTGTGTGCGTGTGTGCGTGTGTGCGTCTGTGCGTGTGTGCGTGTGTGCGTGGGTGCGTGTGTGCGTGTGTGCGTTGTGTGTGTGGTGCGTGTGCGTGTGTGCGTGTGTGCTGTGTGTCGTGCTGTGTGTCGTGTGCGCGCGTGTGTGCGCGTGCGTGTGCGTGTGCCGTGCGTGGTGCATGAGCGTGTGCGTGCGCGTGCGTTACTGTGCGCGTGCGCGCGCGTGTTAGTGTGTCTGTGTGTGTCTGTGTGTGTCTGTGTGTGTCTGTGTGTGTTGTGTGTGTCTGTGTGTCTTGTGTGTGTGTGTCGTGTGTGTGTGTGTGTGTGTGTGTGTGTGTGTGTGTGTGTGTGTGTGTGTGTGTGTGTGTGTGTGTGTGGTGTTTGGTGTCGTGTTCGAGTGCGTGTGCGTGTGCGTGTGCTGTGTAGTCGTGCGTGCGAACGTGTGTGCGTGTGTGCGTGTGTGTGTGTGTGAGTGTGGTGAGTGTGAGTGTTTACGTGTGTCTCCTGTGTGTCTGTCTGTGTGTGTGTGTGTGCGCGCTGTGTGTGTGGTGGGTGTGTGTAGTGTGTGTGTCTGTCTGTGTGTGTGTGTGTGTGTGTGTGTGTGTGTGTGTGTGTGTGTGTGTATTGTGTGTGTGTGTATGTGCGTTGTGTGTGTGTGAGGTATACGTGTGCGTGTGCGGGTGCGTGTGCGTTTCGTGTGTGTGTGTGTGCGTGCGTGCTTGCTTGCATGCGCGTGTGCGCGCGCGTGTGTGTGTTTGTATACTCAATAACTTTTGAAGGACTTAATACAGATTGATCAATCTCAAGTGTATACCACGTGATCAAAATATTTAGGTTGGTACCACTGATAGGTTGGTAAGAAGCTGTATTGCTCTAGCTACTTTCGAGCATGGTTTGAGTAAAAACTACGATCAGTTTCAAATCTGTATGAAGGTCATTAACTTATAAGTACATATAAAATATTATCTTAATTTAACTAATGACTATTTTGTATTTGGTTAGACTGCATCCCTATAAAATACAACAAAATAAATAAAATATTATTTAATGATTGGATTAAATCGTCACAAAATAATGAATCTTAAGTATTTAAATATTATAATTTCATTATAATTAAATAAAATTTACAGTACATGTTTATGGAATGACAATGTCTTTTACAATTTTTTTTTAACTCCTTAGGTACACACTTTGTTTTACAGCATATGTTCAAAATGACCGCCATTAAATTGCAAACATAAGTTCACCCTACGTTGCATTTTCGCAAATACATTTTGTAACATTTCGGCACCAATATTATGAACTTCATGAGTTATAGCATCTCGTAATTCTTGAAGAGTATGCAATCTTCTGCTGAACACTGTGTTTTAAATAACCAAAAAGAAGAAAGTCTAACGGTGTCAAGTCTGGTGAATTCGGTGGCCAACGATTTACACTAATGGTTCTATCTTCAAAGAAGTCTCGTAAATAATTAATTGTAGCCTGTGCAGTATGTGGGGTAGCGGAGTTATGCTGGAAATACACGTTTCGTAATTCACGATCATCCCAATTATTAATAAATGGTTCTAAAAGTGTCAGTAATTGTGCCATCGAAAAATACTGGTCCAAATATTCGTTGTCGCGACATTGCTATCTAGATACCGACCTTGATAGGGTGTAAGGTAGTTTCTCGAAATACATGTGGATTTTCTGCAGACCACGTACGATAATTTTGGCTACTTATGTAACCGGACAGATGAAACCAAGCTTCATCAGAAAAAAGAGATACATCCAGTGAATCACTGTTCATCGTATTGTTGAACCATTGACAGTAGTTTACTCTAAGCTGAAAATCTCTATCTCGCAACTGTTGTAATACCGACACCTTGTACGGGTACAAATGTAAATTCTTCTTTAGTGCAGTGTGGACACTTGCATAGGATACATCTAAAAATTATTTATGTAAAATTATGTTTGTATGGTAAAATTTTTCATACGTGTTTGTGCAGATAGTTTTCGCAAAGATTTATTGGGGCTTGCATTTATCCTTGCTTGGATATCTGCTACGGTGTCCTCTGTTAAGACAGTAGCCGAAGCTTCACGTTTGCGTTTTAAAACACTATCAGTTTCCATGAATCGATCTATCAATCGATTACGATGTTGACTAAATGTTTCGTAATTAATATTTTCATTTAGGTACTCAACAGTAAATTGATCGATGCATGATTGCAATGAATAATGCCATTGCCCATTACCATCTTGGAAGCCGCTAAGAAAATGAGCCACAACAATGAATGTGTCGTGTTCGATTGCAAACGGCATGACGATTAAATTCGATATCACAATTTGAAATTCAGAATATATAATTTGTCTTGATATAGACAGTTTGTAAATAACTCAAGAAAATACAAAGGTGAAAAACGAAGGTATAATATGACATAAGCTGACATAAACTAAAACCACACTAAAAATCCAAAGCAGCCAACTGCAAAACACAACAATATTAATTAGGTATTTTTGTCATACCACTACAGTACACTTGAGATTGATCACGTTGTATATCAATTTGAAATTTGGCAAACATATAGATGTCAAATACCCAAAGTGGCTGATTGTTTTGTGGTCAGTGGTGTAAGGGAAAAGGGATAGAATTGGGGGGAAAAAGGGCCCTTTTGCAAATTTTTATTTTTTTATATTTTTTTTTTCTTTTAATATGTGATTACTAATATAATTGTGAGTATTTTTTGCCCCTATAATTTTTCTGTACAACAAACGATTTATAAGATAGCAGAAAACCGTCACTTTAAAAACCGGTTTTTCTTAAATATCTCCGGAACTATACTTAACATATTCAAAAAGTCCAAATACCATTAGATAGGAAATAAAATTTTCGAAATATTTCCAAAAAACTCCATTTTGGAACGCGTCAATACGATTTTTTTAAATTTTGATAGTAGATAGAAAATCAAATTTCTGATCGCAAAGCATCCTTATAATTTTTTTGTAAAGTTAATCGTTTTCCAGTTATTTACAAGAAAGAAAGATATAATTTGCATTTTTTTTTTGTTTTTTGAGCGTATTGTCCCGCATGACTAATTTACCTGTTCTCTTACAGATCAGCGTTTTTTCTTTTATTGTAAGTTTAACCGTCGTCATAACTGTGTCTTTGCCCTACTCTTGTTTTAAGGATAGTACTTTTTAAAGCTTTCTTGTCAACCATACGCCCATAGACCCCTATCCATCAAAAGTAAACCGGCGATTCCCGTTACGTTACTCTCCTTTGTGCGCACAGTAACACACTTTTGCTGTTAACTATTGAATTCCGTGAAGTAAGGTAGAAGAAAGTAAATTTTGAACTTATTTTTACATACCGTCTTATAGAACCGTAATTATTCACTTACACGTCATATTTGCTTTTAACAACCATAACAACCAATTACAAAGAGTAAAATTAAGGTACCGATCTCAATATACGCAAGGTAAATTGATAATTACGACCGATCGAACAAAAAATATGTTTTTAACGTACGTGTAACGAGTTCACTACACATTTATTTATTCCAGAAAATGCAACATTAGAAAGTAGACGTGTGTATTCGTATTTATTTTTTGTGTGCAATGATGAGCATAACGTGTGTATGTGTACGGCAGTAGGAGCCGATCTTTCCATCTCCCAATAAATTTATTCCTAACATAAGTTTCAAGGATATGAGCGTCTTAACAGTATTTTCCAAAAATGTTATTCGGGGAATCAATTTATTAGGCGATGGAATGATCCGCCCGTAACGTTTTTATCCACCTCATTTATCAACTAATAACTTCATGTGTAGTTTACTTTCATGTTAAAGCAAGTTCGTGTTCAGCGGTTGTCTTAAGTAATTATTTGTGTAATCTGCTTGAAATATGTAAATTAGAAACGATTTTTATTCTTTCTCTCCATAATGCCAATTCAGCTATTAATTTGGTTTCTTACATTTTATCCATTAACCTCCATTATCAAATCAAATATACCTTGACTAACACGGTTTTTATCTATTTATCTATCTGCCACATAAAAATAGAGATATTGGGAGACATCTAGTAAAGTAATGGTCAAAATAAACCTCACGGTTGTAATTTAACATATCGTAAGGTTCCTACATAACATCAATGTGCATTACTAAATTTGGGTGCTTCCATTATTCTCGTAACTTCTAAGGTGCTTTGAAAGCTTCCATTCATACACCGAATAAAAATACCATCGGTAGAATAATGTTTATAGTCTTATACAGTTATTTGTAACTGATTGTATACACTTGCCATAATTGGTTGATGGAAGTAGTTAGAGGAAGCTAAAATAGATAGATAAACAATGGTCGTCTGTTCAGGGTACTTACGGTCTTCGTATATTCGTTGGAAAACGTCAACTGTAGCAAGTTGTAAAAAACTTTAATTAAGCTTGAAAATATTTTGCATTTTTAACTCATTTACGTTGAGTAAGGTTACATAACAAGCATAATTTAAGGCACACAAGTGCTACAACAACTACAACTATTAGAGATATTTCTAACGTGCCCATATTACAACTGTCAATTTAAACTGTAAAATATTTATATAATCAAAACAAAAAGCAATGTAAATTGGGAAACAACTAAAATCTGTTTACCCAATAGAAATAGTTAAACTCATCCCACTATATTTTGGCGAATGTAAGCCAGTTTTACATCAGCAAAATTATAAAAACCGGGAAATTTAAAAACCACAAATTGAAATGTCACTTTGTCACTTTGTCTCTAAAAAATATTTTACAGTCTGTTATTTTACCGAATGTTACTCACATAGCTCTATAAAATTACGTTCTAACAGAATATTTACAGTATAAGCAATATTGCTATTCTGAAAGTGAAACTGTTATGGAAGAAGATACAGTTTTTAGAACTGGAAACATTAATTCAACCATCAATCCCGACTACATTCAAGGAATTGGGAATAAATTAACGGTGAAAAATTATTATTAATTTTATTAAATACATAAATAAAAAGTTTACCTCCAGTAGGATTTGAACCTACGACCTGTACTTTGCTAGAGTGCAGCGCTAACCAACTGCGCCATCAAGGTTCAAGCCCCAATCGATATAAATTTTGTCTTTATGTATGTAGAACTGATGTTAATTATAAATATAACGAGATTACAATCAAATTACTTATATTAATGAAATGTGAGCCTGTAATATCGCAAGGATTCACACATACCAAAGCAACTTGACTAATATTAAATTATTATAAGTTTTTGTTATGAACGAATAAGTTCAAAGGTAAATATGTAATTAAAAATTATTATTAATTTTATTAAATACATAAATAAAAAGTTTACTTTAATAAATTAACGGTTAGATTAAACAGCGATGGTAATGGACCGGTACTGACCTGTGAAGTGTGGAAAAAGGTAGAATCTCAAATTTTGTTACAAGGTCATTATTGCGACGCTCCGACTGGGAGTGTAAGGTGGATGGAAGGGGAGGTTTGTTATTTTCTTCTCGGATTGCTGAGGAAAACATCCATTTTAATTAACAATCTGTCAACCACAATGACACAGGACAAGGAATTTCAAGATGAACAGAGGGAACGTTCGATACAATTAGTAAATACAATCAGAAATCCATCAAGAAATTAACAAAAAAAGCACCAAAAACACGTTCACACCTCTTAAACGCAAAATATCAAATGAAAATAAATCAATCAAAACCATTGGTGAAGAACTACTCCAAGCTTACAAGAATAACAATAATGAAGAAAAAAAGTTAGCTTTAGATTTAGCAAAATTTAAAGTGGCCAAATTTAAGTTTCAAAATCCGGATTTTGTTTTCGATGATCCAATTTTGAACGCATAGTTTTTTTTGTAGTAGGTAGAATTTATTCAAGGAATAAACATCCAAAGTAAACTGTTACTAGTCCAATTTTTCATAAACAAGTTATACAATATTTATTCGAACATAATTGTCTCTTGCAACTCTTCCTAAATTAAGATAGTTAAGATCTAATCCTGCATGATCCACTGGATTGTTGTCATCAAGTGGTTCTACTATTACTTGTTCTTCATCACGTTGTTCATTGTTTACCACAGCAATATTATGAATCATCGATACAGCACATATATGCCGCCTTGGCTGGATGATATAATAATTGAAGATGTTTCGATAGACAATGAAACCTTACTTTCAACACACCGTTTGTTCTTTCAATAACATTTCTATTCCGCCTAAGTAAAATATTAAATTGGCTTTCTGGTGTTCCCTCTGCAGTCACGGTATAGGGATGAACAACCATGGCTCTAATCCGTAGCCTGCATCTCTAATTAAATGGCTAACATTATCGCCAATTTCAAATTGACTGTACTGATCCTAGAAATTGTGCATCGCAAGCTAAAATTCTATAGTAACTATCACATTTATACTATATTGTCTGAGTCGATCAATGTAAACGTGAGGAGGATGATCTTGATCGATAGAAGGCGGCGCTATTATATTGACATGTGTTCCATAAATCGCTCCAATTACAGCTCGCAGGTCATATTTTTCATAAAACCCTTCTTTGATAGTATTTTTTTCGTCCAAATTTGTTGGGAATTGTATACACTCAGGCATAAGCAATCGCGTAATTGTCTGGGTTGTTTCATATACAGCGCTACTAGTTGAACTTTGGCTAATGCTGGTCCATGAACTAATCCCAACACAGCGTTGAAATTAACCTGTTACAAGAAGATTTAATGTGAAAAAAACTTTCAAATAAAAAGGTAGTGCTGTTCACCTTCTAGTCTGCGCCATGTGAGGTTCTAAAGAATGGAATAAACCAATTACCGTGTTTTTGGATAATTGAAACTGATTCTTGAATTCCACATTTGGCATTTCAAAGGGGCTTTAGAATTTCGTAGTTGTCGTCTCTCAATTATCATATAATTTCTAAAAATATTTCTAACTTTAACCCTCCTATTGTGTTCGGGTCAATATGGTCCAATCG
Source organism: Vesta saturnalis (assembly GCA_036346205.1). Lineage (NCBI taxonomy): Eukaryota > Metazoa > Arthropoda > Insecta > Coleoptera > Lampyridae > Vesta > Vesta saturnalis. The sequence continues at coordinate 237,332 of JARFJB010001417.1, forward strand.
CGTTCTTCTTATGTGCATAATTCGTTGATTTATTTAAATATTTCGTTGCTACTGGATGACTTTTATTTCATTACTCTAATAACGGTGTACCTAGATTGATAGAAAATTATAATTAATTTTTTTTAATGCATTTACACTCACTGTGTTTGGGTCTACATGACCCGCAGATTTGTGTGGTTCGAATTAGAAGAACGAGAAGCAGATTATTATCATAGACGATTGTATTTTATTAGTTTTGTTTTATTTTCATAAATAGAAATAACTTACATATTGTCACATTGTTGCGCAGTATTGCGCATACTGCACGCGTTTTGTGTGTTTCTAATAGGGATTCTAATACTTCTGACGAAGAAGACCATTTGTCCGAAACCGAGATATATAATCATCATCAATCGGGAAATATTATTTCGTTGATTCCTGGGCCAACAAGATATGTTACGTCGCGAATAATTGATATAAAATCCACGTACTTCTTATATTTCATACCCAAAATTGTAAACCTAATTTTAAAAATGTCAAATTTACAAGGCAAAAGACTTTGCGGCGACACGTTTCAAGAACTAAAATTAGTTGAACTAGAAGCATATTTTGGCCTACTGTTCTAGCTGGAGTGTACAAATCTCGTGGAGAGGCGACAGGTAGTCCATGGGATGGAAATGTAGATCGTCCAATATTCAGAGCAACGATGTCCCTACAACGATTTCATGTAATTGCACGAATAAATTGCTTTGACGATAAAAAAAACTCGCCCACAGGGACGCCAAACTGATAAAATAGCTCCCATACGAGAATGGGTTGCAATTCTACCTAAGCTCTACAATATTCACGAAAATGTAACAGTAGATGAGAAACTCGTACCTTTTAGAGGCCGTTTTCCTTTTAGACAGTACATCGCGAATAAACCTCCTAAACACGGAATCTAGATTTCGACTTTATGCGATTCTGTAACTGCTTATGCATATAACCTGCAAGTTTACCTCGGGAAAAGAAGGTGAACGTCCAGAGAGAGCTCAAGATAACAGAGTTGTGGTAGATCTTACTTATGGTCTAAAAGGTCACACCGTAACGTGTAATAATTTTTTACCTAGTACGATCTGGGGTACATGCTATTGAAAATAAAAATAAGCATACTTTGCACTATTCGAAAAAATAAGCCTAAATTGCCCGCCGCATTCCTCTGCAACAGGAAAGAAGATTTTACTTCAAAATTTTACTTTACCAAGGATACGTCGATAGTTTCCTATATTCGGAACGGAATAAAAATGCTACGCTCATGAGCACTACGATAACGGAGTGTGTAACTAAGATCATAAAAAGCCGTTTATGATTTTAGATTACAACAAAACTAAAGGTGCTGTAGACATGTTAGACAAGTTAATAATAACATACACAAGCAGACGACAAACTAAAAGATGGCCAATCACTATCTTTTACAATATCATGAACGTTTCAGCTTGTAACGCTTATGTTCTGTGGTGCGAAGTAACTCCAACCTGGAATGCTGGAAAACTTACGAAACGGCGACTATTTCTTGAAGAACTGGGTAATTCCTTGATCACTCCATTATTGAAAGAAAGAAAACGTCTCCCTCGAAGAATTCCTACAGCTGAAATGGTTATAAAGTCACGTTCTTTAACCAAAAATGCCGAAGTAACGGAACAATCAACCACAACCAAGCGTATAAGATTTAATATTTTTGTCCCTCTTCAAATGATAATAAAACTAATATGGTATGGAGTAGTTGCTCAAAATACATATGTAAAGGTCATATTGCTGTCAAGACTGTAACAAATAAATGGAAGGTTAAATTCATTCATTTTTGAATACTTGTATAATATTGTAATGCTCACCTACTTTTAGGTGCTATATTTATATTGCGCCCTTCTGGTTTGGTAACCCAACGCGGCTTTACTTTGCCTCGGCTTTGCTCAATCGTGTTTATTTTATAAACGGGGTGTGGTTCGTAGTAAGAACTGGATGGGCTTAACACTGTCACCTTAAATAAATACCTTAAAGCGTTTTAAAATGTATATTAAATAAAATAACAACAATAAACAAAAAGTAATTAACAAATGTATTGGGACTTCTTGTTCCTGGTCCTGGCGGCTCGTTCTCCTGGTTGGCGGCCGATCACTGTGTGCGTAGTCGCTTCTGTGAACAGAGATAGTCTTTTTAATCTATTCCTTACCTAAGAGGTAAAATTTAGGTTACGGTCCTGTATGTACAGTAGCGAGAGCGTTATCCTTGATACCGTTGTTGGTCGGGGCGCCAGCGCAATGAACTCGAGTCGTTGTGGGGATTGAGAAAATCGATATCGTGCTTAGACTTTAGTAACTCTGGAGCGCTGAAGCAAGTATGTCCTACTCCCGGGAAATAATGCACGCGAAATGCGCGTATGCAAACGCGAGATCTCGGGACGGTCTTTCTTTAATTATAACCGGTTTAATGTAGGCAATTAGATTATTTATCTAACTAAATTAATTACTGATCTCTATACTAGGTTTAATTATTTATAATTAATCAAGGGAACAAAATACTTAATATTAAAACTACTCTAATAGGTTTACGTAAAGATAGAATAATCTACGTACTCTCTAATTTATTTACAAACGTTCTCGCACCAGGTGTTTACGATGGTTAGGTGGACTACAGATTTATCTACAAATTTATACTACAGGTTTCGGTGTACTCTCCTGCGATCAAAGACACCGTGTACGGTTATGGTGTGTGTCTGTAGGTAGTGTATGTAAGAGTTTCGAGCGGGATTTCAGTAATGCTCAGAAGACGTAGGCGACGGCCTGTCTTTACTGGATATACTAAGAGAAAGGTCGTAGGTCTTTACAGCCCTGTAACAACCCTTCACCCTCAAGTCTTTGCGAGTTACGTCGGGGGCTACGCCTGCGTGATACTCTAGGTTTTAGTGTACTTTGTATGGGCGAGTGACGACGGGATCTACCCTGCGTAGCACTCTAGGTGTCAGTGTACTTTGTATTTGCGAGTTACGTCGGGATCTACCCTGCGTGACTCTAGGTGTACTTGGTATAACTCCTGGAGGCTCAGCCCGGAGTGATTTACGGTCTGTAGTGTTTGATTGTAAATTGTCAGATTGTATAACTTTACAACTTACGTGTCTATCAATAGCAGTACAGGATTAAACTTTAGGTTGCCCGGTGCGTCGTGGTGCGCGATATCGCCAGATCGCGAAGGACTCTTCGTCGGTGAATAACAGGTCGGTGCTTACACGAAGCAAACGGTGGCGGCTGGATATCGGCTGGACGGGAATTTACTTCTTCTTGAAGTAGTAATAATTACTTCTCTGGAACGGCTTGACTTGAATCTACTGCGATTCATCCTCTTTTCACGCGCGTCGCGGGTTTATAAAGGTGCATCTGTGGGCGGCTTCGCGGCTACCGTGCGGGGGATGCCGTTATGCGATTGGTTAAAATCGTTCTGACGTGCAAAAACTTACGGTTTCTTAGAAATACACGTCAGCGGTGATGAATAAATTATTCGTTGTGCAATATCGCGTAAACTTTTGAAATCTTACATACAGGATGGTCCGCACATAATTTATTCTAAAAAGCATACGTAAAGGACGCTGGTTCTTTACAATACCATGATTAGCATTCATCTTTAACATATTTTGTTGCATAAACTGATAACTGCATTGACACTGTTAGTTTACGGAGACAGATATCGTACCATAATTTTACAGACAATGTTAGTAACATAATGTTAATTACAGAGATCAAAATGACATAGCGAATTCCAAATTTTTTATAGTATGTTATTTTACAGGGTTGCTTAGGAGACAACAGTTTTACAGAATGTTAAGAGATAGAGAATAGCACCATTAATTACAAAGCGTCATGTTTTTAGTATTGGCACTTTAACACACAGCAGAAGATTCAAATTATTTATTACTTGTAAAAATACGACGTAAGCACATATTAAAGAAGGTACAAGAGACTGCAAATCACTACAGTAAAGCAAGTTTGGAAATTACAGGTGGACCTATAAACAAAGATTCGTCACCTACTATTTTTTTTCAAATTGTTTTTAATTATATAAAATAAAGTAAGACAAACATAGTTTAAAAATATTTGAAGTTTTGGGTTAGGTCAAAATAGGGCGTCCTTTTATCAGTACGATAAGGTTATATACTACGTTTAGAATAAGACACGGTTGCAAACCACACTTTATTCTAAAAAACAGAGAACATAAAACAGTTAAACTGTATGATATTGAATAAAACAGAATTAAAGACTGTTCTATCAAATAATGCCCTCTGCCGTCGATGCGTAAAGCGTTAATAATTTTATAAGTCAAGACCCCCATCCCATTCCTATTATTTAAACAATTGCGTAACTCTAATGCCCTTAACAAAAGCCATATCAGCATTCGACGAAATTCTACATATCCACAAGACGCGTATTCGTGGTCTGCTCATCACAACGGCACGATATTGACAAATCCACCTTCACCTACACAAGCACATGTAGGAAACGTAACGACGAGAGCTCAGTTGCCGGTGCCGGTGTCTACTTATACCACCGTACATAAGGGTCATTTGTCCAAGTTCTGTGGGACGCGACAACGTTGCGAAGACAGTAACACGTGACCACCGGTATTTTAAACCGGGCACGGACTACAAGCTTGTTCGGCTGATTTAATCACGGTGATTTTGTACGACCAGCATGTTCGTATAGTAGTGTTGAACACAGACAGACGGATCATCCAGCAGTGTTCGCGATGACTCGATTACAGCAGTTGGCATTGGCAGCAGCAGCTGCTGTTGTAAGTGAAAAAAGAAAAAAAAGGCGTTCAATCTGGACCAAAAAATGGCTACCGAAAAGAAAAACGTTTTCCCATGTTAATTTGTTAAATGAGTTAAAACTTGAATCAGAGGATTGGTACAATAATAGACGAAAATACATGTTTGAAGCTATTAAAAGCTGTGACTCCTTTTATAATTCCCACTTAAGGGAAGCTATTTCTCCTCATGAGAGATTAACTGTTACTCTGCGATATTTAGCAACTGGAAGGAGTTACGAGGACCTGAAATTGCCGCCAGCTATTGCCGCCTAATCTTCAGGACAAATAATTGCGGAAACCTGTGACGCAATATATACCGTATTAAAAAAATAATACTTGAAGGCATGTATCTAAAAAAATATTTTCTTTTTTCATTGTTTTTTATTATTTTTTACTTTACTTGCTGCCAGAGGAAGAAAAACTGTATACTTTAGTGTGGCTTTTAACTTTTAAATATTTACCGTCTCTTTTATATCGGTTTCCAAACAATAAGTATGAATGGAAAGTCATTCAAAACATTTTGAAGACAGGTTGAATTATCCCAACTGTCTGGGAAACATGTTCAAATAATCCCGCCAGCGCATAGCGGTTCATATTACTGGAATTACACAGGCTCTAATAGTCTTGTGTTGATGACCATTGCGAATAGCAATTACGAATTTATTATGGTTGATTTTGGAATACACTACATTTTTTAGAAAACGAATTAAAAATGGACTTAAAATACCTCAGCCTTCTAAACCTGCCAATAGTAAAAATTTGTTGCCCTATGTATTTATTGGGGACGAAGCATTTTCATTAAGAAATGGTTTTTTAAAAGCATTCAGCCAAAAAGAATTGGATAGAGAAAAAAGAATATTTAATCATAGGTTATCGCGTGCTCGTCGCATAATTGAAATACTTTTGGGATACTAACTCCAGATTTCGCATTTTTGATAAACGGATTAATTTAAGATTATAAAACATAGAAAAAGTAATTATGGCTACTTGCGTATTGCATAGTTATTTAACACAAAAACCAGGTGACAATTGCATGCCTATGAACTTAGATAACATAGATGATGATGGTGATGGTTCAAAATCAAATCAAAATAATCTTCTAAGTTTACAATAAGATTGTAACAGGTACGTTCCGGAATCATCCAAAATAGTTCGTAATTTTTACAAAACATACTTTTACAATGAAGCCCCCATACCGTGGCAAGAAGATCTTGTCTAAGATGTTTCTGTCTGTGTTTAACATAATGTGTTCTAAAATACAAGTAGGTACATATTATTGTATTTCTTGTTTATTTTTATTCATTTATTTGTATAACATTGCTTTTAAACGTTTTGAAATCCCAAACTTATTCTAGAAACCCAAAATCCAAACAGTATGAACATGGTGCTGTAAGAATGCATGAAATAAACTTAAAATTAATGCATGGAATTTTATTTATTTTACAATTTCAACCATGAAGCTGGAGGTTAAAACAAAAACAAAATAATACAAAAAATTAACTATAAACTTCATAAGAAACATAAGTATTTAATTGCGATGATTATAATAAAACATCGAAAATATAAAAGATAGTAAGAAAATTACCTAAGAATCATATTGATTATACAGGAAGTTGGTCTTAGGCAGGCTGGAACAAAAAGGTGAATAATATTGCGCTGACGTATTCTGGGTGATTTGGGTTGAGGCTAGATGCTCTACTAAAGAAAGATATTGTGCTGGCGTGTGGTTTCGGACGTGTTTAGAGGCTGTACTATCCAGGAATCTTGTAAAACTGCTTTTGTGTATCTGGATATGTTGCCCATTCGCGCTTCAAATAAAACATCATTTTCTGTTACAACTAATGTCTCTTTCGGCAAATCTCTTAATTTGTTGGAGTAGGTAAGATTGGAGACTTCTGGCACACACCACATTTCCAAGGTCCCACATTTCCAAGGTTGACACAATACCAAGGTCACCACTGTACCAAGGTCAAAAAAGCGCAATGTTTGACCTAATTACATATCATTACCACAAACCCAAGGTCGCAAACCCCGCTTTCCTGTTCCACAATTACAAGGCCATCACTGTGATCTACTTTAAAACCCCGCTTTCCTGTTCCAGAATTACAAGGCTACCCGTGTGACCTAATTACATATCATCACCACAAACTCAAGGTCGCAAACCCCGATTTCCTGTTCCACAATTACAAGGCCATCACTGTGATCTACTTTAAAACCCCGCTTTCCTGTTCCACAATTACAAAGCCATTTGTCTGACCTACTTTATGCTTAGCCACCTGGTTGCCACTCTTACCCACTTGTGTTTTTTGCCCACCCACAAAATAAAAGAAAACGATACGTTAATATTTTAATTAATGTAGAAACATGTACAAAGGTATTATTCAGATACATGATTTTCTTTAGGAATAAAACATTTTGATTTAGTACAAGTGCAAAAGGTCCTTTCCACTTCCGTGTCATTACATCTGCGTGGACGTGGTGCGAGGAGCTGAGCATACGTGCAGTGTGGTGCCCATCGGAGATGTTCTGGCTGCCACCGGTTTATTCTAACCCCACACATGAAACATTCGACTGTGTCGTCTGCAGATGTGGAAATGAACCTTGATGTAGTAGATATCCATCAGCAGTTTATGGTGAGCACCATAGAGATATGATTGAGCATATACAAAGTGTGGTGTCTTGTCTGTCTGTCTGTCTGTCTGTTCGTCTGTCGGTCAGTCAGTCAGTCAGTAAGTAAGTCAGTAAGTCCGCGCGGTCGGTTAGGTGTTTGTCTAGTCTACGACCGCACTATTGAGGATGTCGTTTTTCTGGAAAGATAGTATTAGTATGTATAGATCCTTGACAGTAGGTATACTTACTATGTCTGTCGCGATTACTGGTGAAGACCATCTGCCGAAGAGTTGCATTACGAACTATGATAAGTTCGTAAACTCCTGCAATCTCTTTGACAGTTTCCAATATCATCTCCAGATGTATAATGGCGTGATCGTACCAACTGAGTAAAACTAGGCTTATCACATTATTCTAGTCTAGGTATAATGTGAGAAGCCTAGTTTGGACCCGGTCGAGCTGCTCCTCAAGGGAGCTCTCCGTAATCACGACATTATAATTCCGGACGAAGGGAACTATGTTGGCCAGCTGAAAAAGAAAATACAGAAGTGTTAGTGCATTAGTAGTAGAAATGTGAATACATACCGTGAATGTGAGACGTTCCCAGGTAACGATGCGATGCGCGTAAAATAGCCAGTACCACTCGGCAATAATGAGGAATGCGGAATTGTTTTGGCTGGCACAGTCTACTGACGCCATCGCAGACATGATGTTGTAGACGGGGGGAAGCATAGTGCGGCCTATGGTCATAGGAATGTGGGTTGCCCAAAACCAGCTGTCATCGTTGTCAGTGTCGTCCGTGTCGTCAGCATTACCGTGTATCTCATTCTCGCCGTCCTGGATCTCCGGAGCTGCGTCATTGTCCGTTGGGACCCTGTCACTGTGACTGTTGTCATGTTCCTGTGCACGGTTTTGTTCAACAATGTCTGCAAGTTCCGAAGCGCCTTGTTCAAGTCTCTGTGCGTTGTTAATGAGAGACTGCATGAAGTCGTCTTCATCACTGCTCTCTTCAACGACGACTTCATTGCAGAACCCCCTACGTCTCAGTATACGTTGTTGTCTTAGTGCATCATTGTCATAGTCGTCAAAATCGTAGCTGTAGGCAGGGTCCATTACTACGTCAGAGTCGTAGTCACCAGTGTTGAGGTAGCTGTTCCCAGCACAGGAGGAACAGATGGCCTCAACACTGGCAGAGAGTTCGCTTAAGTCATCACTATCATCGTCAACGTCGTCCTTAATAAGTATATCGTTGTCGTCGTCACTGACAGTGATAACTTCAGCATTCGTTAGGTCGAGTATGATTGTCTCAGCATTTAGGTCGTGCTCCTGTTGAGAATCCAGGACTACGGTCGTCATCTCGTAGATACTCTCGTCGCTGGTTGAGGTACCCACAGGAATAGGACTGGAAAAAGCGGGAGGGATGTACACTACATCAGGTGAGCCGGAAGCAAGGGTAGGTGTTGGAGTGGTAGGGACGTCTGGGATAGGGGTGGAACAAGCGACAGGGGTAAAAGTAGTAGGATACACAGGTGATGGTGAGCAGGAAGAAGGAAGCTGAGGTGATGGAGTAGGGGGGACATCGGAAGTAAAGGTGGATGAAGGTGCCTCAGGCGTTATAGAAAGGATCATAGGAATATCAACCTAAACAAAAACAAAAAAAAAGGTAGAAATGCAACAATAATGGAAAAAAAAGTTAAAATGTAAACAATTGGCTTACCTGAGGCAACTCATCGTTGCCAAATGAAGAAGATGCTGAGGACGTTGCTGAAGAATTCATGTTTGTTTTTTTTTGCGTTGTACTGTACTGTATAAGCAGTTGTACGAATGATTTTTACGGTATTCGTTTCGCTAAATATAGGTGTTTCCCCCACAAAAACAGCGTTTTTCATGCATTTTTAGAGGACATCTTTTTTCAGGGTTTTCTGGGGGGGCCCCTCCACCCCCCCATACATACATTAGGATTTGACCTACTTTCCCACTTTTACCCCTGTTCCCCTTTCCCTCACTCTCCCCACCACTTCAAAATTTGTATTTAAGAGGGATCGGTTCCACTAGAGAGTCATTCCGTCTTCATACGACAGTAAGTAAAGTGAAAAGTGTTATAAAGTGGTGTTGCATCATGTTTTCAAATAATGGTAGGTCTTTATTTTTATTATTGCATGAGTTTTTGATACTTAGAATATTTTTTCATTTTATACCGTATATTTTATTGCAAAAATTTATTTAGGGACAGAATAATTTCAAAAAGATATATATGTGTTTACACCTAGGATAATTTCAGACAAATTCATTTAGAACTTGTAGTTTATTCATGCAAAGTGGTTGCAGTTTGAAACTTTTGCAGATAATCTCATATAGGACTTGTACTTTCTTTATTAAAAGTATTTGCACGTAGAATATTTTCAGATAAAAGATATTAATAAGAATATTTGCGTTTAGAATCAGCAAACCGACATCTCCCTGCTGCTGGAGTTAATATACCCGTACCGTCAACCAGTAGAGGTAAGGACGCACTCTCATTCATTACTGTAGCAGATAACTAATGTACGATGTATGCCTTCTTAGGTACGTCACGGTCGTAACAAAAGCCATTCGACGAAATTCTACATATCCACAAGACGCGTATTCGTGGTCTGCTCATCACAACGGCACGATGTTGACAAATCCACCTTCACCTACACAAGCACTCGTAGGAAACGTAACGGCGCGAGCTCAGTTGCCGGTACCGGTGTCTACTTATACCACCGTACATAAGGGTCATTTGTCCAAGTTCTGTGGGACGCGACAACGTTGCGCAGACAGTAACACGTGACCACCGGTATCTTAAACCGGACACGGACTACAAGCTTGTTCGGCTGATTTAATCACGGTGATTTTGTACGACCAGCATGTTCGTACAGTAGTGTTGAACACAGACAGGCGGATCATCCAGCAGTGCTCGCGATGAATCGGTTACAGCAGTTGGCAGTGGCAGCAGCTGCTGCTGTTGTAAGTGAAAAAAGAAAAAAAAGGCGTTCAATCTGGACCAAAAAACGTTTTCCCATGTTAATTTGTTAGATGAGTTAAAACTTGAATCAGGGGATTGGTACAATAATAGACGAAAATACATATTTGAAGCTATTAAAAGCTGTGACTCCTTTTATAATTCCCACTTAAGGGAAGTTATTTCTCCTCATGAGAGATTAACTGTTACTCTGCGATATTTGGAAACTCGAAGGAGTTACGAGGATCTGAAATATTCGGCGGCAGCTATTGCCGCCCAATCTTGAGGACAAATAATTGAGGAAATCTGTGACGCAATACATACCTTATTAAAAAAATAATACTTGAAGGTATGTATCTAAAAAAATATTTTCTTTTTTCATTGTTTTTTATTATTTTTTACTTCACTTGCTGCCAGAGAAAGAAAAACTGTATACTTTAGTGTGGCTTTTAACTTTTAAATATTTACCGTCTCTTTTATATCAGTTTCCAAACAATAAGTATGAATGGAAAGTCATTAAAAAACATTTTGAAGACGGGTTGAATTTTTCCAACTGTCTGGGAAACATGTTCAAATAATCCCGCCAGCGCATAGCGGTTCATATTACTGGAATTACACAGGCTCTAATAGGCTCGTGTTGATGACCATTGCGAATAGCAATTACGAATTTATTATGGTTGAATTTGGAATACATTACATTTTTTCGAAAACGAATTAAAAATGGACTTAAAATACCTCACCCTTCTAAACCTGCCAATAGTAAAAAATTGTTGCCCTATGTATTTATTGGGGATGAAGCATTTTCATTAAAAATGGTTTTTTAAAAGCATTCAGCCAAAAAGAATTGGATAGAGAAAAAAGAATATTTAATCATAGGTTATCGCGTGCTCGTCGCATAATTGAAGTACTTTTGGGATACTAACTCGAGATTTCGCATTTTTGATAAACGGATTAATTTAAGATTATAAAACATAGAAAAAGTAATTATGGCTACTTGCGTATTGCATAGTTATTTAACACAAAAACCAGGTGACAATTGCATGCCTATGAACTTAGATAACATAGATAATGATGGTGATGGTACAAAATCAAATCAAGATAATCTTCTAAGTTTATAATAAGATTGTAACAGGTATGTTCCGGAATCATCCAAAATAGTTCGTAATTTTTACAAAACATACCTTTACAATGAAGCCACCATACCGTAACAAGAAGATCTTCTCTAAGATGTTTCTGTCTGTTTTTAACAGTGTTCTAAAATACATGTAGGTTCTTATTATTGTATTTCTTGTTTATTTTTATTCACTTATTTGTATAACATTGCTTTTAAACGTTTTGAAATCCCAAACTTATTCTAGAAACCCAAAATCCAAACAGTATGAACATGGTGCTGTAAGAATGCCTGAAATAAACTTAAAATTAATGCATGGAATTTTATTTATTTTACAATTTCAACCATGAAACTGGAGAGGTTAAAACAAAAACAAAATAATACAAAAAATTAACTATAAACTTCATAAGAAGCATAAGTATATAATTGCGATGATTATAATGAAACAACGAAAATATAAAAGATAGTAAGAGTATTACCTAAGAATCATATTGATTATATACAAGAAGTTGGTGTTGGGCAGGCTGGAACAAAAAGGTGAATAATATTGCGCTGACGTGTTCTGGGTGATTTGGGTTGAGGCTAGATGCTCTACTAAAGAAAGATATTGTGCTGGCGTACTCTAGGTGGTTCCGGACGTGTTTAGAGACTGTACTATCCAGGAATCTTGTAAAACTGCTTTTGTGTATCTGGATATGTTGCCCATTCGCGCTTCAAATAAAATATCATTCTCTGTTACAACTGATGTCTCTTTCGGCAAATCTCTTAATTTGTTGGCAATATTTTTGCCAATAATATCAAAACTATCTGGGTTTGCATTCGTATCCAGCTGCTTGGATACCTTTTCTGAGCTTTATGATTTATTACCTTTCTTTTTTGCTTTACAACCGACCTCGTTATATTTTCGTTGCGGGCTGTGGGAGTTGATGGATCAGAAGCAGAAGAAAGATATTCCTCCAAGTCTGCTGCACAATCTGTTGTCGGAACAAAAGATGTAGGGAATATTACTTCCAAATCAAATTCTTCCAGTTGCGATTCAGTTCAAAATATTAAGACTTACTGAAATAATCATTAAGTGCAAATATTTTTTTGGGACACACACGCAAAACCTAACTTTCAAACTTAATGGATCATTATCAGTATCTGAAGTGCTTTCACGGCGTGTCTCCTGGTCCGTGAGAAAATGCAAATGATCAAAATACCACAGATATAGTGTAAGGATGTGGTTGATGGGTTTAAAAAATTTAATCAATTAATGGGTGTTAAATGTTCTCAAAACAAATCGTTAAACTAACTCGAAATACAACCCGTTCACCAAAAATAATGCCTTAGTCTCAGTCGGTAGTTTAAAATAGGACGGTTCTTGTTTTTGTTTTGCTTAATTACCACAATTTATGCTGTGTTATTTCCACTTAACGTCAATAGAAAAAAATGCAATGTAACACTAATAAAAATGATTTCGGACGCCAAGTTATTTTTTTAATTATGCTCGGAATAACTAAACCGAGGCGTACAATAAAAATTTTACCAAAATGTAAAAAATAAAAAAATATACAGACTATGTTTATTAACAGTTCAATCTAGGGTTATACAAAATATATCTTCAAATTAGCCTTATACTAAGAAATCATTAAACTTATAAATACCTGTTACAAAATATAATACATCTTTCTGAGAACCCCTGGTATTGTAAAAAATATATTTGCAAACCAAGGTGATGTAATACTTGTATCAATGTTGCGCACTACATCGCAATAACAATGTTTTACGTTTTAAACATCACCAAAATGGAATTTTATTTCTTATAAATTGCTCTTCAAGAAATTTGGGTAATCCAATTGCATTCTCTCGAATGTTCATAATAAACACTGGGATCTACATTTAGATCTGCATTAAAAGCAAAACGCAATCACAAAATGAAAGCGTACGTAAAAGTAGAATTAAATGTGCAATTAAAGTGTCAGTAAAAAAATGCCATTAAATCAATGGCACTTTTCACAAAATTTAGGTGGAAACCCAAAAATGGCTGCCTGCATCAAACAGCGTACCACAAGAAAAAGAAATGGATGCTTAGGAAGTCAGATGATGACGCGTTGCGCGAAAATAAGAGCAGAAAAAAATAATTTAAAGAAGTGGGAGTATAAACTCTTAAGAAGATATGCACTTAAGTTACACCAAAATGCAAATTAAGTTGCCTATCACATACCTATAATTCATTAATAATTAAAATTTTTTCTTATATTTACAACTAAATGAACGAAGAACATAAATTACGGTATATTTTAATACAACTCAAAATGGGTTGTTACAATGGGATATATACCTTATCTTCGCCAGCTCCAGACCTCTGTAAATCTATCATTTTTTTAACTCCCGTCTGAAACTGATATAGAATCTATTTTATTCTTTACGGTTTGAACACTTGCGTTCTTATCAGTGGCTCATCAATTTTGTAAAAATTCTTCGTGCACTTTGATTTTTTTATTCCTATCTGTATATTCTTCCGATTTAATTTTCCATACACAAGGAAATGTTCGATATGTCTCGATAAATTCGATAATAAATTCTTTGTTTTGGTTCTTGGTTGTCGTTAGTACTGTACTAGAGACGGCGGCACTGGAATATTGACCGTTTTCGTCTCGAAAGCTCCACAGACTGCGTTTCTGCACGCCAACAAGCGGCGCATCGTACATGAATTCAAGCATCGACATATATTTTATTCGGCGATTCTGCATGACGGATTTATGCCACAAACTGCGATTTGGCACGACAAAAATCATCGCGGCAAAATTGTACGAAGTCTGTGGCCCGCTTTACAAGTACAGAGTGCGGTCGTATTCTAAGCGATCCAATCATTATTTCTTGTCATAAATATCCAGATATTGGAAATTATGTAATATAAAAGTGAGTATTAAATTATTAGTGTAATTACCCGCTTCGTAATTTGTTTATTTCTTTCTCCTATTCCTGAATCAGATTCCTGGTTACATTGCATTACGCAATGCCAAAATATAAAAATTAATGAAAATGTAATATTCCTATATAAATTACTATTCGGTATAGAATACATGAAACTTTTGGTTTTATTACTCCCGATTGTATAAAGGTTTAAAAACTGTGCAGAATTTACCCTGTACCATTCCCTATCAAAATCCACCTCCAGGTTTTTTAATTTACCATTAAACGATTGTTTACTGTAGAAACAATCCAGTGTAAAGCACATGACATATTGTTTCTATCCTAACATATCTCGTTGTGTTGGGATGAAGTACAGTAGCGTTTCACAATTATTTTGTTCCCACCACTACCAGTAGTGACTAACAATCAATCCTGACAACCTCTCTAACAATCAACTTCCCGTAGATAAAGACTAGAATCTTAATAAAACACGTCCTTACACAATATTCATCGAACCGATACCTGCTTACAGGCAATGTTGTATATATCCTTTACAAACTGCCTCTTTCCTGTAATAAAAGAACTGCATTGTAGAGACCCCAATCATCTAACCAATCAACACACTAATATCTAATCCATAACCGAGAAACTGAACACAGCGTCAACAACGACCAATTATTACAAGTTCTTTTCAGAAGCAACCAGATTTACGACGTCAATCTAAAACCAGACCCAAACTACAGTACACTATATACCCTAAGGACAATTCTAACAACACAACGATGCACTATGGCGCTGTAGCTATAATGCACAGTTAATCATTTAAAACATGCTTTGTTGCCACAAGATGACCACATCAACATTGTTATCATCTACAATACACAAGCGGGTTACTCGGCGAAAATACTAAGTTGCGTTGCATCTCTTTGGAACCATCCCAAAGCAAGAAAACGATACGATTAAGGTAATTATTATGCTTACTCGAACGCAAGACCAACAGCTAACCAAATTTTGGAAGATAGATGTTATAGGGCTGTCCATAAGCCAATTTTACTACAAAATAACCCTAATTAGAATTCTAGACTTTTATAAAAGCCGTGGGCGCACTCAAGTTAAAAAAAAATGAACCCGTTATGAGTGAAATCCTTCTGTAGGTACTTCATCAAAGTAGACTAAAATAATAATTTAACGCTTTTTAAACAGACAATATAAAGTTTTCTTATAGAAACAGCTCCTAATGAGTAAACATTATAGTTTCGCAATAGAAGTATTACCTTTCACTGTATCCTACTCTAATATCCAAATTCCAAACGTAACCACTAGATTATTCCGTGGCAATCCTTCCCCGTAAAAAACGACCCACTTCAAAACTACCTTCTGGGTGATTTCCAGCTTATAAAATCTTTCTTTTTTTAATCAAATTTAACTTATTGTATAGATTTAGGCAACTAGTAATTTCCGGTGTAAACGTCCCCGTTGCCCAAGAAAGCTTTTAGGACTTTTTCAAGTCATCGGTTTGTTATAGTTTTCGTTGTGCATCAGAAAAATGTCTTTTTTTATTCACCCCATTCTGGTTTTTTACATTAAACAGAATAAATTCCGCACTATAATATTTAAAATCGTTCATGAATTTTTCCCTTAACAATAACAGTGCTATACAGGAGATTTCTAGATTCTATAATATGAGCCTTAAACCGCTTGTTTAAAGCGGGCTAACTAAATCAAAGGGGAATTGTCTCTTACGTATATAACCTAGGCTCTATTTAGGTTATAGTGTGCGTGTGCGTGTGCGTATACGTGTGCGTGTGCGTATGCTTGTACGTGTGCGTGTGCGTATGCGTGTGCGTGTGCGTGTGCGCGTGCGTGTGTGTGCGTGTGCGTGTGCGTGTGCGTGTGCGTGTGCGTGTGCGTGTGCGTGTGCGTGTGCGTGTGCGTGTGCGTGTGCTTGTGCGTGTGCCTGTGCGTGTGCGTGTGCGTGCCCGTGTGCGTGCGCGCGCGCGCGTGTGTGTGATAACTCCAGAATGGTAGAACGTACCGTACTTGATATTTCGTGTTTAAGTTTTATTTCGTTTTTTCAGGAGCTGATTAGATTTCGTGAGAAATCCAGCTGCGGTGAGGGAGTTTATAAGGCTTAGTTTTTGGTTTTTGTCAAGTGTTTCAAACTTTTAAAAATACCGACATATAGATCTTACGATTATAAATTAATTATGTTCTATACATTTTTTGATATGACGCGTAATTTGGCGGTTAATACAACGCTAATGTCGAATTTAAGTGTTCACAGTAACTGTATAACAGTTAATTTTACAAGAATATTTGTTGATTAATTAAATCTGAAAATACTTAGGACTGTATTATTAATATTATTATAGAAGCAGTCGTTTAACCTTTATCTGAAGTGTAGGTTAAAAGTACATGATTATTGTTGTTCTTACAATATTTATTATTACTTCAGTTATATAACACGTCTCTTAGGGACATCAAATTGAGATAATAAGTTTTTATCTTTTATCAAGTTTATTTGACACTTGAAAAGTTCAATTTATTCCTCAAATTTGGTAATTTGTTTTTAATTTTTAATTCTGATATAATTCATATCTAATGTTTACGTTAGAGAATACGCAGTCCTACTACGTCTAAATGACTTATATTACAAAATATATTAAAACGGAACAATAAAATACTTGCCAGACAGCACATTTTAACAATACTTTCACAAATAAAGAGTGGTTTATAAGTCTATGACAACACAAACTTATATATTTTTAAATGAAACACCCCATATATTTATTATAAGTTTTGTTATGAAAGAATAAGTTGAAAGGTAAATATGTAATTAAAAATTATCATTAATTTTATTAAATACATAAATAAAAGGTTTACCTCGAGTAGGATTTGAACCTACGACCTGTACTTTGCTAGAGTACCGCGCCAACCATCTGTGCCATCGAGATTTAAGCCCCAATCGATGTAAAATTTGTCTCTATGTATGTAGAACTAATGTAAATTCTAAATATAATGAAATTACAATCAAATTACTTATATTATCGGAATGTGAGCCTGCAATATTGCAAGGATTCACACACACCAAAGTAACTTGACCAATATTAATTTATTATAAGTTTTGTTATGAACGAATAAGTTCAAAGGTAAATATGTAATTAAAGATTATTAATAATTTTATTAAATACATAAATAAAAAGTTTACCTCGAGTAGGATTTGAACGTACGGCCTGTACTTTGCTAGAGTACCGCGCTAACCATCTACGACCTCGAGATTCAAACCCCAATCGATGCAAATCTTATTATATTTAGATTTACATCAGTTCTAAATACATACAGACAAAGTTTGCATCGATTGGGGCTTGAATTTCGATGCGCAGATGATTAGCGTGGTACTCTAGAAAAGTACAGGTCGTAGGTTCAAATCCTACTCAAGGTAATCTTTTTATTTATGTATTTCATAAAATTAATAATAATTTTTAATTACTGCGTATATTAGATTTGAATTCTCCTCAGTCCGTACATTAGCTCAACAAAATTTCAGCATCTTATACCGAGTTCTTTCAAAGATATGACAATTTCTTTGTCTGAATGGACATGTGTTGATCACTCTGTAACTTTCAAGAAAAAACGAAATTAATCATTATTTGTAGTAGGATATTTTATGTATATGGTATACTTTATTTTTATACAGGAAATATTGGAAGTCGTATACAGTACAGTCCAAAATGGGTATCGGACATTTTTTCGAAATTTTCGAATGGAACACCCTACATTTTATTCCTATTGGGCGCGGAATTAAGTACGCAACATCCATTCTAATATTAGTAATACCTACCATTTACACCAAATTTAATTTTTTATAATCAGACTAGTACCTTTTTTTTAATACGCTCTTCTACTACGTTAAAATACGTTAGACATAAAGCGTAAACTAAGGTGAGTAAAAACTACCGTTATCATGCTTTCTTGGGAAAAATAAAGTAAGGTATTCAATAGCTGGCCAAGGAAAAAAAATGCGTGGTAACTGTCAAATAAATAAACATTAACGTTTCAATTTACGGATCAACTATAAGTTTTGTACATAGTTAGTTACGTGTTGCTAAATATAATTATTTATTTGCGTTACAACTATTTTTTAAGCGGTACGAGGGATACTATTTATGTATTGAGAATTGGCAACACTAGTATTGTCAGGTGAAATTTGTCACTGTCATCTTAAAGTTTGACATTTTTGAGGTTTTGCCGCGCGAGCACTATTTGTGTTGTTTACAGTAAGTTGAAAATATGGAATTAACTCGTGAAAATGTTCGAGCTATGATATATTATGACCTTCAACGTGGTCTAATTCAAGAACAATGCATCAATCAACTGAATTCAACTTTTGGCGATGAACCGCCATCCACAGCCGCTGTATATCGCTAGTACACTGAATTCAAACGTGGACGTAGTTCGCTCACGAATGAAGTTAAAGACGATCGTCCAAAATCAGTCGTTGCGCCGGAAAATATCGATGCTGTGCGAAAACTAATTGAAGAAGACCGTCATGTGACATATCACAAAATCGAGAGATGTTTAAGCATTAGTATGACCAGCATACATAAGATTTTGCACGAACATTTGTGTGTTCGGAAGCTGTGTGCACGTTGGATTCCACATTTGTTGACAGATGCTCAAAAAAATTCTCGTGTCGATTGGTGCCGTAAAATGATTTCAAAATATAACTGTGGTGCATCCAAAGCGGTATACAACATCGTCACAGGTGACAAGTCGTAGATTTATGCGTATGAACCTGAAAGAAAAGGCCAGTCCACAGTTTGGGTGTTTCAATGTGAAGCAAAGTCAACAAAAGTTGTTCGTTCTCGAAGCGTTGAGAAGCAAATGGTGGCATTTTTCTTAACGAAAACCGGTCCTGTGGAAACTGTGGCTCTCGAAAATCAAAAGACCGTTAATTCAGCGTGGCATACGACCATTTGCTTGCCTGAAGTTTTCGGTAAATTGAGAGAAACCAACCCAAAACGACGAATCATTTTGCATCACGACAATGCCAGCTCACACACATCACATGCAACAAACGAGTATTTGGACACACAAAAGATCGAATTGATGGATCATCCGCCTTACAGCCCCAACTTGGCACCCAATGACTTTCTCTTGTTCCCACTAATTAAAGATAAACTGCGTGGAAAACGATTTTCATAGCCCGAAGAAGCAGTTGAGGCCTTCAAAACGCATATTTCAGAGCTACCATCTTCTGACTGGACAAAGTGCTTTGAAGGGTGGTTCAATTGCATGCAAAAGTGTATAGATCTTAAAGGCGATTATAAAGCAATAAAAATATTTTTCATCAAATTCATTTGTTGATTCTTTCTATTCTCAATACATAAATAGCAACCCTCGTAATTATTCGTTTAAGTGGTTTTTGCTGATAAAAGTGCTTCTTGTGATGGAGTGCCAGAAAGATGAGCCCGTTCTAGGAGAACTAGTTAAGAGTAGACCCGTTTGAAGTGAAGAAAGTGTATTGTCTGTTATGTTATCTGTTACCGAAAAATGTTCAGTTAGTCAAAGAGCAATTAGATCTGCTGTAGGTGTAAGTGAACGAAGCGTGCAAAAGATTTTGAAGGAAACCGTTTTCATGCGTATCATATTCGTTTTAGCAACTATTTGATACGAATTTGTGGCGACGTGTCGTATTTTGCAATTGGGCTCAATATAAAATTGATATAATTTATTGAGAAATGAAATGTGGCTACAACACGATGGAACCCCCGCCCATTATTCCGTTCACGTCAGTGACCATCTCAATGCATTCTTTCTAAATCGTTGAATTAGCAGAGGAGGGCCATATGACTGGCCACCACGATCCCCCGATTTACCTAAACTGGATTTCTTTTTGTGGGAATATGTTAAGGAAATCGGTTATCAAGAGCCGCCAACTACATAATGAAATATGCAACAAAGAATAAGGAACGCGTTTGAGAGTATTACGTCCGACATGTTAATAAGAGTAGCAAGATCTTTTCAAAACCGCCTTCAGTTGTGCCTCCAAGGAAACGGAAGACATATCAAACAGGGATTTTAATTAAAACATTTTGAAACGCTAAATTCATATAAAAAACTTTATTTATACATACGTTAACAATGTTACAATAATTTTGAAACAAAACTATTCATAGGTTTGCTGTGACTAATGACAGCTTTTGATGAATATCCAGGTGCTCCCTTTAAAAGACACAACTTTCACGCTTAGTTTTGAATAATAACGGGTAGTTTCGGATAAAAACGAATTTAACTAAAAAACGAGTGGGTTAAGGGAATTCTTAATCAAATTGATAGAGTAGTGGATAAGCTATCCCATGCAGTTGAAAAATATGGGGTGTTCCATTGGAAAGCTTCAATAAAATCTACCATTCGCGTTTTGGACCATGCTGTAAACGACTTCCGATATTTCGTGTAGTCATCTGCCTATAATAGACCATATACATAAAATATCCTACTACAAATAATAATTAATTTGGTATGTTCTTGAATGATACAGAGTGATGAACACACGTCCCTTCAGACAAAGAAACTGTCACATCTTTGGAAGCACTCCGTATAAGATGCTGAAATATTGTTGAGGTAGTGTACGATGCGAGGAGAATTCAAATCTGGAATAATATATAGGGTGTTCCATTAAAAAATATATGTTTTAGTTGTCATGGTCTTACGGATCACCCTGTATTCGTGAAAATATTTTTAAAATGTGCCGTTTTATTGCCCCATTTTAAATTTTTTGTGACATTAATCATTTGGACGTAGTAGAGGACGGCAGCTAAGATGCAGGACCCTGTATCTTTGGTTAATGTAAAGAAGTATCTTAGAAATAACATTGATTGCTATCGGTTAAATTTTTATTGATTTCCGGCATTTTAGAGTTATAGTTTCATACAGAAAATTATGCATTTTCTTAAAAAAACTATGTGGAAATCCTTGTTATGCAAACATGCTAATATCGTAAATTTAAATGGGTTAGATAGATAGACTATCAATTAATTTTTATTTATATCGAACACTCAGTTATAATAATTATCTAAAAAGGACAAGATGTTATTATTAATTATTACAACAGTAGTTTTACTAATAGTTTTTAAGCTGCATAATATTTATGGCTATTGGAGAAAAAGAGGTGTGGTTTGTACTGGCCCTTTGCAATGTTTTGGATATTACAATGAAAATTATTTACGGGGTAATAAATACGCATCCATTTTAAATGATATATATGAAAAATATTCAGATAGAAGGTATGTATTTTTACGCTATATATATACAAAAATCGTAGTGCGTAAGTTTATTTTCCTTTGGTTAGTAAAATCAAAACACCTATTTTTAAAACGTCTGTTACTCTGGTATGAAATTCTGATTTATTGTTTTTAATTTACATCCATGACAATTAATCGATTTCAGCATATTTAAATTTACCCAGAATACTGATAATTACCCAATAATTTTGTTGAAAGTCCCAAACGCGTAGGGGAGAGTGGGGTAATTGTACGCATTAACGTTTTAAGTTGATTATCTCGGCCAATTTCTTACTTAGCATATTCGGCTTTTGGTATTGTATATACTATAGTATTCTTTACAACATACTTAAGATAGAAGAGTATTAAAAAAAGTAGTTCGATAAAATCACTATTTTGATCCGTCGAGGCTTTGCGTATAGTTACCCCATACATAGGGGGCAATTGTACGCAATGCTGGGGTAATTAGACTTATGGGAAATAACACACTACATACGTTAGTATTTTATTACATAAGAATAGATGCAGTTAGAAAAACTAAAAATCCATAATTATTTGAAACAAAAATGACATACATAGTTCTTGGGGGTATCCCAACCACTGCATAACGCATGTCTCACTTTTAATTGGTCCATCTCCGCAAATTAAACATAATTCTTTATCGGTATCTTATAAATCATCCAATTCGTCATCATCGCATATAGTGTTTGGATCAATGTTTTCATCATCCGACTCGTAGCTGCTCTCACACAACCTTCTTTTCAGTGTAGTTTGCCTGTTCATTGGTTTTTTCTCGACTTCTTTATGTATTTTAGTTTTTTGATTTCTTTTTTCTTCCACTAGCATCAGTTCTTCTTTGTTTGGCGTCTGGGTCCAGATTTTTGACTTCTGTTTAGGTCTAGTCGTTCTTTTGGTTTTTACTCCACTTGGACCGGGAATTGGACACAGAACATCAACTGGTATGTGCTGCAAATGCTCCCTATTCTCTTCTTCTACAGTTTCTGCTCCATTTCCCGTTCCAGGTGGAATTAGTATGTCTAATTCGACAGCAGTAAAATTTGCGGCTGGTGCAAAATCCTCAGCTGAGAATTTGTCTGGCTGATATGGGTAAATTCCTGCTGCATTAAAACCCGAAATAGCTTTATCCATGTTAGCTACTCTAGTATAAGCGTTTGCAAAAATTTGGGCAAGGTCGTAAGTTGTTATTCGTTCATGATGTCTTAAATAAAGGTCACACTCCCTATTATATGCCGACTTCAAAGGTCCAAAAAATGTTAAATCGAGTGGTTGTAGGCGGTGGGACGTGTGAGGCGGTAGTGTTAGCAAAACTATGCCAGTATTTTTGCAAAAATTATATATCTTTGAACTAATATGGCTTACATGATTGTCTAAGATAATCAGGACAGGTTCATCTGCAGTGGGTTTAACACTTTTGGAAAAATTCTGAAGCCAGTCAAAAAATAAATTTTTATTGTGACGTTTTTCCCTCTCTCTCCTGAAATTTTAGCGCCAAGTTGTTTAATTCCTTTGGGACTCAATATATTGGCAGGCCGTTGTACAATCGTGATGCCGCTCTCATCTACATTGTCTGCTGTGAATTTGTACTTTTCGAAAAGATTACCGAGATTTTCAAAAAAAAGTTTAACATCAATTTCATTGAAAGCTTTTATTCTATTAACACTAGTGCCTTCCGGTTTTCTTAGGGATACATTTCCGTGCCGTTTAAGAAACCCATAATAGAAGTCTCTTCCGGCCATTTTGGTATTTTTATTAAAATTATTTTTAACTTTGTTGGCTTCCGCGTAACTATAAACTAATTTTCGAAACTGAAGTGGTGTTAAACCATGGAACATTTTGGCCATATTTATTACTTGATTCGTTAACTCTATTTCTTGAGCTTCGGTAAAAATAGGAAATCTTAATTTTTTTTCGTATAGTACATTCCGGAATACCATATTCTTTACCTGCTCCCCGAATTGACATACCGCCCTCTACAGCCGCAATAGCTGCTTTTATTTATTCAGCAGTCCAATTACCTTTATTCGTTTTTCTTTTATACGTTCGTGGCATCTGAAATAGATACGGTTTATTGGAGATACCTGTTTTACTTAGGTAAATAATTTTTGGAGGAAGTATACGCGCGTACATTTACCCCTTCGATTTTGCGTACAGTTGCCCCAACGTTTAACATCAACAATGACAATTGAAAAAAAAAGTTGCAGTGATCTTTTTTCAAAAAATTTATAATTGGTAACCACCACTAATACCATTAGCATATAATACATGCAGTATTCATTAAATATATTTAATAAATAAAGTACTTACAGCTTATTTTGTAACTGTCACATACAAGTTGCATATTAAACTTTCACATGTAGTGTTGATATGTAAATATAGAAGAATTTGATTTGACCTCAGCTAGGTTAGTACAATATGTTAGGTCAGAGGTAGCGCTGCTAGTTTGACATTTGAAAAATTTTTAAACATTGATAAAATTGCCTGCGTACACTTACCCTGTGCGTACAGTTACCCTACCTTCCCCTATACTAGAGCACTTGAAAAAGTTGTGGTGAAATGTATCAGTGTTGAAGGGACATTTCCTATATTACAAATCCTACAAAAAAAAACGTATTCATTCGGATGAGTATTTTGTTTCGCTGTGTGCTATCATTCAAATAAATGCACATATTTTGTTACATTACCTATTTGCCTTCTTTTATCGTGTTAGTGCTACCTAACTTTGCAATATACTTATCTTTGGTATTTATAGTTTTAAGTTCTATTAAATTCAACGACATACGAGTAGCCATTCAATACATCTACAGCATTATTAAAGCTACGCGTTCCTATTCTGATAAATATAATTCTTATTTAAATTTAAATCATCTAACACTAACTTTATTCATATAAATGCACCCGCCTTTATTTACCCTTAATTTAGTGAATTGTAAAATCATATTTCTCTAAAACTAATCTGAATCTAATTAATCTCGACAATCTTTTGTACCGATTAAGTACATACACAGTGCCTAATTCTGCTATACTTAACTCCTGACTAACTGGTACTTTATGTGTAAAGTTTGCCAATAAAATCTATTTCTCATATTACATGGCTTGTAAATGTGGGCATTGTAAAATTATTAAAATTATTCTTGACTATACAGAGTCCTCCAAGAGGTAGGACAACACAAAACATTGTTTAATGAAATACTCTATCTATCATACGATTTTTTAATTCTACGGCCAATCATAAAACTTTATTTATATAAGTCTCATGCATATAAAATTTAGTAACATAATTTATCCATAAAATCGCATTTACAGGTATAGCTTTATTATTGTGTTTTGTTAGGAAAATTTTTATATTTGGACCAAGGTAAGACCAAGTTTAAGCTTATTTTCAGAAGAAGAAACATTAGAGATACATGCTACAGGGTGTTCAAAATATATGTTCAAACTTGCGACACTTGAAATTCATAAATACCTCTTTTCTCAAGTAGAACACCCTGTATATTTTTAAGTTGTGCTAAACAGATCCAAAAACCACACAATTCTTCATAAGTATGTCCTTACGTATCTCTCACTGTTTTTGAGTTATTTTGAGTTTTCATATTATTCAATATTAGTTTTTCTTATGATTATTCGCAGTAGCCATAAAATTTAAAAACAAGACAGACAAAAAGTTGCATTAAATACTAAATACGTTACTTAGCTTCACAATTCTTTCTAAAATATGTTCGAAAAGGTGCCCCTTCTGCTAAATGAGTACATTTAGTTGTTTTATTATGTTTCGCCTTACGTTTTCCAGCATCTCCAGTATTATCGTTCAACAAGTATCTCGTATCCTACGTTCCATACATTCTTTTTTAGTGGGATAGGTGACATACACACGTTCTTCAATATCTCCCCATAAGAAGAAATTGAGGCAAGATCATACGACCTTAGGGTGCACTGGACGGAACCTCCAGGCCCAATCTATTTTTGAGGATAACTATCATCTAAAAATTCACGTACCTCGCGATGGTAGCGCGGAGGGACACCGTCCTGTTGCAGTCACATAATGCGTCATTACTAAAAACGTGAAAGAGGTTAAGCAAAAGTGATTGGAGAAATTAAACGTAGATACGACTAGTCAAGGGAGTGCTAATGAAATACAGTCCAGTAATTTTATTGTGGAGAATGCCAAACCAAACATGTATGGACTGGTGATTTTGATTTTGCATTTGTCGGATTCAAAATAGATTGTCTAATAAGTAATAGTGCATATTACGACGATTTACACAGTGTTGCTTCTAAACGTAGCCTCGTCGAAAAATATAACCATAACCACGTAAACACAAACATTCGGGGTCATCACTGAGTAATTCCTGATGCAGTGCAATATGATAAGGATGATACTTATATTTTCTAGTTTCCCGAGTAACAGTTGATTGTGACGTTTCACATGATATTGCTATCAGACAACTTCTATCATGCGGGTTTTCTTCAATATGAAGAAATTTTTAAAAGTTTGAATGATGAAGTTTCGCAGATTTAAACATACATTTTGAACATCCTGTTGCATTAATCTCTTGTTATCTGCTTGGTGAAAATAAAATAGTTTTTATAACAAAACACAAGATGGTACATAATAATATATAATATGATATACACTTTATTGGCGAAGTTTGCCCATAAAGCAGAAGTTTACTTTACTCGAACGCTGACTTGTCCAGTAGAGGACCGGTCGCAATGCATACTTGCTTGCATACGATTTTAAAACAAGTTGATTATAGGAAACTAATAATACATTCTATAAATATTGAGTAGTTATTGGCATACTGTATTCCACTCAACAATTTTTTTAATTGATCTATAATCTTCGGGAAATTGGTAATAAATCGTGTAAAACAATTAAACACGTGAAAAATTGTTTTGTTTCATTTGCATCCTTTGGTACTATATACTGTTTAATAATTTTTTTATTTGAAAATGCATGTGCGTGTGCGCGTGTGTGTGCGCGTACGGGTGCGTGTGCGTGTGCGTGAGCGTGAGTTGCGTGTAACTTGTATGTCATAAATGTGCATTAATTGTGAATTAGTTGAGAGTTATGTGAATGTGTGAGATATGTCGAGTTGAGTGTGAGTTGTGGAGAGCTTGTAAGTTGTGTGAGTGTGTATAAGTTGTGCGTGTGAATTGTGTTTGAGTGTTTGTAATGTGTGAGTGTGTGCTTGGGGGTGTGTGTGTGTGTGTGTGTGTGTGTGTGTGTGTGTGTCTGTGTGTGTGTGTGTGTGTGTTGTGAGTGAGTTGTGTGTGGGTTATGAGGGTTTTGTGTGATATGTGATTGAGTTGCATGAGATGTGAGTTTGTGTGAGTCGTAGTTTGGTATGCGTGTAAGTTGCCAGTGAATTCTATGAGTTGTGAGTCGTAGTTTGCGTAAGCGTGTAAGTTACCAGTGAATTCTATGGGAGTTGTGTGTGAGTTGTGTATGAGTTGCGTGTGAGAAGCATATGTGTTGTGTGAGTTGAGTGAGTAGTGTGTGAGTTGTATCTGAACCTTGAGAGAGTTGCTTGTGAGATGAATAAGTTGTGTGTGAGTTGTATGTAAGTAGTGTGTGAGTAGTATGCGAACCGTGAGTGAGTTGCATGTGAAGTGTGTGTCAGTTGTGTGCTATTGTGTGAATTGTGTGAGAATTATGCGAATTGTGTGTCAGTTGATTGCGATTTGTGACTGTGTATGAGATGAGTGTAAGTTGTACGTGAGTTGTGTATGAGTTGTGTAAGATGTGTGAGTTCGTATGCGTTATGTGAGTAGTATGTGAACCTTAGGTAAGTTGCATGTGAGATGTGTATCAGTTGTGTGTGATATGTTGTTAGTTGTGTGTGACTTGTAAGTGAACCGTGAGTGTTGATGTGAAATGTGTGAGAATAGTGTGAATTGTTTGAGTCGTATGTGAGTTGTGTGTGAGCTATCTTATATATGAGTTATGTGAGATGAGTGAGTTGTGTGTAAGTCGTGTGTGAGTTGTGTGAATTGTCTGCAAATTGTGAGCGAGTTATGTGTGTGTGTTAGCTGTATGCGAGTTGTGTAAGAGTTGTGCGAAAGTTGTGTTTGAAGAGTGTTTGTGTTTGTGCATGGATTGTGTGTGAGTTGTGTCGATTGTGGGTGAGCTGTCTTGTGTATAGGTTATATGTGTTGTGAGTCAGCTGTGTGTGAGTTGCGAGTTGTGTGTCATTTGTGTGAGAATTTTAAGTAGATTGTGTGTGGTCGTTTGAGATCTATATGTAAGTTGTGAGTGTATGAATTGTGAATGAGATGTCTTGTGTATCAGTTATGTGGATTGTTTGCGAATTGTGTTTGAGGAGTGTGAATTGTGTATGAGTTGTGTGTAAGTTGTGTGTGAGCTGTCTTGTGTATGAACTGTATGATTGTGAGTGAGCAGTGTGTGAGTTGTATGTGAACCCTGTTTAAGTTGCGTGTGAGATGTGTGTAACTTCTGTATTACATGTGTGATAGTTGTGCGTTAATAGAGTGTGAATTACGTTTGAGATGTGTGCGAATTTTGTGAGTTGTGTGAGAGCTGTGTGTAAGTAGT
Source organism: Vesta saturnalis (assembly GCA_036346205.1). Taxonomy (NCBI): domain Eukaryota; kingdom Metazoa; phylum Arthropoda; class Insecta; order Coleoptera; family Lampyridae; genus Vesta; species Vesta saturnalis. The sequence continues at coordinate 265,606 of JARFJB010001417.1, forward strand.
GTGTGAGTTGTGTGTGTGTGTGTGTATGTGTGTGTGTGTGTGTGTGTGTGTGTGCGTGTGTGTATGTGTGTGTGTATGTGTGTGTATTGTGTATGAGTTATGTGTGGGCTATGTGAGAGTTTTGTGTGGTATGTGATTGAGTTGTATGTGCGTTGTGTGAGTGGTGTAGTGCGTATTCGTGTAAGTTGTCCGTGAATTCTATGTGAGTTGTGTGTAAGTTTTGTATGAGTTGTGTGAGTTGTATCAGTAGTGTGTCAGTTGTATATGAATCTTGATTGAGTTGCCTGTGAGATGTATGTCAGTTGTGTGTAAGTGGTGAGAATAGTGCTGAATTGTGTGAGTTGTATGTGAGGTATGTGATATGCGCGTGAGTTGTGTGAGAATTGTGCGTGAATGGTGCGTGGGTTGCATTTGTATGAGTTTTATGAGTTGTACGTGGATTGCTTGCGAATTGTGTGAATTGTATGAGTTTAGTGTGAGTTGTGCGTGAGTTGTGTATCAGTTGTGTGTGGATATTGTGTGAGTTGTGTCAATTGTGTGTGCTGTCTTCTGCATGAACTGTATGAGTTGTGAGTGAGCTGTGTGTGAGTTGCATGCGAACCTTGTTTAAGTTGCGTGTGAAATGTGTTAAACTGTGTATGACATGTCAGAATTGTTCTTTAATTGTGTGTGAATTGTGAGTTATGTATGAGATGTGTGCGAGTTGTGTGTGCTATGTTATATCTATATGTAACTTGTGACGTGGCTGAGTGTGGTGTGCGCTGAGTTTTGTGTGGTATGTTAAGTGTGTTTGAGTGTACTGTGCGAGGTGTGAGTGTGAGTTGTGGTGCATGTTGTGTGAGTTGTGTGTTGAGTTGTGAGTGAGTGCTAGTTTTGTGCATCGAGATGTGATCGTTGCAGTGTGGTTGTACGTGAGTTATTGTGTGAGTTGTTCATTGGGAAGTAGTGTGATAGTGTTAGCCTTGTGTATGAGCTATATGAGCTGTGAGTGAGCTGATGTGTGCAGTTGAATTGTGTGATAGTGTGTAAATTGCGTGTAGTATGCAAGTGCTAGTTTCATGAGTGTGAGTAGTGTGCTCATTTTCGTGAATAGTGTGAGGTTGCGAATTACGTTTGAGTTGCATGTGTGACTAGATTGCAAGCTGTGTGAAGTTGAGTGTGAGTTGCGTTGAGATATGAGCTGTTGTTTATGAGTTGTGTGAGTTGTATGTGGATAGTGTGATAAAGTTGCGTGTGTGAGCGTATCACTTGCTGTCTTGACATGAGTTGTGGGTAGTGTATCTGTCATTTCTGCATGTGTCCCCATAGTGGGTGAGTTGCGAATGTACTGTGTGTCTGTGTGTCATGAGTGACTAGATGTGTCAAGCTGTGTCTGTGTGTCTGTGTGTGTGTGTCTGTGTGGATATGTGTGTGTGTGCGTTATGAGTTGTGTGTATTTGTTCATGTGAGTTATGTGATGAGTCGTGTGTACACGAGCTGTCTGTGCGTGTAGTCTGTGTGTAGTGTGTATCTGTTGTGTGTGCATGTGTCCATGTCTGTGTGTCTGTGTGTCTGTGTGTCTGTGTGTCTGTGTGTCTGTGTGTCTGTGTGTCAGTGTGTCTGTGTGTCTGTGTGTCTGTGTCGTTGTGTGCCTGTGTGTCTGTGCGCCTGTGTGTCTGTACCTGTGTATCTTGTGTCTGTGGGTCTATGTTGTGTATGCCTGTGTCTGTGTGTCTCGTATGTGCGTGTGTCTGTGTGTCTGTTGTATCGTGTCTATGTGCCTGTGTGTCTGTGTGTCTGGGTGTCTGTGTGTCTGTGTGCCAGTGTCTGTGTGTCTGTGTGTCTGTGTGTCTGTGTGTCTGTGTGTCTGTGTATCTGTGTCTGTGTATCTGTGTGTCTGTGTGCCTGTGTGTCTGTGTGTCTGTGTGTCTGTGTGTCTGTGTGTCTGTGTGTCTGTGTGTCTGTGTGTCTGTGTGTCTGTGTGCCTGTGTGTCTGTGTGTCTGTGTGTCTGTGTGTCTGTGTGTCTGTGTGTCTGTGCGTCTGTGTGTTTGTGTGCCTGTCTGACTCTGTGTCGGTGTGTCTGTGAGCCTGTCTGTCTGTAACAACAATGTGAAAGAAATGTACTGAACTTTAAATGCATTAATTGTGTCAATTGCAATAAGTATAATCCGGACAAAATAGATATATATATATATATATATATATATATATATATATATATATATATATATATATATATATATATATATATATATTATAATATACAGTGTGACCCATTTCAAATGGAAACCTCTCTGTAAAAATGTATTTATAATCCTATGTTAACCCTTTTTTTAAATGATAAACCATCGAAAACTCCACTTTATGACAAAAATTTAGAGATAAATTTCAATTTTCAAGGCTTTCTATGATTTATTTTCAATGTCGAAAATGGACAAATTCGATTAGCGATTTTTTAATTGAAATTTTAACTACACCACTGGATTCAGTAACCTCTCATATGGGTAAATCCCAAATTTCATGAAAAAATATTGAAAAATGACAGATTTGTGACAAAATTAATGTAGGCTCATAGCAACTTTTACTTGATTTACATTTCTATTGAGTAATGGCAGATAATAATAGAGGCCATGGAAAACAAATTTTATAGTAAAACGTCAAATTATTAGAACTATTCACTTAATTTATCTTTCTTTTGTTTATTTTTATGGCTACTTAATTTTTAATATTTTTCATGAAACTTGGGATTTACTCATATGAGAGGTTACTGAATCCAGTGGTGTAGTTAAAATTTCAACAAAAAATCGCTAATCAAATTTGTCCATTTTCGACATTGAAATAAATCATGAAAGCCTTGAAAATTGAAATTTATCTCTAAATTTTTGTCACAAAGTGGAGTCTTTGATGGTGTATCTTTTAAAAAAGTCCCGTCAAAATCAGATAATAGACACATTTTTTAAAGGTGTTTCCATTCAAATGTGTCGCACAACTGCCTACATTAATTTTGCCATAGGTCTGTCATTTTTAATTTTTTTTTCATGGAACTTGGGATTTACCCATATGAGAGGTTACTGAATCCAGTGGTGTAGTTAAAATTTCAATAAAAAAATCGCTAATCAAATTTGTCCATTTTCGACATTGAAAATAAATCATAGAAAGCCTTGAAAATTGAAATTTATCTCTAAATTTTTGTCATAAAGTGGAGTTTTCGATGGTTTATCATTAAAAAAAAATGCGTTAGCATAGGATTATAAATACATTTTTTACAGAGAGGTTTCCATTTGAAATGGGTCACACTGTATATTATATATACAGGGCGACATAGAAAAAGTGCCATGTAGTGCCCCGCGATAGAAGACACTAAAATAAGAAAAAAGTTCCTATGAACTTAGTTCCGCAACGTCTTCGTTTAAAAGATATAGGGTGTTGAAGTTTAATTATTTTTTGTTTTTTTAATATCTTTTTACAATGATGTGATAAGCGGACGAAATTTTGTATACAGGGGCTTTTTATCACGCAGAATTCAAATATGACCTTATTTGTTTTATTACTGATACAGGGCGCCACACAGGTTTCCATCTTGTTGAATCGGTCCTAACTTTTTTCCTTACGCTGCATGTCATTTTCGACTTGAAAAATTTGTTTTCCCATCTTTTCTGCTTCAGAAAGGACCAACGGTCTACGAGAAAAATGCATCCGATGCATGCAAATTACCAAAAGCGCCCAAGTAACTTATTTACAAAAACAATGACATAATACTTCAACAATTAAATTGTAATAGCAATAATGAAGGGTAGTGATTTAAAAATCATAAAATTTTTGGAAAAAATGTTCAAATTGTTTTTCTTGTACTTGAATACATTTTTCAATTCTTCTTCCAAAGGATTGACGGCATCTTTAAAGTATTCCGGGTTATTACGGAATCTATCTGCGGATTCCATAATTCTTATCCATAGTTGCTCTTCATTATGAATAAACACCATTTTTCAGAAATCCCCAAAATGAAAAATCGAGGGATTAAGGTCGACACTACGAGCTGGCCAGGGTACAGGTCCCCCTCGACCAATCCACGTATTTCCAAATCTATCCAAAAATTCCCTTGCCAATCGAGAAAAGTGAGCTGGCGCGCCGTCATGCATGTAACGCATTCTACCAATAATAGGCAATGGAACATCCTCCAATAACGTATTTAGTTTATTCTCCAAGAAATTTCGATACAGTTCACCTGTCAATCGATTGGGCAATTGAAATGGGCCAATTATACCTGCCCACACATTAATAAAAAACCCATATTGGTGACTTCTAATTACGGTTTGATGAGGATTTTCATCACTCCTGTTCTGGAAATTCCACTATTAACTTTTGGTTTTTAAAACAGCCATCTTCACCCAAACGCCTATGCACGTCAATAAATGTCCTATTATGAGGAATATGCCTTAATGCATATCTTTCTCGATAGATACGTTGCGCTTCGGAAGAATTTGATCAAGCTTCGCCGTAACACATAATTATGTCCCTGTATTCTTCAAAAGTGTAGTGAACCATTTTTGAAAGTAATTTTGAAAATCAATAAGAGAATCAATGAAAAACTTAATCAAGAACACAAAATATGTCTAACAAGACAATAATATTTGACAAGTATCATAGATTTCGTTTTTTTCGTAAATTTCCATCGCCTATTATTTTCATCACTCCAATAGTACATATTATTTTGTGTTCCTGAAATGATTCACCATACTTTTGAAAATACAGGGACATGATTATGTGTTACGGAGAAGCTCGGTCAAATTTCTCAAAAGCTCAACGTATCTATCGAGAATGACATCCTTTAGGACAGGTTCTAATGTTGGAACATTTATTCACGTACATAGGCGTTTGGATGAAGATGGGTGATGAAGATGTCTGTTTAAAAAAGTTAATAATGGGAGGTTCTAGAACTCATCGCACTATTGAAAAGGAATAACCTGAACACATTATTAGAAGATGTTTCATTGGACATTGTTGCAAGAGTGGACTTTATGCTTGATGAATGACAAGCTAGCTAACTTTTCTTGAGTGGTAAGGAAATTTTTGAAGAAGGTTTGAAAATAGGTGGATTTGTGGTGGGGCTTGTAATATGATCACTGCTCTTTAGTAATAAAAGAACTAAGGTCATATTTGAATTCTGCGTGATAAAAGCCCCTGTACACAAAATTTCGTCCGCTTATTACATCATTGTAAGAAGATATTAAGAAAAAACAAAAAATAATTGAACTTCAACACCTTATATCTTTTAAACGAAGGCATTGCGGACCTAAGTTCATAGGAATTTTTTCTTATTTTGGTGTCCTCTATCGCGTGGCACTATGCATGGCAATTTTTTCTATGTCACCCTGTATATATCACTCTGCTTTAGACAAAAATTGTCCATGTTACCAAAAAATGTTAAATAAGTATAAGCAAAACACAAATTATTAAATGGCAAATAGTTATACTTCAAATTTAGGAAATAGCGATGCAATAAATTAAAAGTGTGTTCAAATAAATCTACAACACTCAAGAATAGCAACCCATAATTTAATAAATCTTTTAAATGAGGAAGCAATTGATATTGCATTTATTCAGGAACCTCACAATACAGAAAATAAAGTGGCTGGTATTCCCAAAATTTTTAAAATTTTTCACAGGGGTCGTTAAAGAAAAGGGTATCAATTATTAAGTAATAAATTAAATAATGCTATTTTAATAAGTCAGTTATCTAACGAAGATATAACAACCTTAGAAATTCAATATGAGAACATAAACTTTATGACAAGTAGTATTATTTTGACATTTACGCAAGTTTAGATAAAATTTCCAAAATTTTAAGTTTTGCAAAAGATAAACCAATTTAAATTGCAATAGATGGTAATTGTAGATCATTTTTGCGGCATGATGTTATAAATAGTAGAGGAAGAGCAATGGAGGATTTCATTTTTCAAGTTGTCTATATGTATTAAATGAGAATAGTGATTTAACCACTTTTGAAACTATTAGGAGAAGAAGCAATATTTATTTAAGAATTGTTAATCACCATTTTGTTAACCTTAAAATTGGAAAATGGAAGAATCTAGTTGCTCAGATCACAAGTTTATTACGTACAATACAATTACATCTTTACAAGATAAAAACTACTTAATACCTTCAACAAATAGTATATTTATTATTTATAATGAGAATTGGAACAATTTTGATTATAATATAACAAATGAATTTTTAGACATGTGTAATTATAAATTAACAAAAAATAATGATACTGAATTGGACGAGATTTTTACCAAAAATCAAACTGGAAAAGATTTTACAGAATTTATTGCAAAATATAATATTTCTGTAATAAATGCATGTGATAAATCCTTTAAAAATCAAAATTCATTCAATTTAATGGTAAGACTGTTCCTTGGTGAAGTAACAACTTAACAATTTTACGTAAAAAGGTATGTCGAAGATTATTTCAGATAAATCTTGCGAGAAGTATGAAAACAACTGTACTATAATGAAAAATGAATTATATCCATCAAATAAAAATTCAAAAATTTGCTTCGTGAAAGAATTTTGTACTGTTACTGAAGGAAATAATCCGTGGAATGCAGTATATAAAATGGCAACCGTGAAAATAAGAAAAAATTTACTTTAACAACCATTAAAAAAATGATGGTAATTTCACCACAAATATCAAAACACTTTGGAATATCTATTAAATGAAATTATACAAAATGATGACGTTAATGAAGATAACGAACATCACCAAATAAGTGCGAAATTTAAGAACATTACCTATTAATATCAAAAAATGCTGAACATTTTACGTTAGAAGAAGTTCAAAAAATGATAAGTAATATGAATCCTCAAAAATCTCCCGGACAAGATGGTGTTACAAGTAACATAATTTTCAGAACTTTTACAAAATTTCCATATTTTATTACAGAAATATACAATCAATGTTTAGAAAGATCTTATTTTCCTAAAGATTGGAAGTTATCAAAGATCATAACTATAATAAAATCTGGAAAAGAAGATACTGCTGAGGCATCTAAGATTCGACCTATTAGCTTAATTAATGTAAGTGGGAAAATTTTAGAAAAATTATTAATCAACTGAATAATGAAATATTTATATTCAAATAATTTAATGAATAAAAACCAGTTTAGATTTGTACATAAATGAAACCATTCGTAGAAAATGGTCTGGCAGAAAAATAAATTATTGTAATAAGCAGTTTAGATGTTAAAGGAGCATTTTATGCAGCATGGTCGCCTGCCATCATTAATTCTTTAAAGCACATGAAATGTCCAAAAATTTGTATAAATTAACAAGTAGCTGTTTTAATGAAAGAATTGTGACACTCGAATTACCGGGAGTTAAAATTATCAAAGAAGTTAATCGTGGATGTCCTCAAGGCTCTTGTTCTGGTCCAGGTTTTGGAACATACGGTATAATTCACTACTAAATCTTACATATGGTAATAATTCAAAAGTTTATAGCATTTGCAGACGATTTTCTATTATTAGTTAAAGATAACAATTTACATAAAGTTGAAAATTATGCAAATTTGGAAATGCAAAAATTACAAATTGGGCTAAAAATATAAAATTGAATTTCATAAAGAAAATCTAAAATTATGTTAATTACTAAAAGACGAACTTTAAAAAAGAAATAGTTAGAATTTATTTAGATTATAAAAAAATGATTAAAGAATTTAAGTATTTGGGAGTAACATTTGATGATAAATTTAAATTTGATAAACATGTACAAAATATTTCGGATAAATGTTTAAAATTTATAAAAATTCTATCGAAATCTGTTAAAATTTCATGGGGATTGAAACAAAATGCATTATTAATTATGTATAACGGAGCTGTCTTACCATTAATAATGGATGCATCAAACGTATGGAAGTCGGCGCTAAATACAAAAAATAATCAAAGGAAAATAAACAGAGTTCAGGGATTAATGAACATAAAAATACTAAAAGCACTTCATACGATATCACATGATGCATCATGCATTTTAACTGGCATGACACCTATAATATTGATGCAGTTGCCTATAATTACAACCAAATAAGAAAATGCAATTTAGAAAATTAGAATCAAAATTTAAATATTAGTTATAATAATATAAAACATAAAAAGCTGAAATAATTAAAGACAAAGAAAACATAAATGAAGAAAAATAGAATATGCAATGGGACGGAAGCATACAAGGAGAGACTTGTGCCATGGTTTAGATAAAACTTATTTCTAAATTGAATAAATCTAGAAAACTTCTTTGTAACTTTTTGATTGAAGGTGTGATTATAAGTTACCTTTAGCTAACATCCGTGTTATCCTTTAATTATTTTATGTTTGCAAATGTTTACATCCGGTGCGTTTAATCAGTTACAGTTTAGACGGTGGGTGGGAGTTGCGTACAGCTATTGCTAGCAATGCATGGCAATCATTATTAGATCGAAAGCGAAAAAATTGATCGCTGTATAATTTTTTAGCTGATTGTATATTTGCTATTTTAAGTAAATTATAACTCCTTGAACAGTTTTACATAAAGAGTGTACTTTTGATATAATGACCTTCGATCAACAGTTTTCGAGATAAATGGGAGAAATAAAATTATTGTCATTGAATGTTGCTTTGATTTCTGAAATTTATTTTAATTGTTTGTAATTTATCTAAAAAATTATTCAGTTTTGTGGTCTCTTGGGCAGTAAATAGGCAGCTTTCCTTGTAAAATTTGTAAATTCAAGACTAAACTGTTTTATTAATTGCATATGTATCACATAATAATAAACAACATACCGAAACTATTGTTACAATAACTTAACTTGACCTTCACGCCATTCCCTTGCGGGTAGGCAAAACAATCCCTGCCTCTCATTTATTTTTCATTCACAATCTTTCTCCATGCTTTCCTATCTCCGCATACCTCCCTAGCTTCCGCAAGGTTAATACATTATCTCTGACATTCCTTTTTATTTTCAAATTCCTTATCTTTCTTTCCTTTATCATACATTCTACTGCATTCAGCCAAGTTGTACGCGGCCTACCAGACCCGACTATTCCTCCAACCTCACCCGCATATATTTGCTTCGTTAATCTTGCGTTGTTCATTCACTTAATGTCACCAAACCAACGTAATGTACTACTTTGATATGTATCCATCATCGTCTTTTCCTCGCCACACTCCGTCATTATGCATTCATTCTGTTTCTTGTCCCTTCTCGTTTTACCACATGCGCTTCTCAGGAATCTCATACCCACGGCATTTATTTTTCTTTCGTGCTTTTTTTGACATACCCATGTCTCACTTCCATACAGTACAGATGGGACCAACATGTCATTATAGATTGCTCGTTTCGCAGCCTGGATCATGCTTTCGTTTCTCATTATCGTCCACATACCTTCAATCACTTTCCTTCCAGAATTGACCCTTCGTCCAATCTCGCCCTTCATTCTACCATCTGCAGCAAACATTCTACCCAGATATACCAGCACGTCCACTTGCTCCACAATTTCATCTTGCAGGGTAAATACTCTACTCTCCTAACAAACACTCTCTACTCTTTACTCTCCTTTCCACTTTCCCGATTGAAAAGCACAATCTTAGTTTTGTTCACGTTTACCTTTAGGTCCATGCTCTCACAGACTGTATCAAACTTCCTCAGAGTGGTTTGTAGCTCATCCGCACTGTAACTTAATAAGACTGTGTCATCTGCGTACACCAGACAGAAGTCGTACATTTAAGTCACGAACCATTAATATCAAGGTGTCTTTCTTACATTACGTTCGTAATTTCAAGTTCTTTACCATGCATACCTCTAACATTGCACGTACCCACTCGCACTCATTCCTTGCACAGTAGTTATCAACGGGACCTGTCTGTTTTGACCTTGACCGACCCATAGCGAGCAGACCGGTTACTGGCCAAATCGCGCCCCGGGTGATGTAGCATTCTCTACTAACGGCATCGTCCTACTACCGGACAGTTATTTGTTTACTGCCTCGACACGTAAGTAAGACAGAACTAGAAATATAGACTGCGGCAAGAAAGATAAATAATAGAGTGTACCTATACTTACTGTATGGATATCTCAATGTACATATACATTTTCACTTACATACGCTTCAATTACGTCACGTTTCAACCAGCTGCTCCCTATGCGATTCCGGGCTCTCACGCCTGTCACCGGATGCTGTTATTTATTTGCGACAAATGATTCAAATATTTATCTTACATATAATTTTGTTTTCCTTTCAATATATTTATAAATTAAAGCAGCATATAAAATATTTATTATAACAATAATTTGTTTTCTCACCTTTTAAGAGTTCTGAGAATGTTGTTGAAATCTATTGTTGATGTGAATCCCAGACCAGGAAACAATCATTTTTATCACATTAGAAGGAATATTTTTCTCTGTTGAAAAATATCTCTTGACAGACTTCAGAACATGGTTTTCATAACTACTCAATTATTTATTTGTGGGTTAATGATCAACATGCTTCACATCTTTTTAGAATATATTACAATAAGTGTCGAAAATGCCTTCCGCTCATTTCAATGCATGCTCATACTTGCTTTCTCCTAGATACTTTTACTTTTCGTAAAGTACCAGGTCTGTTCCTTAATACTTCACAACTAGCAAATACTCTCTACTCCAACCAGGAGGCCATGTCACAGGCTCCCACGTCCTATATATCACACAGGATAAACTTCATCTAAATGTGCTCTTACATTATGACTGAAGCGTGGTGGGGCCCACAATTCGCCGTTTAGTCTATTTTGCGACAAACATTGATGTAGAATCTTTCCGAGCATCTCGATTCAGATAATGATTTGTGTTTTCTTCTGCCCATATGTAATTATTATGAAAATTCATCACTAATTCGTTGTCAACTTCGTTGTGCCCATTGACAGAATTGCATTCTGGGTTCAAAATATTCGGGCTTACAGCTTGGACTGTTTGGATGTGGTATGTGTAAAGACATTGCTTTTGCTGAATTTTCAAATAGAACTTTCCTTCTGGTGCTTATCCGTGGATTATCTGCGACTATTTCAAGAACATCCTTTCAAGCTTCTACTGTTAGATTGCGTGGTGTTCCGACAAAAATTTCTGGTTTAAAATTTTCTTTTTCACACGGTCATCTATGTAAGTTAAATATCTGCTGTGGAACACCACACGACCTTCCAACCTACAAAATGGAAATTATAAGAAATAAAATAATTTTAATAACAATTTTTTTAGGATAATTATACAACCTCTTTTATAATAAGTTCATTATGAAAATAGGCAACATTGTAAAATAAAAACAATAATCTATGTCAAACAGACGTTTAAAATTTCATGTCAGACAGAGCTTAATATATGCTAACTTAAAAAATGAAACGAAATGGAATCATTTCAATTGTAATTTACCTAGAATAACTATGCAATCTCTTTTTTAAACGTTTTATACACATTGTAGAAACATAAACAATAATCTATGTCAGAAGCACGTTTAAAACTTCATGTCAGATAGAGACTAATAGACATAAATACATGTTAACCTAAAAAAAAAACCAAAGGCGTTCTCTTCTATAAGATATCAATCATACAGTTTAACCATTTTCATTCATATTGAATTAGACTTACCTTGCATTATGTTACGAAACTTTGTGAAGAAAAGTTATGTAGAATTCAATTATCTTTAAAAAATATACCAACACTTAATAATTAATCGTTATTCAAATATTGAAAAAATTTAAACTAACACTTAAATTCTACCTCAGGAACTTTTTTGCCGGTAAATTACTCGTCGCATCAAAAAATCGGACAGAGTAAAATTAATCAATACGTTTGAAGTCTACATCTAAGTATTTCAATATCTCTGAAAGTTGTTTTAGAAATATTTGTTAAAAACCAAAACTGTCCCTAATAAACCTCCCCTTTCCGCCGCTGGACTTCTGCCAAAATCTAATCTGCTCCAAGCCTATGACAATACGTTCAAATACAAATTTTAAGTACGTAGATGTTTTCGTTCTGGTGTTATCGTGGATACTAGATAAAAATCCACACATGCAAACACGCAACGTACAAGCACACGCACACGCACACGCACACGCACACGCACACGCACACGCACACGCACACGCACACACCACACACACGCCACGACGCACACGCACGCACACGCACACGACACGCACACACACGCACACGCACACACACGCACACAGCACACGCACACGACGACACGACACGCACACGCACACGCACACGCACACACAGCACACGCACACGCACACGCACACGCACACGCACACCACACGCCACGCACGCACACCACACCGCACACACACACCCACGCACACGCACACAGCACACGCACACGCACACGCACACGCACACGCACACGCACACGCACACGCACGCACACGCACACGCACACGTACACGCACACACACTCACACGCACACACGCACACGCACACGCACACGCACACGCACACACGCACACGCACACGCACACGCACACGCACACCACACGCACACGCACACGCACACGACACACAGCGCACGCACACGCACACGCACACGCACACGCACACGCACACGTACACGCACACGCACACGCACACGCACACGCACACTCACACGCAAACGCACACGCACACGCACACGCACACGTACACACACACGCACACATACGCATTCGCAAACGCACACACAAGCACACGCACACACACACGCGACGGATAACCTTCTATACCTTCATATGTACATGTAGGTTGGAACGCAATAAAAAAATTAATGCCTATGACTCACGATATAACGTATGCTTCGCGAGCGTTACCATTTGCTTTACCATACATAAGATGCATTCCTGTCATTTCTTCAAAGGGGTAATTATTAATTTTTGTAATTTTTACACAAAAGTTTTTAGACTATAATAACAGGTCTATTATCTACAACTTTATTTAAATGGCAATACTCCTTACTTATTAAAAATATGCTTATTTGAATCCGAAACAAACCAACTATGATTTATTGAGAACCATAGGGTATTTCATTGTTAAATGTATATTTTTAAATTCAACTTTTCCTGACCTCTGTGGAATCTGCAAGTACATATAGGAATAAACCAAATTTGCAAAGTACCAGTAAATTAGTCACTTACATTAATCAGGTGCTCAACCAGAGATGGTAAATTGTAATTTAACATATTTAACATAGTTTTAATAGTCCATTTACTGGATGAATCGTTTAAGTCTATTTTCCTCGAAAATTGTTGATAATATGACATTAAGCCAAGTGGACCTTTTTTGCGTAAAAACGTTCAAGGAACCATAATTTATTTAAAAAGAGAGAATGCACAATCGGCTAAAAAATTATGGCCTTAAATAGTCAGGCACCCCCTTGTTCTCGCAGCCATAAGTGGCACCACGGGCCATCGGATATTTTTAAAACTTGATCTCAAATATTATTAACCATCGCTCAATTCCTCTAATGCAAATAGATCGTAAGATACTAAATAAAAACTGCTTCTTCAACATCATCTTTAAGGAAGCAGTTACGGACTTAAATTGTTTTTCATTTGTTTTCAGGTATATTCAGTACTTAAAATTTGTCATCGTCCTTTCTGGCCCCCTGTATAAATACGCAGAAAAACATTTTCATTATATCATACTTTTTTTAACAATAGTTTAATTCTCTTGTTTAGTAGATTTAATATACAATCTGATATCCAAGAATTTCATACTTACTTTACCTTGAAAGGACAACCGTGCCAATTTTTAAAATTATACGCAACATTACGCATTGTTCTACTAGCCGTGTTCACCATGCAGTGTGTCACCGGGTGGACTATACGTATACACACCTTTTGGTAAAGAATTTATTTTATGATTTTTTGATAAAACATTCATGATGTTCAAAATAATTGTAATTAATCATAAAATGATGTAACTTTGGAGACAGATAGCTTGAATTAGTATAGTGGAATTCTTACTCAGCAAAAATAAACACATCATTTGTAAAGAACTATGTAGAAAATCAATAGATTACTTTGAGGCACTGGGTATATATGGCGTTGAGTTGTGCGAAGCATGCATTTTTGGTAAAGTCCGGGCGTGTCTTTGCACGAGCAATTTTTTGTGTGTACCTAACGTACAGCGTGAGCCAAAAAGAATGGGGTCAAGTTGAATTTCGCGCCACATAATTTTATAGTTTTGGATTTCTTCAATTGGTAACCATGTAAAATATTTGTTGTTATCTGTAATTCATTGCATTATGTAAATCTCTATATTCATTATGTTTAATCTACCTAAATAGATTCATCAAGAGCTGTTCTTTTCAGAACAACAGCTTTGTTGTGTTTTCAATAAGGTAAGAGGAAACATAAAATTGAGGTTACGATGTGTAATTTTGTATTTTATTTACAATAGAAAATGCCTTTATTCCAGGAGCAAACGGCTGTTATTTTAAAAGCTCATTATCGAAGTGGTACGCGTAACGAAGATGGAAGCTGGACTTATTCGCTCCAGTCATGCCGATAACAATTTGAAGAAGCATTTCCCTATGTTCATATACCATACAAAACATTTGTTAAAGAGAGGCACAGAATTGTTTCACATTTTGATGCTCATAATTGTATCTGTAAGAAGAAGTCAACTGGCCGACCACAAGTGTTAACTGAAGAAACTGTAAATGATTTACAACAACGAATAGAACGAAATCCTACTAAATCGTTGAGAAAATTAAGTACACAATCAGGTGAGTCTAAATTTTAATTTTTTATTATTAAAAACAAATTACTATAATTATTAATGCCCACAAATTGACTGTTTAAGTTAATATTTATGTTCTTTAAATTTATGTTCGTTTAACAGCTTAATCGATTTGTTTTGCAGGTGTGTCTTATTCTACTTGTCGCAGACCGTTGAAAGTGAATTTGCATAAGTACCCTTACAAAGTGACAGCTGTACAACAATTGTTACCTGCTGATCATGGTCAACGTTTACAATACTGTGAATGGTTCCACAACAATCTGAACAACGATGATGTTCCAAATTTGACATTTATGTCGGATGAGGTATGGTTTCACTTATTTGGTTACATAAATAATTAAAATTTTCGAAGCTGGGCAGCTGACAATCCAGACAATTTTGTTGAACACAACCTTCACCCATTGAAAATAGGAGTCTGGATTGCACTGTCAAGACCTAGGATAATTGGACCATGTTTTTTAAATGATACATTCTATGCTGAACGTTATCGAACACATATTGCAACCATTCATAGAAGAGTTGCATGATGATGAAATCAGAAATGGGTATTTTCAGCAGGACAATGCACTGCCATATGTTGCTAATCCAAGCATAGTTTTTTTACAACAATTTTTTGATGAGAGACTAATCAGCAGAGGAATTTGGGCAGCACGTTCGCCTGATTAGACGCCTTTAGATTTCTTTTCATTTGGACATTTAAAAAATAAAGTGTTTCAAAATCGTTTACATACTTTAGAAGAATTACAAGAATCAATTATTAGACAAATTCAAGACATCGATGGAAACACTTTGGCAGCTTTATTTGAAAATTAGAAAAGACGAGTAAATTTGTGTATAGCCAATGATGGCCGTCATTTTGAACATTTACTGTAGTTTTTTGTCTAAATTTATGCATACTATAAACATGTTTGAATAGGAATTCAGCTACACTATGTTTTTTTTATTTAACAATCACATTTAACTTTGTAGCTAATTTATTTTTGTACATCTGATTTTTACAATACAACAGAGTCCCTGTTAGAGTGAGAAAATATACAATTTTTTGGGTTAAATTACATAAAAACGAAGTATTTAAAAAAATGGAATTTCGTTTTATGAAATAAAGTTTAATTAGAATATTGAAATATGTACTTGGTAACCCCTATAAGTGCTATGCCCATGTATAAACTAAAGGAAATGACGCAGTCCTACCAATTGTGTAAAATTTCAAATTTGCGGGAATTTCAACTTGACCCCATTCTTTTTGGTTCACGCTGTAAGTCTGGTGTAAATGCTACGCCACTGCAATTTTTAGTAAAGCGTGGAGTATTATATAAAACATTTAAATGTGATCTAAATATTTATGAGTTACACGTATTAAATTTGTTGAATGAGAAGTAATGTTCTGGTAGCACACCTTAGTTTAAAATTACTGAAATGTCTATCGTGTGAATTTATATGTTTATAATGTATTAAAGTGTAGGGGAAGGATATGTATCTATCCTACTATAAATGAGTTAATATTTCTCAATGTAAAATTTTATGTATACTCAAGGACCGATGTTGTTGAAATTTATTGAATTTTGCAGACTCAAATGTCGCGCATATGTGAGACTTTTATGAAAAGCAGGATCTAAATTTGAATGTTATGTAGAATGAATATGGTGCGGAATTGGAATGTTTTGGAGAATCACTACGACCGTTCTCAGAAATACAGGATGGTGTACATGTTTGGCCCCAGTGTATATTACTTTTAATACAAAAACCCATTTTCGAGATAAAGTATTTAAACTTTTAAAACAATAAAAACTTTTGCAAAAATTTAGGTAAAGTGTGTAAACAGATTTGTAATAAACAGAAATCGTTGTATTTGGAAAATAATATATATATATATATATATATATATATATATATATATATATATATATATATATATATATATATATAGATAAGTTTATTTCAAATGGGATGGTAAACATTATCAAGATTACTATTATATATATATATATATATATATATATATATATATATATATATATATATATATATATATATATATATATATATACCCGTCCGATCGAGAAGAAACATTTAAAATGATACTTTAAACACCTAAAGGTGTGTTGAGCTTTGAACATTAGTAATACTGAGTTAAATATATTTTCATTAACGGCATTGAATCGATCGTTAATAAGCGACTAAAAATTTAGTCATTAGGTGTAATTCAAATATTCTATGACAAACATTTAGGCCACGCAGAAAATCAAATTTCCCAATTTTTACAAGCAATAAAAAGGTCGGAATGAAAGCGGACGTCTTTCATTGTTTTTGTTTTTTTCAATAGTGGGTTGCTCCGCCACAATTTGTACTGCACTCATTTAGACGGCGTGGCATGCTATCAATCAAGTGATCTATAGCTGCCTGTGGTATATCAACCCAAGCTTCTTGAATCCGTAGCCGGAGATGGTGTAAGTTATCTGGAGGGTGTGGTAAATTACCCAGTCGCCTACCGACCTCATACCATACATGTTCAATGCGCGACAAATCAAGCGACCGAGCAGGCCATGGGAGGACGGAAATGTTAGCTTCTTCTTCTTGTGGCTAAAAGTCTTAAGCGACGTTCTTCGCAATCTGTAGTCCTGAGGGACGTCCAGATCCAGGACGACGTTGTTGCACCCCTTCCTCGGACCATTTGGATCAACATCTCAATACCCTTGTAACATTTCGGTTTACACGACGAGCAATTTCTCTTAGCGAAAGTTCGACCCCTCTCATGCCAATAATACGGCCACGTTCAAAATCAGTCAATTGGGTAAAATGTTGATGTTGACGTACTCTTGGCATTGTTCCCAAGTTCAGTACGAAATTGTGAACAAACAATTTGCAAAATTGACAGTTAATTATACAGTGATTGGTTTATTTCTTCAAATTTATTGTTACTAAGTGCAAAGGAAAAAAAAAAAAACTACTAGCTAGATTTTATTCAAACTTTAATCGTTTGTTGTTTCTAATGAAAGACATCGTTGACGAAAATTTGAATAAAATCGTTAAAGAGATTCTAGGCATTGCAATTTTTATGGAATTCAGTATATATGTAAAAATAATTTTAGGTACTTGAATGGTAGGCATTTGATTATCTTTAGAGATGTCATTGTTTGTATTGTAAATTTCACTTAGACATAAAGGAAAATTAAGCTGCATTATCTGTTATGATGTGTATACTATAAGATTTAGTAGCAACCTCAATCTATATGAATTACTAATTTCTTTGCGTGTGTTGCACGGATATATAAACTAGCAGAACATATCATAAGTTTTAGTTTTCACTGCCTAAGAAGTACATATTTTACCTACAATGGAGAAAAATACAACCAAAAACATGGAGAACCAATGGGATCGCCACTATAACCAGTGATTTCTAATCTGTACATTGAGGAATTTGAAGAAGCACCCAGAACGGCTACACACAAACAAAAACTGAGATACGTCGATGACACCTTTATCATATGGAACCATGGCAGAGAAAACTTATATAGATTTCTCGAACATTTCAACCAGAAGTATACAAACATACAGTTCACGATGGGACTAGACAAAAATAATCAATTACCATTTCTGAATGTATTAATAAAAAGGGACAACGATCGAATTGGTTACACCATATACCGGAAACCGACACACTCGGATTGATATCTTCAAGCAGACTCACACCATCATCCAGCACAAGCACATTCTGTATTGAAAACCCCAACACAACGCTCTAAAACGAGGACCAAAGACAAGCAGAGATAAACCAAGTAAGCAGATACCTACGCTAAAATCGATTCACCTACAAAGAGCAATAAATCCGAGAGAACGACACAACAGAAGTCAACCAGAAGACGAAGAACCTGCAACAATAGCATATCTACCGTACATAAAACGAACAACCGATTAAATAAGCAAGATACTATAGAAACACAAAATCAAAACAATATTTACACCAGCAAGGAAGATCAACACGATGCTAAAAATTTCCAAGGAACAAATAAAGGTCAAACTTCGCCACAACATGTGCCAACATCAGGCCATAAAATTGACTTTCGAAACACCACAATGCTAGCCAACATAGAACATTACAAATCTCAATACCAGGGATGATGGGTCAAGATTACCGACAACATGGAAACCAATTCAAACGAAAGCGAAGGTAGAGAAAGTGCAACGAAAGAAAACAACAAAAAAGAGAGTAGAGAAAGTCAAAGCGCAATAAAGGGACCAAACACGCAATCAAGCACATAACCAGCGACTCGGAATACTACATAACATAGAACCTCAACCAAAGTTCAATTGTAAAGGGTTTTCGGTGGTGGCAAGTAACGCCTGCCCTCAACGAGCGCCAATACAAAAATTAAACTCGTTTGGAAATATTTATTCAATCTTCGTATAAGTTACGGAATCTACTTTATTATTTTTCAGGGACCACTCCTGGATGGGATGCCGATATCGGTTTTTCATTCCAGAAGGTGGAAATGGATTCGGGCGCCACCTAAAAATAAGCCTCTATTCAGGTGTTCTTTGGGACCGGTCCTGAAATTGCTCGGTTGTTAAGTGTTTAATTGGAAAACGTTTCTTTTTGATAACGTACGTCATTTTGTCAAATTTACTTATTAAAAACAGCAATTTATTCTTAGGTTGAATGCTTCCAATTCACTATTTCGCAAAATTTATGCATCTCTAATTGCATTTAAATTAACATATGTAACTTTCGTACGCATCTCTTATTTAGTTAAAATCAGTCAAATTTAATACCTTCAGCGACATCTCTAATATTTCAGATCATTTAATATAAAGCAGTTAAAAAGAAACCTGGGATCTCTTAGGGTCAAATAATACATATACATATAATAAATATATATTTTCTACACATTTTTAACTTTTGGCAACAATGATTAAATACAAATTTTCTCAAGTTTGTAAAATTGATTTTTAAGGTGTTGGCTAATTTTTCTTTCTTCCTTTCTAAGAACGCCATTGATGGTGGATGTTGAGTTTCTAGAGAATCTTTCGTTTCTGGTTCTGGATGCTGAGCATCATTTTTTTGGAAAATTCTCACTTAAAGTAATACTTGGTTAAGTAAAAGTATTACTACCGCTTTTAAAAGGCGGATATAATTGAAATTATTCATTCGTCCACATCTTCGGTAAGTGGCACATGTTTCGATAACCTCATGGTAATTAAAGTTGTTTTCAGGCTTTCGAATATAAAAGCATTCAATACTAATTCTTCACATGTAAAGACACTTCAATCGAAATTACGTTAAATGTTCACTATCGGCTCACAGTTTGTCACCTGTAAGAGGTATGAATGGTCATAATTAATTAAACATCGTACCTATATTTACCTTCTTTTAGCATCTCCGTACTACCTTCTTTTAGTATCTCCGTACTACCTTCTTTTAGTGTCTCCGTACTACCTTCTTTTAGTATCTCTGTACTACCTACGTAAGGGCATCTCCGTACTACCTTCTCTTAGTATCTCTATACTACCTACGTACGAGCATCTTTGTACTACATATTTTTCTGCTCACATTTTACTGTTACGTTACATCTAAAGTACATGGTTACCGCTGGAAGGCGAAAGAGCCTTGCTGACATCCATGACCATATACGTGAAGGCTGCTAGATCATTGGAATGGTACCCGAAATTCGCAAGATCAAATAAGTAATAGTTTCAACAATAAAGGTCAGATATTTTTTTTCTTTATCACATGGTTACACGATTGTGTTTCCAAATTTCAATTACACCGAGGAGGTTCTTATTGAATTTATACAACGAAAATAAATGAGCTGATATTATTACTTTTGTAATCAAATAATCGAAAATAGGTTTTTTATGCCATATGATGGTTAGACACGTGGCACGGCTTCCAAACGGCTGCTCCAGGTGCTACAGTGGAGAAAAAATCAAGGTACGGTCCTGCGGTGGAAGATGCTCCTAAAACAGAATTGATTCAGACGGACGGCGGATAGAAAACAGGCAAAAGGTCAAATATACCCTTGACAAACAAAACTCTTCGCTTAGGGTTGATGATGAATGATTACGGGTTATTTATTATTTTTTTTTTTAATCGTTTGCTTCTTTTTCGGGATCTTCACTTCTTCATGGTTCCATAAGGTCTTCTTTCTTCGGGCAGTTTAGGGATCTTCTCCCTCTTCAGCCCTGGGTTTTGGTAGTTTTTGTGTGTTGTATTTTGATGTGTATTGCAAGTGGTAACAATATTGGTATTTATGATTAGTGTGGAAAAAAAAGAAAAAAAAAATTTTTTTTGTGTATGTATGTAGTGTTTAAGTGTTTGGGATTGTGTGTAATGGGTTTTGGTTTGGATAGAAGGTCCATTATTGTAGCATGGGTCGTTATCTCGTTTCCTTGAGGATTGGGTAGGTTATTTTATCTAAGGTTGTAGGGAGTGTTGTCGAGGAGCTCTTCGAACTCCTCTGGTAGGTTGTTCGTTCTTTGCAGTAGGGGTGCGGGGAGGTGTTTGAATTTGGTTCTGGGTATTCGTGGTAGTCTGGGTTTATTGGAAAATGGGGTTAACAGTATTTGTTTGGTTGGTATTGTGTCTCCGTTGGTTCTGCGTTGTGCGTATTTGCTTTGTAACGTTATTATTCTGTCGGTTATTGGTTGGATGTTGGCGTGTTGAATGGTTAGTTCGTTGGGATGTCTGTGGTGTAGTCTGTGTATGGTTCTTAGTATGGTTCTTTCGCACGCGGCTAGGGATTGTATTTGGTTCGTCTTAAGGCTTGCGTATAGTGGAGCGCGGTAGTCAAGTAACGGTCGGATGTATGTCTTGTATGTATGTTGGAGTGTTTTGGTGTGACAACCTCCGACGTTTCCTCGCAGCAATTTCAATAATGATGCACGGATGCGTATCTTATTGAGAATGCCGCTAGCGTCGGGTTGCCAATGTAAGGTCCGGGAAAAGGTGATACCAAGGTACTTGATCGTGTCCTGTAGTTGGAATCTTTGTCCGCATAAGGTCAAGTTAATGTTGTTGGAGTTTTGTTTGTCTCGGTTGGGTAGTTTGGGATGTTTGAACAGTATTGTTTGTGTCTTGTTCGGGTTAATTGTTAATCTCCACCGGTTGGCCCAGTTGGAGAAGTGAGTAAGTTGTTGGGTCATTAGTCTGTTTGCCCCTCCACTGCGTCTACTGGTTGCCCAGAGAGCAGTGTCATCGGCAAATTGGGTGACTGTTAGGTTCGGAGTGGTACTTTGGGGAATGTCGTGGGCGTAGATGGTGTAAAGGATGGGTGCCAGGGCCGATCCTTGCGGCACTCCGGCAGTTGGGTAAAACGTTTGAGAACTAGAGGAGCCTACTCGTACCTTCACACATCTGCCTGTCAGATATAAGAGAAGGAGTCGGACGAATGTTATCGGAAGGCGTAGCTGCCGTAATTTGTGTACTAGTCCTGCGTGCCAGACTTTGTCGAATGCTTGTTTGATGTCTACGAAGACTGCGAGGCAACAGTCTCCGTGGTTTAGGGCTGTCGAGGATTCTGTATATAGTTTTACTAGGGGGTCTTGGCAGGAGCGGTTTGGACTGAAACCGAACTGACTGTCTGGGATGAGATCGTTGGCTTCGAGATGATCTCTTAGCCTTCGGGATAGGATTGTTTCAAGACATTTGCCCATACAACTCAGGAGAGAAATAGGTCTGTAGGATGAAGGATGGGATGGGTCGGATCCAGGTTTAGGTATCATGACGGTTGAAGAGGACTTCCATTCCGCCGGGAAATAGGATAGGGCAAGGCATCTGTTGTATATTTGTGCTAGTTGTCTTATTGAATTTTGGGGAAGGTTTTTGAGGATCTGGGGTTAAGTCCGTCTTGGCCTGGGGCGGAATTTCTCCCTTGCTTGAGGGTTTGTAAGATTTGGTCGGCTGTAATGGGGCTGAGGAACGGGTCGTTGTCGGTTAGGACGTGCGGTCTCTGGTTGTTATTCTGGGTTTGGAATGCCTCAAGGTTTTGTTCGAGCTGAACTTTGAAATCGTTGTCAAACGATGGATCGTCGGGGATAGTAAATACGGTTTGCAGGTGAAGACCGAACAGGTTGGCCTTCTCCTGGTCAGAAACTGCGAGGGTACCTTGAGGGTTGACTAGATGGCATTTTGGTTTGGTTTTTTGTTTAGTTAGGACTTTGAATTTATGCCAGAACTTGTGGCCATGGCGGTAATCTAGTTTGGCAGTTTCTTTTATCCAATTTTCTTGGGTGCACATGTTTGTTTCAAGTCGGATTAATGCGCTCAGTCTATTGTACTCGGTTTTTAGGACTGGGTCTCTGGTTTTAAGGAAACGTCGGTAAATTCGTCGTTTTTCTTTGATCAAAAGGACGATACGGGGTGGAAGAGGTTTTCGGTTAATGTCTATTGTTTTTGTCGGTATTGCTCTGTCGGCAGCGTCTGAGATAAATTGTGTTACTTCTTGAACTGCTTTGTCAATGTCGTCGGTTGTGTTAAGGGTTATGGGTGGTAGGTTATCTGAGATCTGTGTTTGGAACGCATTCCAATCTGCATTATGAAAGTTCCTACGTGTAATTGTTGTTTGTATTTGGGGAGTGCGGGGCCTAGCGAAGTGACTAGGAGAGGAAGGTGGTCCGATGTTATGGTTGTGCCGTGGTGGCAGTTGTCGTCGAAGTATTGAGATATCCGTTCGGAGCATATTATATGATCGGGTATGGAGCAACCGTTGTGTCCGATGAAGGTCGGGTAGATGTTTCTGATTTGTATTATGGGGAGTCTAAGTAGTTCGTTGGTTAGTATCTGTCCGTTTGGGTTGTCATTTGTGTCTCCGAATTGTTGATGTCTGGCGTTAAAGTCTCCTAGTAGTACTGCATTAGGAATGGCTGATATATAGTGTAAGAGTGGAGAGGAAAGGGTGCTATGTCCGGGAGGGTTATAATAGCAAAAAACTATTATAGGGGATGAGGGGAGGTGCACCGTTGCTGCCACACACTCCAGGTGTTGGAGGTGTGGCGGTAGGGTGTAGGAAGCGGATGGGTGTCGGGAATGGATCAGGAGTGCAGTACCTCGTTTGCCTCGGTCGGGGTTATTATGAAGATAGGTAGTGTAATTGGTAATGTTAAGTGTGCCTCTTTGGGTTAGTTTGGTCTCAGTTATGCCTAGTATTTGTATTTGGTCCGTGGTTAGCAGGTTTTTAATTAGTTGTCGTTTTCGTTTAACGCCACCGGCGTTAACTGTCCCTATTGTTAAGTCCATTGCGGATAGAGGTAAGGAGGTTAGGGTGTGGAGGAAAGGAAATGGAGATGGAGATGGAATGGGATTTACTCCTGTCGGTAGTAGGGAGTGCTAAAACCGACTTTTGTACCGCTCCAACTGCAGTACAACCGCCTGTCTAGGAACTCCTGGCTACTAGGTCCATCCTCTTCGTGATAAGCTCGCGCCTATCAGGGAAGATCGTGAACAGAGTGAAGGATAGGGCTCTGAGGAAGGTGTTTATCCTGAGGAAGTGCTCGTGGCCATCATCATCAGGATCGGAGGAGGTGGTGGAAGCTGTTTCCAGCTTGGAAAGGGGAGCGACTTGGGATGGGGAGGAAGGGATCTCCCGCCGTTTCTCACAGTCGAAACTGTAAGTAGGGTGGGAGCCGCCGCAGTTGTTGATTACGGGTTAATAAATACGAGCTCTTTAAATTTAATTCAACGGCAGAGGTTAAAACTTAAATTAAACGTTATCAGTAGTGAAACGGAAGTTACAATTGTAACAAACTTTCAGGTTCGTGGGAAAATACGATACTTCCTTGTTTCCATTTTCCAGGTAGTACGCTTGGACTTACCTTCCATACTATTTTTCTTTCCTAGCTCAGGGTAATAGGGTTAATTTGAGAAAGGTTTTAAGAAAACTTTATCAAGTTTAAATTTATAATCATAATTTTTAATCAATTAATTTGGAAAAATAATTTAATATCTGAGTGAAAAATTATCCGTTATTTGATACCCTATCAGGTTTCAAGAGGTTAGTCACGTTCAAATAGAATAGCTTTAAAACAAATTACGTATTTTTTTAAATTTTCTTTAAATTTTATACGTTTATTACATTTACTTCCGAATCAAACAAAAGTATAGTTAACAGCAAGCAGAAACTTAATCCCCATTAAACATAAAAGCTTTACCGGCCAGTTTGTTATCTCTAGCAAAATATGAATCCACAAAAAAAACCATCCTGCACAAAAATACAATTCTACTTAATATATATATATATATATATATATATATATATATATATATATATATATATATATATATATATATATATAATGCAATTTATACCCATAAAAATGAATATCCACAATATCGTTTCTTTTCACTGTTAATTCAGATTACATAATAAAAAATCAAAAACACAGTACCTGTTGCTGTTCATCAAGGCTAAATACACCGCAGGTTCGTGCACCCAGTCAGCGATTTTCGGTCGACGATATTAACAGCGTTCGGATCCTCCGTCGGTTTAACCAGCTAATAGGAGCAATAGTGGGTCATTTCCCAAGAGATGTTCAAATGGTATTATATTCCGCACAAACCAAAACTATAAAAACTTGACGGAAATTTCAGGGAAAATTCAAGAAACGAATCGAGATTGGAGAAGAGATACGACGAGACAAGGACCACAAAACCAGGATCAAAAAAATCATCAAAATAGAAACAGTTACCAGCAAAATAACAGCTGAAATGCTTATCCCGTGAATTATAGAAGGGGCAGAGCATATTATGGACCACATAGAAGATATTATGAGGACCGTAGACATCATGAAGAAGCTGAAGAAGATCAGCCTAGAGCAGAAAATCAGGGAAACTAAATTGGACTGGACAAGGAGCTCCACAGTAACAACACCAGGAGCAACAGAATTTAATTAATTTTGTCAAAATATTTTAGCACCAATGCAAAGCAACTCAAAAATCTGAAGAAAACTATTCATCAACTAAAGAAGAAACGATATTTAAGAATGAAGAGTCAGAAATAGAAGAAGTTATAGATGATATATCAACTGATGGTTTTAGGAAAAGTGGAGGGGGTGACTCAACATTTTCTACTATATAAGGAAATTGAACCAATAAATGTAATTATCTTACCCGCCAAAGCGTTAAACATACAAGGAATGAATGGAATAATATCCAAAGTAACCAAACACGTCCTATTGACAATCGAAGTGGGAGAGAGCGACCATGACTATGGTTTTTATATATTCAAGGGAATTAATCAACTCATCTTTCTTAGAATAGATTGGATGTGCGAAAAGAAGGCCACCATTGACGTAAAGGAGAAGAAAATGAAGTTTGTTCATGAATCATGAACAAACTTCATTTTCTTCTTTCTTCTTCTCCTTTAAGACTATTATGTAAGGTTTAACGAAAACAATTCTCGGATGTACAAATCAAGAAATATGAAAGTGTGTAATGAAGTTCAGAACCCTGAAGGAACAGAAATGATGAAAAATTATTCGAAGAATTTGAAGGAGTGTTTTCAAGTAGCCGGGGACTGGTTCACAAATTTTTAGCTGAATTGAAAAAAATAACCCTTCATTTATACAAAAGAGCTACCAATCCCATTTTCGAAACGGGAAGCTGTAGAACGAGAAATACAGAGGATGTTAGAAACTTTAGAGAAGTTCGGTAACCCGCGACTTATCAGCTCATTAGATTTGACCGCAGAATACTGGCAAGTGCCACTATATGAAAATTCCAGAAAGTACATCGCATTTTTAGTGAATAGACGCAGTTACCATTTTAAGGTCTTGTCATTCGGTTTAAATGTTTCAGTGACTGTATTCAACAGCTGTTTAGATTTCGTTCTAGACCCAGAGGTGTTATCTTTTGCCGCAATATACGTCGACGACATACTTATAACATCAAGAACATAAAGTGAACATTACGAACAATTAAGAGCAATATCTTCAAAATTAATGCAAGCCAACATGACTGAAAATTTTAAGAAGTCAACATTTCTACAATCAGAAGTAAAGTTTTGAGACACATTACCAAGCAAGATCAAGGGATTACAATGGATCCAGCAAAACTAAAGGGTGTAAAAAATTATTCACCGCCAAAGACCAAGAAAGAGCTTCAATCGTTTCTAGGAGTAGCAACTTCTACCGAAGAAGTCAACATTTGTACAATATATATATATATATATATATATATATATATATATATATATATATATATATCGGATCCTCCGTCGGTTTAACGCAGTTTTCATTCACAAGTAGATACGAAATTCACATATACACTCCCAACAACGTTATGCAAAGCGTCTCATTAACAATACATGAGGAACTGCTTATTTTTTCTTTTACCACATTAGCGGTTAACAACTAGAGTCGTGTTATAACGACGAAAGCAACTTGATATAAACGACGAAAGCAAAATTAATGTTTATTCCCAATATTGTTGTTGAGGTATCTCTTTTATTTGTGCAGTTACAGGTCAAAACTTTACTGGAATTGTTTTAGCAGCACTCTCACTTCGTCGCACTTATACAAATACTAATCTACCTTAACTAAGTAGATAAATTCTTGCTATTACACTAAAGTTTACTGACTTCCTCTTTATTAACAAATTTGATCCCTAATTGCATAGGATCTTCTTTAACAAAATTAAATTTTGTTAATTTCCGCTTTATTAAACAAATTTGGTCGGGAGTCGCATAGGACCTTTCTTTACAAGTACTTAACCTCGACCACAGAGCACTCACTTTAGAAGTGTAAACTCCTTGTAAATATATCGCAACACGATTTCAGGCGACATCTGGTATCTAGGTGGCAAAGTTAATAGCGTAGAACGTGGCATTTTCTAATGTTTACAGTTTACTTTATTAAAAGTGAGTGTTATGTGCTTTATTATTTTGGAAATGTTAACAGGCATAGCATACACTTTTCACTACGGTTTTTATTTATTCTACAAAAAACAAATAATACATTTGTGTAATACAGAACAATTTAAAAACAGAATAAAGTTTATGTTTATATGTGACAATAAATTATTATAAAGACAAACTCAACTGAAACTACAAATGAACAAAATGAACTGATAATATAAAATTTAAATAAAATATATATCCAGAAACTCAACTCATCATAAAAAACATATACAACTTAGACTATTAAGGAACAAAATGAACATATCAACTGAAATCAAATTTAAATAAAATATTATGAACAGAAACTCAACTGAAGCTATAGCATTATAAACTAAAGTAATAATATAACAATAAACATTATGCCATTGCGTTGAATTTCCTCATCTTCTCTTGATGTCCTGACGTTGTAGCATTTGACTGTTGTCTATTCTTTTCACGAACATATTTATACATTAAAAAAGAAATCCATTTATTTACAATTAACTCAGAACAATTATGAGTAGAGAGCGGATTTTATGCACTATAAAATGCCGAAATATGTGCAGCTATATGCACTTAAAAACCTTAAAATATGCATCAAATATGCATTATTAATTCAAAATATGCAAAATATGCATAAATATTGAATCTTCTATTTACCTGTGTTAATTTCAAATTATGACATTAATATATAAAAAAAGTATATATGCTTGTAATTTTTTAATAGGAAAAAGATAAATTGCATAGAAACTTATTATTTTAACATTCAAAATGTTATTTAAAAACTACATATTTACTTATACACTATACATTTATAAAAACTGCACCCTGTCATTACTACTTACAAAGCAATTATTATTTTAACATTATTTTAAAATTATGTGTTATTTAAAAATTACATATTTACTTATACGCTATAGATTTATAAAGATTACACCCTCTCATTACTATTTGCAAAACAATTTATAACTAAATATTTTTCCAAGTTTTCGGGCAGAAAATTTTGGTGTCTATCCCATAGTATGTTTTTGTACAAAGAAAAACTTCTTTCTACATCCACAGAAGTTATGGGTGCATATTTTAATGCGGCTAATATGACCAAATCTAAATTTATAACAAGATCATCGGAATTTTCCTCAAGTTTCAGAACTTTATTATTAACTTTTAGTAACAACTGATATCCACTGTTTTTTTGTAAAATTTCATTTAATTTATTAGAAATAGTTTTACCAATATTTCCTGAAACAGCAGAAATCAGCTGTTGAAATTTATTAATTATTTGCATAGATTCATTTAATGACAATGCTTCCGTTTCTAATTTAGCAATGGTTGAACTTACAAAATAGTAATTTGCTTTTATAAATGCCAGCTCATTGCGCAATTGTGTTTTCTTTAAAATGGATTGAGCTTTTTGAACGTAAGTACTTGAATTATCAGAAATTTCTAAAACTAACTCCTTTATTTTTTCCAAATGATCTGCATAAAAAAGAGCTGCATTTAACCAAGTACCCCAACGCGTAATCACAGGCTCTGGTGGTAGAGGAATATTAGGTAACTTTTCTTTGTACAATTGAATTCGTAACGGAGCTTTTAAAAACACTTTCTTTATACTACTTATTAAACTATTTACTAATGGAAATTGGTTAAGAATTATGAAAATGTAAACTTTCACCATTAACACTCATAATAAAATACTTATCTTTTTTGGGATTTTTTAATGGTGTACTTTAAATTATACAATCTAAACGTTTCGATAACACTTACAGTTATCTTCGTCAGTAGTAATTTTTGTTAAAAATTGTTAAAGATGTAGTAACCAATTTTGTCAAATTTGAAAAATTAAAACATAAACATAAGCCTGCTTGTATAATTTAAAGTACACCATTAAAAAATCCCAAAAAAGATAAGTATTTTATTATGATTACGAATTGTTTCTGCTACTCTATTAATACCATGTGCGAGACATGTTACATGTATTAAATTTTCATAAAATAATTTTAATTGCTGTCCAGCTTTTACCATATACGGTGCTGCATCAGACAGCATTAAAACTATTTTATCTGTTGCAACAATATCAGGAATAAAAAATTGCATGAAAGCTTCGTTTATAAGGCGAACTATTGTTGCATGATTGGTTTTCTCAAGAACTTTGGAAGCGATTAAATATGATATACTAGACTGCGCCTCACTTAAATAACCAATCATTAAATTTGTAACATATCGCCCGCAACAATCTGTGTTTCATCTACTATAAAATAAAGATATTTATTTTTGTAATTTTCTTTATATGATAGTTTCAAGATATAAATCATTAATATACCTTTTCGAAGCGTCCTAGTACAATAATATACATACATTTGCTGATAATGTTAGCTAAATATACAAATGTCAGCTTTTCAATATTGGCCATTTATTTATAGATATCTCAATAGTATATTTGTAGACTATCTTATGTAGATGTTATTCATGTACATATCCTGAACTTATCTGACAAATGTACATCATACATTTGCAAAGATATATACAGTACCTACAAAACCCATCAATTCAAATATTATTTACATATATCTAAATACACCTACAAATATATCTGCGATATCTCTCAAATATCTTCAGTCTACATCAAAAATCATATTTTAAATATTTTATAAACATTTGCAATATATATCAACGATATATTTGCAATTAATTCCGATGAATAATGCATACAGTACTATGTGTATCTTCCATACTTATATATGCAAATATGGTAAAGTGTATATATATATATATATATATATATATATATATATATATATATATATATATATATATATATATATATATATATATAATTTATGTCTTACAAATAATAAGTCATTCATTAGAAACAAAAGTTTATTAAAATTTATAAAAAATCGAAATCTAAATAGTTTATAATAAATACCTTGCTGGTTATTCGAATGTACCTACAACATGAATTATTGAAACACTATAATTCTGGATAATAAAAAACTGTAAATGCGTACATAACCGTAAACTATAAAATCGTTAATCCAATAAAATCACAAATTCCTAAAAATTAAAACACTGGACGTCCATAGCATTCCATATTTTGCGAATTTTGTGGTTTAATGCATTTTATTAATTAATTTTATCTGAAATTTTATGGCAACAAATGTAGGTATAGGTACATTAAAATTTACAACAAATAAAAATGTTCAGGTTAGTGCACGTAGTCCGCATTTAAATTCTACACAATTCACACTATATATATATATATATATATATATATATATATATATATATATATATATATATATAAATTAAATTGTTTTTTCTTTTCGAATTAATCGATCCCTAGGTAAATAAAGCAACTGACTTCATTATCTCCTCATCAGTAGCTGTTGTGTGTCGTCGTCTGGTAGCTCTGAAAAAATGCATTGTATAAAACTTTATTCCAAAAACCTGTTTTAAGTTTGATTTTTCCGATTTTCCGAAAATGGATGTTTTATTTAATGTATATATTATATATATATATATATATATATATATATATATAGATTAAAATTTTTATCAATTTAATACAAATAATACCATTTAATTTAGATGTATATAATAAACTTACCTACAACGACACTAAACATTGAGGTACAAAATGGTAGTTTCTTTTTTTCCTACCATAGTTGACTGCAACATATGGTGTCAATAATTTTCCATTTGTAAATAAATAACTTGTGCGGCGTTTCCACCAACAAGTACAACAGCTGAATCTGCAACATAATCAAGATCAAGACTATCTAAAGGAAGATTGCAATTAAAAAAAGGTTGTAGATCTTTTAAAAGATAATTCAATTTTATTTGAAGTATCAAATGCAAAATTAGTTAATAATTTTTAAATTTTGTTTCTGTACTATCATTTACAGGAGTTTCAGGTAAATTATTTAAAGTTGTATTATATGGAATGATAGCGTAGAATGATCAAGTAGCAATTGTAGCGAACATTTACAACTGATTGGATAGGTTCTGTAATTACGATCAACAGAATTTGAAGTGGAACTTATCTGAATATCTACTGCATTGTTACTATCATTACTAAAAGTTAAATTTGGGTAAAATGCTAGTAATGAGACATCTCCATTTTTTACGTCAAAGCGTTTCACTTTTTTACATGCCCACGTGGGGACCGGATTTTTCACCCTTATTTTTACGCTTACGTGTAGGACGTGTTTTTTCACCCTATTTTGCACATCCACGTGTGAGACCATTTTCACCCTTATTTTTTACACGCTTACGTGTAGGACGCATTTTCACCCCTATTTTACATCCACGTGTGAGACCGCATTTTCAACCTAATTTTACATCCTCGTGGAGACCGTATTTTCAACTGCTGAAATTTTATCCCTAATTATTTTTATACGCGTACGAGTGAGACAGGATTTTCCACCCTTATTTTACATCCACGCGTGATACCGTGTTTTCAACCCTAATTATTTTTACTCGCTTACGTATAGGACATCTATTTTCACCTATTTTTGCATCCACGTGTGAGACCGTGTTTTCAACCTAATTATTTTACTCGCTTACATGAAGGACCGATTACCCTTATTTTTATTATTTCTTTTGGGTTAAACCTATGGCTGTATTAAGGACCTTTTGACATAGGACTTTTGCTAACGCAGGACATGGGAGCTGGTCTTGGCTTAGAACTGTATTTAGGGTTGGAGCTTAGGGTGGGGCTGGTCTAGGTTATTCTTAGGTTATTTGGTGGTGTTAAGGACCTTCTGGTTATATTAAGAACAGTGCCCCTGGAGGTTAGGCAAATGCACACGCATACAATGTAGGAAATTGCATAATTAATAAGATATTATTATTAAAATTATCGTGCTATTGCTTTAAAATGGCCAAATGTTGTAATTCTAATAAGGAGGTTCTTGTACGACACGTGTAGCTTCTCAACTTGTTCTCAGGCCTTCGCCCTGGCTGAAGTGGTATGAACCCTAACCTTATAAGACAAGTGTAGAGCTTAGCCCCTATCGTGGCTTGTGCAATTATATGTAGGTTCTAACTTATTCTTACAGCTGTAGGCCTTCGCCCTGTCATACAAAAATTGTATTCTAATAATTCTTGTAAGCAGGACTTGTATCAGGGTCTGCGCCCTGGTCCCTTTGAGTTAAAATTGATTTAAGTGCCATCTAGCGGCGTAAGACTAATGAACATTTTCTATAACAGAAGCTGATGATGACACCTCTCTCCAACTCTATGCTGTTTCTGCTCTCTCTTTCACACACTCACAAACGAATCAATTAATTAGTCAATCTCAAACAAATCACGTTCGATCATCAGATAAAACTCAATCAATCAACCGAAATTATGTCTTACAGTTGCGGTAAATAGATTACAGTTCAAACTGAATGCATTAAAGTGTAATTCAATATGACGTGAAATAATAAATAATTTTTACCCTAATGGAATGATGCTTTATGTATAGGCAGATCTCTAAACAGCCACCACCTATACATTAGGAACATCATATCTGATTTATTTGCATGTTTAATTACATACACACAAAACTATTTCATTGTAACGTGTTCATTAACAGCTGTAAAAACCGTTAAAAAGTACTAATTACTTATATGTAACATAGAGTTAAATTAAAATTAACATGTTTTAAGAATATCAGGTTGATATAACGGAAATAAAGGCAAAAGGTTTTAATGGTTTATTATTATACATGAATTAACAATAACTATAAGTTTAAAAACCGTGCGTACCTACTATTTGTAGAGTTGATCTTATGTCGTTATCCTATAAGCATGATAATACATTTTTAAAAATCTTTATAGGCATTTTTGTTAAAATATCAGGTAAAAAACATAGATTAAAAATAATACGCTCACCTTTAGAAGTTTTTTCTTCAATATGCTAAACTGAATTTTTATACTACGTACTTCACTAAAACATGCTTTGTGAATGGCTATAAACAGCCCATTACATATCGGACATTAACTATTTAGAAAGTAATACAGAAAACCTGAATTTATTTAATAATTATGTTGTACTTACAGAAATTTACATTCAAAAACACAAATATTTTAAAACGTCTAATACCACTAATGTTGCATCATAATAATAAAACTCATTATACAGTGATTACATATTAAATACTTAAAATATGTAACTTTATACGACGTCTATTATTACATAGAGATGGGATTATTCTTAAATTTAATTGATTTCGTTCCTACAACCGTTCGAAATCTTGCTTCTTCTCGCGATATCAAAAAGCTATACTAGTGATACATTAAGTAAGTATAATAGCGGATACAGCTACATTGCTAACGATTATTGATGTTTTTGCATGAGATTTTTGAATGAGACAGCCTCGCAAGGTATTTTTAAGAAAAGCTATACACATCTCACGAGATCAAACGAGATTTTGAGATACAATCGCCTCATCATCTGCACCTTGAACGATTATATTGTAACCTATAAAGCAAGCTAATAACCTAATAGTTTATTAGACATTATTACATGGACGAGGTTAGCTCTAAATTAAATGATTTCAACGCGCTCTGGGAATGCTGTACATTAAGCTTCACTACTCTAGAACACTTATTTTACAACAGATGGAAACAAAGTATAAAATTTCAGTTTACTTTAAGCTCCTCCTTTTATTTCATGTAAACAAGTTCTTTACAATGTGGTTTATTTTAACGCCTGAAGAAGGATTAGTCAGGTACCTGACATTCTTTTCACTAAATTTATATTATTGTAATATTTTTATTTTTTTATGATTGTGGACCTGAACAGGCTAAATAAGGCCTATCGTGCTAAAGCACTCAGGAACATAGGAGGATGGATAGAGGGATAATGAATTGCCAATAGATGCCTATGAACAGCTACCTTAAATTTTCTCATATCATAAGTGAGAGGAAAACAGGAACTAGGAGATCATTCCAGAGTTTAGAAGCCGTGTAGAAAAATGTGGATTGCGCCCGTTTGGTACGACAAGTGGAGATTTGTACTGCATACTGATGATGTGATTGAGCGAACCGAGTGTTTCTCGCAAAGATAGCCGGAGATGGTATCAAAGAATGTAATTCACCAGCACAATAGCCGTTGTAATAACGATAATACAAAGAAAGAACTGAAACCATCCTTCTATGCTCAAGGACTGTATGTAGAAGTTAAGACGGGTCATTTATAAGCCTAATCGCTCTCTTTTGAATACGATCAACGATATCGAGAGCGTATTGGGGAGCACTAACAAGGTGAGAATTATATTCAGATGAGGCCGAATTTGGGCCTTATACAGCAAAGGAGTTGTCGAGAGGTAAAGTACTGCTTAGATCTGTACAAAAAGCCTATTTTACGAGCAGCTGTTTTGGTAGCTGACAGAAGATGGTCAACCCATGAGAGATTTGAAGATACAGTCATAGAGTAATATAATAAAAGAGTCTGAAAACTTAAAAACTGAGCCATTCATACTTACAACAGGAAATAATCGATCTTTTTTGGCGGACATAAGGCAACACTGAGTTTTGTTAGCATTAAATTTAACTAGATTATTGCTTCCCCATTCGAGAATACGTTGAATGTCTTTGTTGATTGAATTTGCCATTTCAGCTTTAATTTCTTGATTTGACATAGAAGGTGGATTATCACTATGAGTAGACTGAGATGAACTACAGTGAAGAGTGCTATCGTCAGCAAAGCAATGGATGGGGTTAGTTGTTGAAGAAATAAGGTCTTTTATGTACAGCAGAAAAAGTGTAGGCGCTATAACGGATCCCTGTGGTACGCCCGCGTTAATGCTAACTTCTTTTGAAAAAAAGCCATCAACTACGACACGTATTCGTCTTTATCAAGGAAACTAGAAACCCAGTTGATGAGCGCATCATTTAACCCAAACGAGGTGAGTTTGGCAAGTAAACACTTATGCCAAACTTGGTCAAATGCCTTTGAGATATCTAAAGCGACTACAACTGTTTCACCGGACTGCTCTACTGTATTGTTCCAAACTTGGGTCACATATGAAAGAAGATCGCCTGTTGAACGACTTTGCCTAAACCCATATTGGTGGTCACTAAGGAGTTTGTTAGTTTCAAGAAACGTGTGCAGTTGCTGATTGATGTCTTTTTCCATGATTTTAGACAAAATGGAAGTGATGGCAATTGGTCTGTAATTTGAGGGATCGGTCTTATCACCTTTTTGGGAATAGGTTGAACATTTGCTAACTTCCATGATGAAGGAATTCCCAGAAGATATAGAGATCGTATAGAGCTTAGATAGGACTGGTACTAGTTCGGGGAACATTTCTTTAAGACAATAGCTGGGATACCGTCTGGGCCAGTCGCCTTATTGAGATCAAGCCTACTGATGATCGATTCCAAGAGCTTGTACCGAAAATGAATTGGTTTCATAACGTATGAAGAAGAGTTGACTAGGGGCACATCTTTTCCAGAATCATTGAGACACGAGTTTGATGCAAACAAATCCACAAAAACGTTGGCTTTGTCTACAGAATCAGCAACTACCGATCCGTCAATAGATGTCAGGGGAAATGAAGATGTTCGAAAGTTTTTACTAATGGCTTTTGCTAAAGACCAAAATTTACGACTGCCTAAAGGAGATGTAGCTAGTTCATTGCATTTTCGTTGTTCGAACAACTTTTTAGTTTTAGTGATGACACTTTTGCAGATATTTCTAGCACCAACGTATTCTACATGACTGTCAACCGATTTATTAGATTTCCATTTAATGTAACATTTATTTTTAAAGATATTGCATCAGAACAAGCCTTATTGAACCAGGGTTGGGAACGTGAATGACCTACATGGTACTGTTTTTCGGAATGTATAACTCCATTCCCATGAGGATGACTTCAGATACTGAAAGAGCGATGTCCGAAGAGGACGACTTAAAACAATATTCACGCCATGGAAAGGTTGCAAAGAAATCCCGTAAATCACTCCATCGAGCTGACTTAAAACACCACAGGTTCTATCGGTTTTGCGAACAACAGTGGAATTAGGTACAGTAGAAATGATTTTATTAGACAATGGTCGGAAAGACCTAAAGGCGAAAGAACGGAAGTTTTATAAACAAGAGGGTTTGATGTAAGAAAGAAATCTAGAAGATGTGGAGTATGGTTAGGGTTATCAGGGATTCTTGTGGGTTCAGAAATCATTTGTGTGAGATCACATGAAATAGCAAATGTTTCTGCACTATGACCAGCAGGATTTGTAGTAGATGAAAATTGAAGCCAATTAGAGTTATGAACATTGAAATCGCCTACAAATGAGATATCGCAAGATGGAAACTGAGACAGGAGATAGTCAACTTTCTACTAAGGTAATCGAAGAAGTCTTGAAAGTTGCTGTCATTGGGAGACCTATAAATGCAACAGTAGAATTTCACAAAATTAGGACCAGAATGTTTAAACCAAATCACGTCAAAATTTTTATTTTCTAAGGAAGAAACCCTCTTGCAAGCAATTCTGTCCTTGATGTACACATACGCCTCCTTTATATCGAAAGTTAGAGTGAAGATGGTATTGAGGAAATTGCAAGTCGGGTGACTCGGAGCTTTCGAGGAGACTTGTGTTTCAGATAGAAACAATATATCAGGTTGTAATTGTTCAAGATGTTGGTGAATAGCATTAAGATTAGACCTGATACCGCGGATGTTGCAGTAGTGAATCAGAAAGTTGATACTTTCGATGACCGAGGTCGCTTGGGCCCTCCCGGACATCCGAATGGGGCAGGATTTTACGTCCGGAATTTATAATCCTAGAAACCACAGCCATCTTATTTTTAATTTGGGACTTTTAATCCGATAGGAAGACAGTGAGGGCGAGAAGGAAGAATAAGGATGAGAATAGATTGAGGATGATGGAAAAGGTAACCGGCAGCCCTTACCGAGCTCAGAAAATCGGAGACCCAATATTAAGGAGCCCATGGTAAGGGTGGTGGTACCTCCCGGCTGGCATGGGTATACATGCCTACCACTAATATATATATTATTAATAATATAATATTATAATATTGTAATCGTTCGGACCGTAAAGAATGATATATTTATGTTTTGCTAAAGGTTACATTAATAATTAGTTCAATTATTATCAATTAAATATAGTTATAATATTTATTGACTAACAGAATAATTCCACTTACAGGACAATACATAAAATAAAATTATTACAAATATGTACGTAAGTATTAATTTCTATTTAACAAATCTAATGAGTTGAAATTACACTATTAACTATACAAAAAATATAATATACATAAAATGTATGAAAAGTGCAATATCAGCAGCAATTGAATTTATA
The DNA here is from genome assembly GCA_036346205.1 of Vesta saturnalis. Taxonomy (NCBI): domain Eukaryota; kingdom Metazoa; phylum Arthropoda; class Insecta; order Coleoptera; family Lampyridae; genus Vesta; species Vesta saturnalis. The sequence goes on from JARFJB010001417.1 coordinate 303,547, forward strand.
TTGTTTATCATTTGGGATCTCGTATTCGCATATTTCTACAGATTCTTGGGTCAATTATTTCGTAGAATGCAATCCATATAAAATCTGTTTAATTTTGGTACATGGTCTTATTCATAACTCTTCATCCCTGTAAATTCTTTCAATAGAAAAGTCTGTTTCATATATGATAGTCAGAAATTTCTCCTGTATATTTAGTTGACCCTGAACTTGGTAAAAATAGTTGTGGTTTCTTTTGATCTGAAACAAACATTGTTTTGCCGCCGATGAAATAAATATTCTTACCTAGTTTTTCCATCAACTATTACATAACATAGTTTATTCGTCAGTGATCTATTTTCTTCCAAATATAGTTAACAATTTTTTTACTTCATCAACTTAATTTCTACAATGCCATCGTCACCAATTAACCAATTAAGGTCTTGAATACTATGAAACTCTAGGAACGAATACACTACACTGATGATACATAATAAACATAAATCAAAGAAGGACCTTAAATGGTAAATTCAAAGTATACCTACTCTTTCTAACTTACTAATGGGTTTACATAACAATAAACCGGTAATGAATGCATTTTAATTGTACTTAAGAACTTAATCTTACAGTGCAGCAGATGTCATTTAATGAGGAATTTCCGTTAACTATAAGTTTAATTAACAAATTTTTAAGTACGTTTGCTATTTTCTTTAGTACATCGATAGCATTTTATACAAATGAGTCATTCTTACATTTTAAAATTGTCAGGTCGAGCGTCATTAGGGCTGCTTACTATATAATGCACATTTATCTTGTATAGGTACCTTAATTCCTATTGGTTATTGCCAATTATTAGGCGTGGACCTGTGAAGGGCGTATTTGTTAATACAGTTACTTTCCCATCTTAATTATCCATATATTTTTTGATTGTTTATAGTCATTTTATATTATTCATTATAATACCTGTATCCTGTTGTCCAGAATACTTATAATTTTTAAAGGCTACAATAGCACGCTTCGAAGTACTTCTATTTTACAAATGTTATAACACTTTTAACAATAACATTTTTAAAATATAAAACCAACAGGACTAGTGCACTGCATATTGTTTCAGTATTATCAATTTCATAGCTGTTAATGCAAAAGAAAACATGTTGTGAATGTAGAAAATTTCTTGATTTTCAACGTTTATCAACTATTCTGAAGCTCCTGTTATCAAAATAATTTTATAATTATTTTTAGAACCTCAAACACGTTCTATACTCAAATATTTTATACTAAAATAATTTTTGTTCTCATGTTTAAGGTAGTGCTTATTAAAACCTTTAAGTCTGCTAGTCAAGTTGTACCGTATTCACTTTCTTCAATTTTATCTGCACTCTGTTTCGAGGCTGTAGTACGTTTTTCTAATACATAAACAGAATCTTCAATACTGTGATACGTGTAGCAACAAAACACATTAGCTAGTTAGTTTCACCTCTATATTACTTTACATGCAAGCCTGATCTTATCATAAATAAATACATCTGTCAAAAAGCTAATTAAACATAACTCCACGGCCAGTATGAAGCAACGCTTCCAATTATAGCTCTTAGTCAACACAATGGCCTACAACTACATACAATCGACTAGCACTGCTTCAGCACGGATCAAACGAAAAACACACCACGTAAGCACACGTTCGCAACACGCAAGCTCGCACGTACAATCGCTACGCATGCACGTGCGAGCGCTTCGTACGCACGCACTCTCACCAACGTACGCACGCTCGCACGTACGCACGCTCACACGTACGCGCGTTCGCACGACCGTACGTACGCTCGCACGCACGTATGTGCACACACACACACACACACACACACACACACACACATATTTTAAAAAATGTTATTGTTAAAGTGTTATAACATTTGTAAATACGAAACTTGAAGCGTGCTATTGTAGTTTAAAAAAATTATAAGTATTCTGGACAACAGGATACAGGTATTATAATGAATAATATAAAATGACTAAACAATAAAAAAAAAAATATATGGATAATTAAGATGGAAAGTAACTGTATTAACAAATACGCCTTCACAGGTCCACGCCTAATAATTCCGGCAATAACCAATAGGAATTAAAGGTACCTATAAGATAAATGTGCATTATATAGTAGCAGCCCTAATGACGCTCGACCTGACAATTTTAAATGTACAATGACTCATTTGTATAAATTATCGATACTCAAGAAAAATAGCAAACGCTACTTAAAAATTTGTTAATTAACTTATAGTTAACAAATTCCTCATTAAATGACATCTGCTGCACTGTAAGATTAAGTTCTTAAGTACAAAGGGTTAAAATGCATTCATTACAGTTTATTGTTATGCGTAAACCCATTAGTAAGTTAGAAAGATAGGTATACTTTGAATTTACCTATTTAAGGTCCTTCTTTTTGGATTTATGTTTATTATGTATCATCAGTGTGTGTGTATTCGTTCTGAGTTTCAGTATTCAAGACCTTTTAATTGGTTAATTGGTGACGATGGCATTGTAGAAATTAAGTGTTTGCACAGTATGAAAAAAATTGTTGACTCATATTTAGAAAATAGATCACTGACGAATAAACTATGTTATGTAATAGTTGATGGAAAAACTAGGTAAGAATATTTATTTCTATGCGGCAAAACAATGTTTGTTTCAGATCAAAAGAAACCACAACTATTTTTACCAGTTCAGTCAACTAAATATAAGCAGGAGAAATTTCTGCGATTTTCATATATTGAAACAGACTTTTCTATTGAAAGAATTTACAGGATGAAGAGTTATGAATAAGACCATGCTAAAATTAAACAGATTTTATATGGATTCTACCGAAATAATTGACCAAGAATCTGTAGAAATATGCGAATACGAGATCCCAAATTATTAAATACAATATAAATTCAATTGCTGCTCGATATTGCACTTTTCATACATTTTTATGTATATTATATTTTTTTGTATAGTTAATAGTGTAATTTCAACTCATTAGATTTCCGTTAAATAGAAATTAATACTTACGTACATACTTTGTAATAATTTTATTTATGTATTGTCCTGTAAGTGGAATTATTCTGTTAGTCAATAAATATTATAACTATATTTAATTTGATAATAATTGAACTAATTATTAATGTAACCTTTTGAAGCAACATAAATATATCATTCTTTACGGTCCGAACGATTACAATAATATTATAATATTATATTATTAATAATATTATATTAGGTGGTAGGCATGTATACTCCATGCCAGCCGGGGAGGTACCACCACCCTTACCATGGGCTCCTTAATATTGGGTCTCCGATTTTCTGAGCTCGGTAAGGGCTGCCGGTTACCTTTTCCATCGTCCTTAATCTATTCTCATCCTTATTCTTCCTTCTCGCCCTCACTGTCTTCCTATCGGATTAAAAGTCCCAAATTAAAAAATAAGATGGCTGTGGTTTCAAGGTTATAAATTCCGGACGTAAAATCCTGCCCCATTCGGATGTCCGGGAGGGCAGGGCCCAAGCGACCTCGGTCATCGAAAGTATCAACTTTCTGATTCACTACTGCAACATCCGCGGTATCAGGTCTAATCTTAATGCTATTCACCAACATCTTGAACAATTACTACCTGATATATTGTTTCTATCTGAAACACAAGTCTCCTCTGAAAGCTCCGAGTCACCCGACTTGCAATTTCCTCAATACCATCTTCACTATAACTTTCGATATAAAGGAGACGTATGTGCGTACATCAAGGACAGAATTGCTTGCAAGAGGGTTTCTTCCTGATTAGGTTTAAACATTCTGGTCCTAATTTTGTGAAATTCTACTGTTGCATTTATAGGTCTCCTAATGACAGCAACTTTCAAGACTTCTTCGATTACCTTAGTATGAAAGTTGACTATCTCCTGTCTCAGTTTCCATCTTGCGATATCTCATTTGTAGGCGATTTCAATGTTCATAACTCTAATTGGCTTCAATTTTCATCTACTACAAATCCCGCTGGTCATAGTGCAGAAACATTTGCTATTTCATGTGATCTCACACAAATGATTTCTGAACCCACAAGAATCCCTGACAACCCTAATCATACTCCACATCTTCTAGATCTCTTTCTTACATCAAACCCTCTTGTTTATAAAACTTCCGTTCTTTCGCCTTTAGGTCTTTCCGACCATTGTCTAATAAAAATCATTTCTACTGTACCTAATTCCACTGTTGTTCGCAAAACCGATAGAACCTTGTGGTGTTTTAAGTCAGCTCGATGGAGTGATTTACGGGATTTCTTTGCAACCTTTCCATGGCGTGAATATTGTTTTAAGTCGTCCTCTTCTTCGGACATCGCTCTTTCAGTATCTGAAGTCATCCTCATGGGAATGGAGTTATACATTCCGAAAAACAGTACCGTGTAGGTCATTCACGTTCCCAACCCTGGTTCAATAAGGCTTGTTCTGATGCAATATCTTTAAAAATAAATGTTACATTAAATGGAAATCTAATAAATCGGTTGACAGTCATGTAGAATACGTTGGTGCTAGAAATATCTGCAAAAGTGTCATCACTAAAACTAAAAAGTTGTTCGAACAACGAAAATGCAATGAACTAGCTACATCTCCTTTAGGCAGTCGTAAATTTTGGTCTTTAGCAAAAGCCATTAGTAAAACTTTCGAACATCTTCATTTCCCCTGACATCTATTGACGGATCGGTAGTTGCTGATTCTGTAGACAAAGCCAACGTTTTTGTGGATTTGTTTGCATCAAACTCGTGTCTCAATGATTCTGGAAAAGATGTGCCCCTAGTCAACTCTTCTTCATACGTTATGAAACCAATTCATTTTCGGTACAAGCTCTTGGAATCGATCATCAGTAGGCTTGATCTCAATAAGGCGACTGGCCCAGACGGTATCCCAGCTATTGTCTTAAAGAAATGTTCCCCGAACTAGTACCAGTCCTATCTAAGCTCTATACGATCTCTATATCTTCTGGGAATTCCCTTCATCATGGAAGTTAGCAAATGTTCAACCTATTCCCAAAAAGGTGATAAGACCGATCCTCAAATTACAGACCAATTGCCATCACTTCCATTTTGTCTAAAATCATGGAAAAAGCCATCAATCAGCAACTGCTCACGTTCTTGAAACTAACAAACTCCTTAGTGACCACCAATATGGGTTTAGGCAAAGTCGTTCAACAGGCGATCTTCTTTCATATGTGACCCAAGTTTGGAACAATACAGTAGAGCAGTCCGGTGAAACAGTTGTAGTCGCTTTAGATATCTCAAAGGCATTTGACCAAGTTTGGCATAAGTGTTTACTTGCCAAACTCACCTCGTTTGGGTTAAATGATGCGCTCATCAACTGGGTTTCTAGTTTCCTTGATGAAAAACGAATACGTGTCGTAGTTGATGGCTTTTTTCAAAAGAAGTTAGCATTAACGCGGGCGTACCACAGGGATCCGTTATAGCGCCTACACTTTTTCTGCTGTACATAAACGACCTTATTTCTTCAACAACTAACCCCATCCATTGCTTTGCTGACGATAGCACTCTTCACTGTACTTCATCTCAGTCTACTCATAGTGATAATCCACCTTCTATGTCAAATCAAGAAATTAAAGCTGAAATGGCAAATTCAATCAACAAAGACATTCAACGTATTCTCGAATGGGGAAGCAATAATCTAGTTAAATTTAATGCTAACAAAACTCAGTGTTGCCTTATGTCCGCCAAAAAAGATCGATTATTTCCTGTTGTAAGTATGAATGGCTCAGTTTTTAAGTTTTCAGACTCTTTTATTATATTACTCTATGACTGTATCTTCAAATCTCTCATGGGTTGACCATCTTCTGTCAGCTACCAAAACAGCTGCTCGTAAAATAGGCTTTTTGTACAGATCTAAGCAGTACTTTACCTCTCGACAACTCCTTTTGCTGTATAAGGCCCAAATTCGGCCTCATCTGGAATATAATTCTCACCTTTGGGTTAGTGCTCCCCAATACGCTCTCGATATCGTTGATTGTATTCAAAAGAGAGCGATTAGGCTTATAAATGACCCGTCTTTAACTTCTCACATTCAGTCTCTTGAGCATAGAAGGATGGTTTCAGTTCTTTCTTTGTATTATCGTTATTACAACGCCTATTGTGCTGGTGAATTACATTCTTTGATACCATCTCCGGCTATCTTTGCGAGAAACACTCGGTTCGCTCAATCACATCATCAGTATGCAGTACAAATCTCCACTTGTCGTACCAAACGGGCGCAATCCACATTTTTCTACACGGCTTCTAAACTCTGGAATGATCTCCCTAGTTCCTGTTTTCCTCTCACTTATGATATGAGAAAATTTAAGGTAGCTGTTCATAGGCATCTATTGGCAATTCATTATCCCTCTATCCATCCTCCTAAGTGTTCCTGAGTGCTTTAGCACGATAGGCCTTATTTAGCCTGTTCAGGTCCACAATCATAAAAAAAAAAAAAATATTACAATAATATAAATTTAGTGAAAAGAATGTCAGGTACCTGACCCTAATCCTTCTTCAGGCGTTAAAATAAACCACATTTGTAGAACTTTACATGAAATAAAAGGAGGAGCTTAAGTAAACTGAAATTTTACTACTTTGTTTCCATCTGTTGTAAAATAAGTGTCTCAGGAAAGTGAAGCTTATGTACAGCATTCAGAGCGGCGTTGAAATCATTTAATTTAGAGCTAACCTCGTGTCCATGTAATAATGTCTAATAAACTATTAGGGTTATTATTGCTTTATAGGTTACAATATAATCGTTCAAGGTGCAGATGATGAGGCGATTGTATCTCAAAATCTCGTTTGATCTCGTGAGATGTGTATAGCTTTTCTTAAAAAATACCTTGCGAGGCTGTCTCATTCAAAAAATCTCATGCAAAAAACATCAATAATCGTTAGCAATGTAGCTGTATCCGCTATTATACTTAATGTATCACTAGTATAGCTTTTTGATATCGCGAGAAGAAGCAAGATTTCGAACGTTGTAGGAACGAAATCAATTAAATTTAAGAATAATCCCATCTCTATGTAATAATAGACGTCGTATAAAGTTACATATTTTAAGTATTTAATATGTAATCACTGTATAATGAGTTTTTATTATTATGATGCAACATTAGTGGTATTAGACGTTTTTAAAATATTTGTGTTTTTGAATGTAAATTTCTGTAAGTACAACATAATTATTAAATACGAATTCAGGTTTTTCTGTATTACTTTCTAAATAGTTAATGTCCGATATGTAATGGGCTGTTTATAGCCATTCACAAAGCATGTTTTAGTGAAGTACGTAGTATAAAAATTCAGTTTAGCATATTGAAGAAAAAAACTTCTAAAGGTGAGCGTATTATTTTTAATCTATGTTTTTTACCTGATATTGTTAACAAAATGCCTATAAAGATTTTAAAAATGTATTATCATGCTTATAGGATAACGACATAAGATCAACTCTACAAAATAGTAGGTACGCACGGTTTTAAACTTATAGTTATTGTTAATTCATGTATAATAAAAACCATTAAAACCTTTTGCCTTTTATTTCCGTTATATCAACCTGATATTCTTAAAACATGTTAATTTTAATTTAACTCTATGTTACATATAAGTAATTATACTTTTTAACGGGTTTTACAGCTGTTAATGAACACGTTACAATGAAATAGTTTTGTGTGTATGTAATTAAACATGCAAATAAATCAGATATGATGTTCTAATGTATAGGTGGTGGCTGTTTAGAGGATCTGCTATACATAAAGCATCATTCCATTAGGTAAAAATTATTTATTATTTCACGTCATATTGAATTACACTTTAATGCATTCAGTTTGAACTGTAATCTATTTACCGCTAACTGTAAGACATAATTTCGGTTGATTGATTGAGTTTTATCTGATGATCGAACGTGATTTGTTTGAGATTGACTAATTAATTGATTCGTTTGTGAGTGTGTGAGAAAGAGAGAGCAGGAAACAGCATAGAGCTGGAGAGGTGTGCATCATCAGCTTCTGTTATAGAAAATGTTCATTAGTCTTTACGCCGCTAGATGGCACTTAAATCAATTTAACTCAAAGGGACCAGGGCGCAGACCCTGATACAAGTCCTGCTTACAAGAATTATTAGAATACAATTTTGTATGACAGGGCGAAGTTACAGCTGTAAGAATAAGTTAGAACCTACATAATTGACAAAGACGATAGAAGCTCTACACTTGTCTTATAAGGTTATTATACCACTTAGCCACAGGCCGAGAACAAGTTGAGAAGCACGTGTCAAGAACCTCCTTAGAATTACAACATTTGGCCATTTTAAAGCAATAGCACCGATAATTTTAATAATAATATCTTATTAATTATGCAATTTCCACATTGTATGCGTGTGCATTTGCCTAACCTCCAGGGCACTGTTCTTAATATAACCAGAAGGTCCTTAACACCACCAAATAACTAAGAATAACCCTAGACCAGATAAGCTCCAACCCTAAATACAGTTCTAAGCCAAGACCATCATGTCCTCGCGTTAGCAAGTCCTAGCTGTCAAAAGGTCCTTAATACAGCCATAAGGTTTAACCCCAAAGAAATAATAAAATAAGGGTAATACGGTCCTTCATGTGCAGTAAAATAATTAGGGTTGAAACACGGTCTCACACGTGGATGTCAAAAATAGTGAAAAAGATGTCCTATACTAAGCAGTAAAATAATTAGGTTGAAAACACGGTATCACGCGTGGATGTAAAATAATGGAAAATCTGTCTCACTCGTACGCGTATAAAAATAATTAGGGATAAAATTTCAGGTTGAAAATACGGTCTCAACGAGGATGTGCAAAATAGGGTTGAAAATGCGGTCTCACACGTGGATGTGCAAAATAGTGAAAATGCGTCCTACACGTAAGCTGTAAAAATAAGTGGAAAATCCGGTCTCACACTGGATGTGCAAAAATAGTGAAAACACGTCCTACACGTAAGCGTGTAAAAATAATGAAAAATCCGGTCCCCACGTGGGCATGTAAAAAAGTGAAAGGCTTGTGACGTAAAAAAATGGAGATGTCTCATTACTACTACTAATGCTTGATGTTGTTTAATAATTCTCTATAAAGCGTTTTGCTTTTCTATATTTGCAGACATGTTTAGAAATACAAATATAAGGATTTATAAAAGTATAAAAACACTTACCTTGTCCAGTAAAATTGTTTTTAACCGCACTTAAAAATTGACCGACAAATATAAAAAACGTTTGCAGTGCAACTGTTGAAAAGCAAAAGACTAATACAACGATTACTTTTGAAATATACCGATAATTCTCATTTTAGGATTACGGTGCAGTTTTTGCGACATATTTCTAAAAAGCAGGTAAACCAGGACAAACTTTGACAATAAGCTTTAAATTTAAGAAAAATACATACAGAAACGTTATAGGGTATACAAAGTTTTCATTGTATTTTTACCGCTTTTGTTTCTTAAAAGACAATTAAGCATATCATAAACATCCATAGAACGACGCATTCTTGAAAGTTCACTTCACAATGCAGTAATCCTTTCATCTGTTTCTAAGCTGGTTTAGAACCCGTCTTTCATATACTTCTTTATCAAATTGAATTTTTAAATTTTACATGTACATCTTATAGCCGTTTTGAAACAAATAATCGTTAAACCGCTTAAATTTATAAGTGGTTGTTATTTGTACACATTTAAATTACCCCATTTTCAATATTGTACCAAAATAATATCTACAGAGAAATAGAAAGATGAAAGAAATAAAGTCAAGTTATAATAATGTAAACATTTAGCATACATGACGTATTATATGTACCAAAACATTTAATTGTGTAAACCCTTTGTTGTTGTGTCGGAAAATATTTATTAAAATTTAATCAAATTATAATATTAACGATGTTTTAATCATAATTATATCTAAATAACAGATCCAAAAGACACATTACAACAGTGAAAACAAAACAAGCACCGACAGGCGACAAGCAGGTGGAATTAAAAAGAGTCAAAAACACGTTGTGAATACGGATTTATAAAATAAATGCATTTTAATATAATCACATAATTAGAAACGTAGAAGATTAAACGTGTATCTTGTTTTCTTCAAAATTTTTAATTATACACTTCAACATAACAATGGAAATTAATCTATACGTATATTACATAAAATTTGAGATCTTTTCCGTTAACGGAAAAATGAAATAGATCTTACTCCATATCTTGTAAAATATGCGGATGTCATGCGACGATTTCAAAACCGAAAATTTTAACACAGTAAATTTTAACACCGTATTTTTCACTCTATTTTTCACTTTTCTCGACGAATTACAGTTAGTAGATTATCATTAAGCGAGAAACATTTTCTGTCCTAGGCCGTCCGTATAATATGCAAAACGATATCTCAAGAACCCGATTTTGATAAACCATTGGTATTTAAGGGTTTTTATATATGCAGTAATTATATTAAATTTTGGGTATAATTCGGATAGCCGAAAGGGCACTTTATAGAGGACACTTCAAGTTTTTTAGAATTTCTTCATAAATATTTACACAATTTTTAAAATATAGGTTATTTCAAATAATCACTATACATCTTTTGTATAAACAGTTTTTAAGTAATGGTTAATTGCGAGATTTCTTGTTTTAACAATATCTTCAAGAATATTAATTATAAAAAAGTTTATTAAACAAACGTTGTAAATTACTCTATCTACAACTTGTATTTAAACTATTTTTCTAGTAAGAATGCTAAATTGTATTGAAAGTTCGGTACGAAAGCAGACCTAGAAAAATTATAAAATGTCTTTAGACTCGGTTTATAAAATTTCTCGTCTGCAAGAAGAACTTGTCTTACTTAGTTAGAAATATACCTATACCTGTAATTTTATTACAAGCAGTTCAGTTTATAGAAACTTTACGATTTTTCAAACAACGGTAACAATGAAATGAAATCAGTACATAGTTAAAGCTTGTTAATTTGATTTCTTAATTGTATTTAGATTCGTCTTTGTGTCAATATTCCAATTTCAATATTTTCATATCATTTTCAAATCTTGTATGCAAATATTTGTTGAAAATGTACATAAAACCACTATGGAAGATTTGAAACATTATATTACAATAAGACATTAACAAATATTTGGCAAACATCCACTGTATCTTAAAAGAAATAATGGTTGTATGTCTTTTGTAATAAACACACAATCTCGAATATATCTTACAAAATTATAAAACTTTATAATATATTAAATATTTTATACGGAGATATCATTCAAACATCTGTTACATCTGCTTTAATAATATTCGGAAAATATCACAATACCTCAAAAGAAATATTGGGTTTACATCTTTTGTAATATACATAATCTGAATATATCTTACAATATAATTAACACTTTATAATATATTAAATATATTGCAAGTAGATATTCTTTAAACATCCGTTATATCTAGTTTTATAGTATTTAGGATATATCTATTATAGGTTGCAATATTTAAATGACATCTAATATTAGGATAACATCTCTGAAATATAGTATGTATATTCGGTGCTGCTAGGGGTGCTTTCATCTGGCACTTGCTTTTACTAATTTTTCTAAAAATGACCTAAAACTAGGATTTTGCAATTTCTTTAATGGAATATTGGCTTTAACAAGTGCACTACACAATTCGAAATTAAATTCCTCTTGTGCATTTCTTTTGGCCGTTTCTTGAAACAACGACTGGCAAAGGTGTCTGACAAACTTTGTTTTCTTAAATGTTTCTAATTTTCTTTTATGAAGAGGTTTCAATGTGCTGTAACTTGAGATTTCCTTTCGACTTGATCTAAGGAAAAATTAATTTTGAAAATAAGTATCTAATTGCGTTTAAAACTGATAAAACGGTGAATTCAATAACCTACATCAATTAATAAGGGTTTAATTTCAAATCAATTAAAAATATGTAATGGTACTTACTATTTTCCACAGGCTATGCAAAACACTTTTCATCATCCAGACGTAGCTCGGATATATTTTTATCCATACTTAAACTAAACTATTTTTAACTTTCGGCATCTTGAAGTTCACTTAACAAAGCCGTACCATTCAGTTACGTCTTCGCCCAAAGAATGTTTAAAATTTTGCGTTTTGTCCGTTACTCTCAAATTATTTTCAAGAAGGATTAACTAACTAAACACTTACCTTGAAAAGTCCAATAACTTTAACCCTTGATTGCGAATTCTCAATCAATGCTTTAACTATCTACTTAGGTACCATTGGAATTTTCAAATACTACGAAATAGCGGCATTGAAACTTCATAATCCGAAGTATTAACGTTGCACTTAACTGCAGGTAATAATCTTTCTTTAAACCTGTCTTATTCATATAAAATACATTTCTTAGTTAGACACAATAACAAAATTTAAAATAAGTTAGAATAATGCATTTTAAAGCGAATTTGGAAGATATAGAAAAATGCGAAATATATGTTAATTATGAGTAAAAGGCAAAATATGCATAAATTGCAATATATGCAGTATTTGAAATATGCAAAATTAATTAATGTCAAATGATTGCATTTAGTGCAATTCGTCTAAAAACAAAACGATATTCTTCAACTATAAAAAATAAGCGATATGCATTTTGCATAAAATCCTCACTCTAATTATGAGATTCACATGAATTGAGATTTGATGATAAATTATACAAGCTCTTGAAACTATCTTCAATGTTAGATTTGAAGGCGTTTCTCTCAAAAAACTCATATAAGTTAACATGTACATCTCGAACAATTTGAATTACAGATTCACTAGCATATTTTAATAGAATATTTTGATCAATTTCTTTAAATGGCGTGAAAAGATGATGTTGAGATAATTCTGGTGAATAAAGATATTCATGACAAATTTGACAGTCTGGTATTTTAACTTCTTTTAAGATGTAGACGGTTACATACGCAAGAGCTTGAGTATCTTCAGAAGGAAGATTTTCTAAACAACCTGTTTTAAATCAAAAGGTACTTCCAATTGTTCAACATCATCTTCTGGTTCATGTTCGATCTCCGAACTTCAACAAGGACATTAAACCATGAAATGGTGCACACAAATCATCCTCACAGTTGCGTTTATCACTAATTGGTGAAGTTAATTTATTGACTATTACAGTCTTTAAAAGAGCTGCAAACTGATGGCTTGTAGGATTTGTATTGGGTCCACCATATTGTATAATGCATGAAAATAAATTTTCAATAGGATCTTGATTGAGGTTCCTAATACTTAACTTAACTTAACCTTCACGCCATTCCCTTGCGGGGTAGGCAAAACAATCCCTGCCTATTATTTATTTTCATTCACAACCTTTCTACATGCTTTCCTATCTCCGCATACCTTCCTAGCTTCCGCAAGATTCATACATAGTTTCTGACATGCCCTTTTATTTTTAAAAACCTTATCTTTCTTTCCTTTATCATAGATCTACTACATTCAGCCAAGTTTACGCGGCCTACCAGGCCCGGCCTTTCCCTAACCTCACCCACATATTTGTTTGTTAATCTTGCGTTGTTTATTCTCTCAATGTGACCAAACAACGTAATGTACAACTTTATATTATCCATCATCGTCTTTTCCTCACCACACTCCGTCATTATGCATTCATTTTTATCTTGTCCCTTCTCGTTTTACCACATGCGCTTCTCAAAAATCTCATACCCACGAATTTATTTTTCTTTTGCTTTTTGACATACCCATGTCTCATTTCCATACAGTACTGACGGGACGAATACGCCATTATAGATTGCTCGTTTCGCAGCTAGGCTCATGCTTTCATTTCTCATTATCGTCCACATACTTCAAATCACTTTCCTTCCAGCATTGACCCTTCGTCCAATCTCGCTCTCAATTGCACCATCTGCAGCAAACATTCTACCGAGATATAACTGCTCATCCACTTGCTCCACAATTTCATCTTGCAGAGTAAATACTCCACTCTTCTTTCCACCTTCTCGATTGAACACCACAATCTTTGTTTTGTTCACGTTTACCTTTAGGTCCATGCTCTCGCAGACTGCATCAAACTGCCTCAGAGCGGTTTGCAGCTCATTCGCACCGTCACTTAGTAAGACTGTCATCTGCATACACCAGAGTCGTACATTTGCGTCACCAACCATTACACCATTTGGATCGGTACATGCTTGTCTAAGACATTTATCCATGTATACATTGAACAACCACGGTGATATCAAAGAGCCTCGTCGCACTCCTTGCTCAATATTAAAGTATTCACTCATACCTCTCTACTTAACACATGCCCGACTACCGTTGTATACTGCCCTTATTCCATTTATTAGACCTTTATTTAGGCCATATTCATTTAATATTTCCCACAGCTTCTCCCTACTCACTCTATCGTATGCTTTCTCCAGATCTACAAACGCACAGTACAGCTTCCTTTTTACACTTAAACACTTTTCGATCACCTGCAGCAGAGCCATACATCCTCTCCCTGGCATGAAACCGCCCTGCACATCCCAAATTTTTGTGTAGTTTTTCGTACTCTATCAATCAGTATTCTTCCAAATACTTTACCAGCTCGCTGAGCCAACTTATTCCTCTGTAGTTTTTGCAATCACTCTTGTTCCCCTTACCCTTATAGAGTGATCACGCTCTTCCAATCCTTTGGCACTTTTCCACTCTTAAGGCATACATTGAATCGTTCACACAATCTTCGGATAAGCTTTGCACCTCCATACTGTAGTATTTCACCAGTGATTTCAACTCCTCCAGCCCTTCACCGTTTTCTCTACCTCATTTATCCAATATCCTTCTCAGTTTCATTCATCATTTCTTCATATTCTCCTTATTTAACCCTTCAGTCTTACTTTCCTCACTACTGTACAGCTTTCCGAAATATTCTTGCCAGCATTTCTCACTTCACAATCGTCCCATACTATTTCGTTACTCATCATCACTCCTCAGCGTTCTGTTTTGGGCCACGTTTTGTATTTTGACCCATTTCCAGAAGAGTTTTTGTTTCCTCAAAATCATTCTACATTTTCTCCCCTTCCACAGCCATCACTTCCTCTTTACTTATTCTCACTGCCTCCTTCGCTTCTTTGTTTCTTAATCTGTACACCCCATACAATTGCTTCTTCTCAGTCTCATTTTTTGCAGCAATCATTGCCAAGTACGCATCTTTTTTCTTACATACTGCCTTTTTTACCGACTCATTCCACCAAGCACATTTTTTCTGTCTACCTACAGCCACTCTTCCACATATTCGCACGGCACAATTGACAACAGAGTTTTTCAAGCTTATCTATGCACTTTCAACGTCAGTGTCTTTTATTTGTTCGTTCCGCACTGTTTCATTACATTCAACTCTTTACTAAGCATCTGCGTATTTCATTCTCGCACCCATTATCCACTAGTTTGTCAACGCTAATTCTGGACGTTCGCACTACGTTTGCTTTGCTTCTCCAGACTCACTTTTGCCCTAAACACACTCTCGATACAACCAAAAAGTGGTCCGATACACACTCCGATCCGCGCTTTACTTTTGTATCTTTCACCATGTTTCTAAGCCGTTCATCATACACTATCAAGTCTATCATACTTTTAGATTCACCTCTTTGCCATGATACATATGCACATTTTTATGTTTAAACCACGTATTGGATTAACACAGGTTTCTCTCCACACAGATGGTTAGCAGGTGTTCACCGTTCTCATTGACTCATTGCTCTCCGAACTTTCCAAGGACGCGTTCACTATGTTCTCTCTGTACACCCACCCATCCGTTCATATTCCCCACTATAATCACTCTTTCGTTTGGCTTACATACGTTCAACACGTTCTCCACTTCATTCCAGAAGTTCTCACGCTCCTGGCCTCTTTCTCCATGCGCCGGTGCATAGGATGGAGTAAGAAAAATTTTTCGAAACTCCACTTTCATTCGAACCCCAACTCCGTTTGCGCCATTTACTCCGGTCTCAACTCTTGACCATAGCGCAATGTGTCTTTCGTACATTACATTCGCAATTTCAAGTTCTTTACCATGCATACCTCTAACATTCCACGTACCGACTCGCCATTCATTCCTTGCACAGTCATCAGAAACGGGGCCTGTCTGTTTCGACCTTGACCGCCCCTTGTAGCCAGGTCGATCCGAGGCAATTGTATTGTTTTCTTGAATAATAACATAGCGAGCAGACTGGTGACTGGCCAAATCGTAAGGTAATCAAAACCATTTATGTCTTTTAAATGTCCCAATAATTGCATTATGGCGCGAATAGTAATTTGCCAACCATGAACAAAGGAAATCAAATTTGGCTACTTTGTTTCGTTCATATTGAATGTGATTATTAAACAGTGCATTTCTCGTATTTTTAAGAAGATGAGGAACATCAAATATTGTTATAATTGGCTTATCATTAATAAAGAAATAATATGGATTCTGGCTCAGATGCTTTTCTGCACATAATTGTGAAATGGCCGCCAGATTTATTGACTCTTGATCGCAAACTGTTGCAACAATATTTAAACCTATGCCTAACAGCTCTGATATTATTTTTTTAATAAGATACTTTAAGTCAGTTGTCAATATTGAGCTTTCAGTGAAGTAATAAGCAGCAACCTGCTTCCACTGTTTTATAATCCCACGTATCATGACAACACTAAGGAATGTTTTGCTGCCTCGTTCCTTGTACCCAAAGAACCTAAATCTATGAAACCGCTTAATTTTTGTTGATAATGGTTATAATGAAATCCCTTAGACAAAGATATCTCATCAAACATTAATACACAATACTTAATTAGCAACAGTTAAACGAGACACCTTACTCTGTAATGTGTTCATGATTGAGGTATTAATACCAGTATTGAATGGAATATTAGATAATAATAATAATAATTTCTTTAAAGTTTTATGTTTTTCCCGTTCATGCATTAGCATATTTCGTAGCTTTGACAATTTAGAAGTAACATTACGATGAACGATATACATTAAAGATTTTTGAGGACTCAAATCCTTTTTTGAAATGCCTATTCCGCCTAATATTCCATGTGATGATGACGGCTCTTCCTCATTTAAAAATGTAAAATTATTCGTGTTTTGATTTGCATCCTGCACTTGACCATAATCATCAGAACCATTGCTTATTATTTCTATCTCATTTAAATGAGGGTATCCTGTATCGATTCGACTAGAAACATTTTTACATGATTCGTTTGGAATTACATCAACATCAACATTGTCTTTAGCAAACGGTACATCCAGGATACTTACAACTATATTTTTTACGACCAACATTCATCTTTAAAATATGCTAGTAACAAAATTAGCGAAACAGGCATAAGCCAAATGTTTTCCTGAAAAGTGAATAAAATTTAAGGCACAGTAAGTCTATAAGTATGATTGTACGTTACCCGACAATTAGTTGAAGTTTCACGCCTTATTCGAACTTTGGATTATAAAAACTTTCACCAGAAGTACTTTGGTTCAGCCACAGATGAACAGGGTTCAGCTAAAACAAACATATGTATTTTAAATGCTGCAATAAGTTTTTTCTCATATGAAGCATTTACGAAACCTAATCAGTTTATAGGTACGTATCTTGTGTTTATATATCATATTTATGTTCACAATTTCTCTTTCTTTACGTTATGTCCTTAAAGATTAATACAAAATACTTACCTAAGTTTTTAGCACTACACTTTTCTAAACTCAAAGAAAAATGACAGCCACAAGGTCAGCCATAGAGGACAGCACAATGAGCGCCAAGTGGAGATGGTAAAATTTTTAAGCGGCAAATATAAATGCGACGTTGCAATTGGTTGACGACCCCTTACCTCACACGTCCTCGGGGTAGCACTCAAACTTTTTGTGTTGCTTGTTTCCGTATGTAGGTTTCACCCCCATGACCTCGACTAACTTGTTATTGCATACTTTCGTTCAACTCACGGTCAAATATAAATGCTTTTCATACAAAATGTGCAAGTGTCTGTAGATAACGTCCAACTTTATATGTTTCACAAAGTTCTTTCCTTTACTTTAAAATAAACGAACACCACCTCTACAATAACATTTCAACTTATATTATTTTTTTTCTTTTAATAACAGGGTAAAAAAATTAAAGCTGTTTTTTTCTTGATTTTAAATAATTAACGCCCGTTACAGTAGCAAGGAAATTTTTACTGCAAGTTTGAAACAATTTAACTACTTTCAGATTTAATTATAGAGCGAGTATCTATTAAGTTAAATTTAATTCAATAATTTAAACTACTCTTTTACCTGATACTCTTAGAAGATAAACGCAGCCTCGATCCGTGCAAACACAAGAGAACGAAAAAGATAAAGAGACGGCCGGGCTACCTGCCCATATAACATATAAGACTAAAGATTAAACACAACAAGGTAAGAACAATAACATTTTTTAAATATCAGTTTTTAATAATAAATTGAATATTCTCTCCAAACTTTATTATAAAAAATAGTAGATTTAGTTTTGGATAAAATATTCAATTTATTATTAAAAAATGTTATTGTTCTTATCTTGTAATAAAGAAATTACAACTGTTAATTTTTTTTTTAAATTGCAATGTTCATGACCCGTTAACAAAAGGAAGTGCTTTTAAAATATCTCTGTAGATAAGCTTCTAATCAAAATTTTTCAAGGGCAATTTCTTTTTCTAAATTAAATTTAAAACTAAAAAAGACTTTTAGGATTTAAAAAATGCATGGAATATCTTTGTTTATTGTTCGTGCGAAGTTTAATCAAAATCGGTTTAAATTTACACCAAAACTGAAACTATTCTTCAAACTTTATTTTACCAACTTGTATTTATGAGAGGAACTGCCCCGTTAAGTTTGGCCCTATATCACAGAAACATATATATATATATATATATATATATATATATATATATATATATATATATATATATATATATGTATACGTGTGTATGTGTGTGTGTGTGTGTGTGTGTGTGTGTGTGTGTGTGTGTGTGTGTGTGTGTGTGTGTGTGTGTGTGCTGTGCGCGTAAAGTTGCATAACATAAAATTTAAAAAGAATAAACCTTTTGACATTTTGGCTATATGGTTGATCTGAAAGTTATTGTGAGTCAGGTGGATTACAAAATTTAATTTTATTCATTAGAGTCATTGAGTATACAATATTAGTCTTGATTTGCAGAGGCAGTTTAATACAACGTTGGTCACGACTTTTTTATTAAGTAAAAGCTCCAGATTTGAATCACAGCGATTCATACTTGCGAACGTAGAAGTTATATGATCTATAAAAGACGCACTGATCGTTACGTTTTCAATCTTTAGGTGGAAGTTGATGTTTGTGTGGTTAAAAATTAAGAGTATTAATTATTATTTTTGCAAATTAGGTGATATTTACTTATTTTAGAATTTTTATGGTAATTACAATGCTAGTTTATGCGAATACGGGGGTAATTTTAAAAGTATTTAGATAACGTCTTACTACTTTGATTTTACGGATATACAGTATGTGATTAATACGTTTACGATAACGTATGTTTCAACATTTTCTTAAGTTTTGGATAATTTCATTTTTAAACTTAATTATTTTCAAAATTGAACTGACGTGCTTGTGTTTGTTGTTTTGAGATTAAGATAGATGTATTAAGAGTACTAACGTACTCTTTCAAAGTGACAGAATGTTGAATTGAACGTTTAAAGATGAATGTCGTTTGTTGTTTTATGGTATGTGTAACGTGTTTGAACCTAAATTTGTACCATTTTATATCTTATATCGAACCCGCCCATTTCCACTTCAACCCGCTTACCTTAGTTAGCCTGCACGACTCCTAGTCGGTTTAATCGTGCAACAACATGACAATTAGCTGTTACAGGAAAATGCCTCACTATAAACCTTTTTGTTGTTGTAGATATGTGGGATTCTTCAGCTTGTTTCGTTCTGTGCTACTCATACGTGACCCAGAATTGATAAGGCGTATACTGGTAAGAGACTGGAATAATTTTAGTTCACATTCGGATACAATACCATCAAATTTAGATAATTTGTGGTCACGTAATATAGTTGCAATTAGCGATAGTAAGTTATACAAATTGAACAACTTTCATCTAACGATTTAACAATTTTAGAAGACGAATGGGCCCAGATGAGGGCACATACATCTCGATTTTTTACTGGCATTAAAGTAAAATCATTATTTTCATTAATTGAAAAATATTCTCGTAACTTCATGCATCATTTAAAAACAGAATCAAAGAATAAAAACATGACCATAGAAATGGTTGAACAGTTCCGTAAGATTTCATGTGATATTTCTGCAAGTATTGCATTTGGTGTTAGTTGTGATTCCACAAAAGAGCTTAATAATGTATTTTTTCAACAGGCTAGAATAGCAATGGAGTTTGCTCCTTTTAAAGGATTTTCGTACATATTTCGTCATCTCTGTCCTAAATTATCACAAGTATTTTGTGACTCTTTTCAATTTGCATTCTGTTCATGTTTACTGTTTTGCAGTTGGTGGGTTTAAAGATATATAATAATCAAATAAGAAAATTTTTTATGAACGTTATGGAAAGTAGTGTTAAAGTTCGGATTAGCAGTAAAAATTATACACCGGATCTTCTTAACGCATTTATTGAAATGTGTAAAACAGATGGAACTGGCGTTGACTATGTAACGTTGACTGCTAATGCGTTATTATTTTTCTATGCTGGGTTTGAAACAGTTACAACCACATTATCATTACTAACGTACGAGTTAATTGTAAATCCAGGTGTCCAAAAGAAGTTATATGAAGAAATAACAACGACTCTACAAAAATTTAATGGAGAACTAACCTATGATGCGATTATGTCTATGAATTATTTGGATAATGTTTTTAATGGTAATGCAACAATAACATAGATCACTTTTCATAGGTGCTTTGTTCCGTGAAATGTACAACTATCTCATTTTCTTAGGCTTTATGGGGTTTTTCGCTTATGAGTGGAGATAGAAGGTTGCTGTGAAACAAAAGATGCCATAATTACGTTTGTCATAGCGCTCTTACTTTCTGAGCTACAGGGTGATTCTGAAAAATTGTTGTTTTCAAGCATCCCCTGTATCTCGGTTATTTGAAAAATTATTGTAAAGGTGAAAACAAGTTTTCAACGTAGAATCCAGGGGTGTGATTGGATTTTTTATAAACACTACTTTTAGTTATCGACCAAAGTTATATATTTTTTAATAGGACTACATATATTTTTCTACAATCGAATTCGCTTCTTCATAAGCTTTCCAAAAATACCAAATAGTCTGTATTTATTTTGACAGATAACATGATAATCCAAGAATCTCTCAAAAAGTCATTCTTCTTATAGTAGGCTGTAACAGAGTGCTTGACAACAAAAGATTAATTCGCCTTTTTTATTTATGGTTTATTTTATTTTTTCATTTATCATTTAGAGGATAATAATAATTGGGAAGTAGTAGCCATCTTTTACACAGAAGAAAATATGATACTGGATAAAAAATATGCAAATATAATATAAAATTGTGATACATACTAGAACTTAACAATTCCACTAGAATTGTTGCCCATTATGTCTAATGCATCTCCGACGTAGCTTCTGGATTTTCTCTAGGCTCTAAAAACAACCATGGCACCATCTCTAAATTCCCTAAAACCATTTTCTATGGCGCCACGGAGATCTTGGATGGAATCATAACGTCTCATATAGACCCTGTTTGGAAGGTAGTCCAGTATAGATAGATCAGGCGATCGAGGTGGTTACTTAACCTGTCCATTTGTCCCTATGCAGCATTTGGGGAAATATTCATTTAGCCATATCGTTACAGCCCTCGCATTATGCGCTGGAGCTCCGTCTTCTTGAAAATATATGTTTTGTGAGTGAGCTAAAGGAACATCTCCTATATTTCAAACAGTTTGAGTAATTTCCATGTAGCGATCAGTGTTTAAACTTCCTTGATAGATAATATATGTAAGTCCAAAATAAAACACGAAACACAACCCAAACCTAGCCTGGCGTTCTCTGTCGATTTTTCGGCGCCCAGATTCGTGACTTATGTCCAAAACTTCACTGCTTGAAAAAAATGCCTCTTCTAACAACACAACCTTCTGTTCGAAATTTCTGTTGGTGTTGGAGTTAACGATCCAATGACAAAATTGGACGCGTCTTTCGGCATCGCCAGGACGTAAGTTTTGAACTAATATACACTTACAAGGCTTAAATTTACTTGACTTAAGAGTTCTTTGCGCCTTCGTTGTTGCAACTTCTACTTCATCTTCTATTTTTTTAGCGAAGTTTCGGGGTTCATAGCTAGGATGTTGACAGTCGGTTCTTCGTTTTCTTTATAGTACATTTTTGGCCGTGACTTTTTAAAAGATCGGTACTGAGTTAGGTTGTTTTTCATTTTGAGAAATAATCTTTTATTTGGCTGAGACCTCTCTAGATATCTACACAATGTAACATAATCAAGTTAAACTAACACAGTTATAACACTCGTTTCCAAATTTCTGCGTTTACGTTACACAAAATATAGCAATCAGTCATGTCATATTTATCTTTATTTGCATAGCGATATTATAATTATTTATATCGTTTTAAGGGATAGAATACACAAAATGCTAAACCGTTAATGAAATCGAAAAATGAATTCATCATTGAAATATCAAGTTGTTGTCATGATTACCTATTCTTAAAAAACGATCATTTGTTAAGAATTCCGTTACATTCTACTATAAGACGAATGACTTTTGAGGAATCCCTAAATTGTCACGTTATTTGTCAAAATAAATATAGACCATAGCTTATGAAGAAGCGGATTCGATTTTGAAAAATATATAGTCTCCCATTCAAAAAGTATGGCTTTTGATAACTAAAAAACAGTTGTGTTTATAAAAAATTCAATCACACCACTGGATTCTACGTTGAAAATTCTATAAAAGTCCGTTTTACGTTATAACAACTTTTCAAATAACCGCGATACAAGGGATGATTTGTTTCATCAAGAAATGGCCAACTATTGCGAAAACCGCAACCTTCTATCTCCACTCATAAGCGAAAAACCCCATAAAACTCATGAAAACGGGGCACCCTATTCTAAGCTAATAATGTATGAATGTTGCAGAGTCGTTAAGATTGCACCCACCTCCTTCAGTACTTGATAGAAGAACTACTCGGGATTACATAATTGAAGCAGAGCAACCTGGAGAAAAAGATCTATGCGTCGAGAAAGGTACATGGATTTGGATATTGCTTAAATCTATTCAAGTGGACTCCAAATATTTCTCAAATCCTCATAAATTTGATCCTGACAGATTTAACAAAGATAATAAACACAATATACATCCATATACACACATACCTTTCGGAGCTGGTCCAAAATCGTGCATAGGTATCGTATTTTAATTGTTATGGGTATAAATGAGTATTTAAGTCGTTTTACAGGTCTTCGTTTAGGAACCGTACAAGTGAAATTACTTATTGTAGATTTATTACGAAATTACGAACTTTTACCTGTAGATAAAACCGCTCTTCCAGATTCTCATAAAACTTATAATGTACGTGATCAAGGAGTTTGGGTTGAGTTGAGTCCTAGAATGTAGTAACTCGCTTACCATGCTAGCTTATGTATGGGAGCCTTCAAAAACAGTCTGTCTGGAAGTAAATAGGGTATAATAAAAAAAGTTAAAATTATCCAATTTCTTACTTCTTTGGGTTATTAACGCAGATGTGACCTTAATCGACCCACAGGACCTTCAACTTCAACCCATTTTCCGATTCCCAGAAGATCCCCAACTTGACACTCTGTTCAACGCTCTCCTAGAGCTGCTTTGAAGAACTCCGTACCTTTCCCGTTATCCCAACTGGATAAGGAGAATCCCATTTGATAGTCTGGTACGCCGATCTCCTACATAAGATCCAAACTTTACCTTATCCGACCCCTTCTCCAAACTCCTACTCTCGTACCTGACTAATCGGTCAATTCGAGTCAAAGGCAACACCTCTGATTCGTTTCAACCTACAGCAGGCGTACCGCAAGGTTCTGCCTTAGCCCCGATCTTCTACACTATCTTCGATGCACTATCTTTCCCGAAGTTACACCACCCGGAGTAGGCGTTGCGTAGTTTGTGGATGATATTGCGTTCTGGGCGGTAAATCGAAACAGCTGAACATCTTCCCACCTCATATCCAGTACCCTCCAGGATTTTTCCAACTGGGCGCGAACCGGTGCAGAGACCCCGTCAATCTCACCAATACCCGAGCAATCCTTTTTCGACATCCTAACTACTACGAAGGTGCCTAGGTACCTAGCCGACAGCAATGTTTCCCTAATCCTAAACCACGAAAGACTCCACTTCAACACGAAGTCACCTACTTAGGAACCTTCCTCACAAAAACCCTAAATTATCACCACGATGTACAGGGTGTCCCAACGATAGAGTAAAGTAAGTTTATGCTTAACTAGAATTATTTGTGTAAATATTGTATGGACCATGGGGTAGAGGTAAGAAGTGTGCATTTTTTTTAAATATTGGAAGTTATACAGGGTGTGCCACAAAAGCAGGACGTGAAAAAGTATGATTTTTTTAAATAGAACACCCCGTATTTGATTTTAGTTTTTAATTCTACGTGTCCATACAAACATATTTTGTCATACAAAAGATTGGCTGAAAGTTTTAGTTCTTGAGATATTCGCGTTTAAAGATTATTATGGTCATTTTCGTGGGGTTGATGAATGGGCAATTGTTCCGTTATTTCACAATAAAAAATTGATATTTCGTGTGAAAAATGAGTGATATTATACTAACGTTTAGACCGAGTAGTATTTCTAATTTTCTCAACAGGGTGTTTGTTATAACCATTCAAATTTGAAAATTCTCAAATTAAAAAAATCAGTTTTTTTAATTGCACACCCTATATATTTTATTTCATTTTATTCGGGATTAAAAATCTATCATTTTTGTCAAATATATCCTATATCTATCTTTGATAGTTTTCGAGGAATTTCGATTTTTCTCACTAGCTACGTTACATACGATACTATAACATTATTGTGGATCGTGGTAGCCATGGAAAACAATTGCGACGAAATAAAACAAACCACCTAAGCGAGAATATTAACAGTTTTATTAATGAGAAACAGTAATTCAATAATTATTCAACATTGCGTCTTAGTAAATGCTCAAATAGACGGCCTTCTTGCTGAATACACATATTGAGCCTTTTTCTCATATTCTGTCTCACTTCGGATAACATAAGAGGGGTCACTGTGCGACAAGCTTCGAATTCTATTTTTCATGTCCTCCTTGTTGTAGGTTTAATAATATACACCCGATCTTTTATGTATCCCCATAGGAAAAAATCCAGTGGAGTTAAATCGCATGACCTGGGTGGCCATAATATAAAGCCATTACGTCCTATCCATTTCTCCGGGTATTGCTGGTTCAAGAATTCCCTTACGTCCCGATAAAATGTGGAGGTGCACCATCCTGTTGCAACCACATATTTAGTCGCCCTTCTAAATTGATATCCTCAAGTAACAGAGGCAATTCTTCACGTAAGAAATGCAAATAGCTGGGCCCGTTAATGGATCATCAAAAATAGGGACCGATAATTTGGTCATTAAGTATACCACACCACACATTTAGTGACCAATGATTTTGGTTTTGAACTTCTCGTAGCCAAAATGGATTATCAATGGCGTAATAGTGCATATTATGCCGATTTACAGCCCCATTACTTTTAAACGTCGCCTCATCGGAAAACATTATGGAGCACAACAAGTTGTTATTTAATTGCAGCCGTTGATTAATGATATTGCAGAATTCAATTCGTCTTGCAAAATCCTCTTCTCGCAATTCTTGATGAAGCTCAATGTGATAGCGATGGTACTTATACTTCAGCGTTGTTCGATTCACGTTTGAATTGGAGGTATCACATATCGTCGTTAATGTTCTAGAACTCACTTGGGGATTTTCTTGAATATTTAATAATATTTCAAGTTCTTTTTCTTCATTAGCTGCCCTTTTATTAACAACTTTACGTTTGAAGTATTTAACACTACCGCTAGAATCAAATCTATGCATCAAATTTTCCAAGCCAACAGTAGTAGGTATTCGACGTTCATGATATTTCATTTTGTAGATTCGTTGTGCACATAAAGGGTTTTTTTCAGCCTCGCCCAACACATATATCATATCAATTAATTCATTTGTCGAATAATCCATAATTGATACAAGAATTGATAACAAGTTAAATGCGAAAACGACAAATTTAATATGTATTTATTTTGACAAGTAGGAAACCTTTGTATCTTAGTAACGCAATTATTATTTTCCATGGCTACCAAGATCCATGCAATGCAATGTTATCGAAAATAAAGTAGCTAGTGTGAAAAATCGAAATTACTCGAAAACTATCAAAGATAGATATAGGATATATTTGACAAAATGATAGATTTTTAATCCCGAATAAAATGAAATAAAAATATATAGGGTGTGCAATTAAAAAAACTGATTCTTTTTAATTTGAGAATTTTCAAATTTGAATGGTTATAACAAACACCCTGTTGAGAAAATTAGAAATACTACTCGGTCTAAACGTTAGTATAATATCACTCATTTTTCACACGAAATATCAATTTTTTTATTGTGAAATAACGGAACAATTGCCCATTCATCAACCCCAGAAAATGACCATAATAATCTTTAAACGCGAATATCTCAAGAACTAAAACTTTCAGCCAATCTTTGTATGACAAAATATGTTTGTATGGACACGTAGAATTAAAAACTAAAATCAAATACGGGGTGTTCTATTTAAAAAAAAACATACTTTTTCACGTCCTGCTTTTCTGGCACACCCTGTATAACTTCCAATATTTTAAAAAAATGCACACTTCTTACCTCTACACCATGGTCCATACAATATTTACACAAATAATTCTAGTTAAGCATAAACTTACTTTACTCTATCGTTGGGACACCCTGTACAGACACTTAACAGGATAAGAAACCGAGAAAACTGACTGGACGCCCTCCGAGGTTGACTTAGAGGTTGCCACCCCGAAACACACCAACAAAACATACATACGACCTGTTATGAATTTCTGAGCACCCATATACACTAACTATCGCTTCCTGTAAACGGCCTTGAAGACTTCCCCGGGAAGAATCCCTAGATAACACTCCATGTGCCCTTCGCTTCCCACCGTCTATTCGATGACGACATTGCAAGATACCGGCAGACCAATGGATTAACCACAAGAAGTAAGCTACCCCCAAAATCATTTTTTTTCCTTTTTTTAAAAACAAAAATTACCACAACTCATGATTGTAAACTACACAATTACACAAAACAGCGCAACACCAGGAAAAGAATAACCAGTGCTGAAGAGGAGCAGGACTATTAAATAATCTACGAACAAGAATCTAAATAAGCTAAAATAAGTAAATACTAACCATAAGCATTAGCATACCAATATAAAAAGCCAGATTCCGTCCTGAAGTAAATATCTTATTACTTCTCCGCCGAAATCCTTACAGACTTCTCTCATGAAGTCCTCGCCGACTTCTTGATACCAAATTATCTTATTACTTCTGTCCTGAAGTAAACATCTTATTTCTTTGCCAAAGGTCGTTTCGTTCCTAATTTCTATACCGACCTAGTGGGAACCAAAAGTTGTGATTGCTACCTGCCGATCCATTCTGGGGTGTCATAAATTTTCTATCATATTTACCAGACCAGCTTTCCGTTATAAAGAATTATTTTCTACCTTGGTAGATCCTGTCTGCAAAACAACGTAATACCTGTACACTAATACTTACTCGGAAATATGCCTAGCGTAAACAAACATATCCTATTACACAAAATCCACCTCCTTGATTTTAGGCACATACCTGAGAAGTACTGAGATTTCCTGTGTAGGTATTTCTTTACCTTTACTTGTCTGGAAAACGAGTCCGTATAATTAACCAATGGAGCGTACGCCCGTTTGGTTAATTAATCTTTGCTTACACAGAAGTACTAAAAACATACACGACCGAACTGGAAACCTAGTAAAACCTGCAGATACTGGATAGATACATAATCGCCATAAATTGTCATTTCCGCAGATTATCCTGTTGAAACCGTTATCAATCCTGGAGAACCGTAATTAATACAAACACATTTTTGTGTTCGTATCCAGAATACTTATTAAACTATTACAATCCACTTCCTGAAAGAATAAATAAAATTTTTCAGAAGAGAATGCCTTTTCGTATAATTTACCATTAAGCGATAATAATAAATTGCATATGAAATAAAATATAAACCCTTATAGTACACATATTAATAAATACGAAATTATCAGATTTCGAAAAGTGGTAAAAGAGACACCACCAACAATAATAATATATTCATCCACAATCGTGTTTACGAGCTATTTCATGTTACACCTTTGTACAATTAAAAGTAATTATTGCAAAATCCCGAATGAGATCCAGTAAACTACATATAAAGCCTTTGCCCTCATAAAGCACATTATCAGTCTTTTGAGAATGTGTATTTATGAATACTCTTTATCTACTATCAACATGTAATGTCAAGTTTTACGTCATTTAATGGCGCATCGTAACGTCTCACTAAACTATCACTTTACCGCACTATTCCGGTAAAGTGAAAGTGAAAATAAAATAATTACTAAAATGAAATCTAATAAGATTTAATAACCTGTTTATTAAAAACATTAATAATCAAATTCTTGTAATAACAAATCTTTAAACTAGATATAAAGGCAACACACACGTCCTTCGGCCTCGTTTGATAATTTTCCCGTGGCGTATCGTAATATCAGATATTGCGATACTTAAATCGTGAATAACTACTCTTCCGAGTGCAATTTTTAGTTGAATTGATTATATCTTAAATACTCAAAATTGTATAAAGTAAACCAGGGAAATTATTACCGTAGAGCACCTTCTTAACCTATTGTATTATTAATTATCCGATCGTCAGATATCCCATCTTCAAGATCATCCGCCGTCTTCAACCTTCCCGATCTCTTTAAATTTGTGTTATTTTGAATTAGATTAATTGAAATATAAATAGGTTAAGTAATATATTTAGAACTGTAAAAGCTACAGGAAATAAAATAGTGTATTTTGTACGATCTTGAAGTCGTCGTATGATTTATGCGAGCCTCCCCAT
Source organism: Vesta saturnalis (assembly GCA_036346205.1). Classification (NCBI taxonomy): domain Eukaryota; kingdom Metazoa; phylum Arthropoda; class Insecta; order Coleoptera; family Lampyridae; genus Vesta; species Vesta saturnalis. Next base: position 332,719 of record JARFJB010001417.1, read on the forward strand.
CTCCGACGGAATATATGCAGGACAATGCAACTAGCTTACCAAGCAATAAACGTAGTACCTTTTATAGGTAGGGAGGGTGGTTACAATGGATTTCAGCAAGTACAGGGTGAGTCAATGATATGATGGAGTAAAACAACTGTGTTATTATTGAAACAAGAGAAAAATGTTTCAAACAAAAGTTGCATGACAGTTTATAGCATAGAAATTTTTTGCAATATGCAGGATGTGCTATGTAGCCGTGGTCAACACAAACTTTCTTATTTTAAATAAAAGTAATATATTATTACATTTTTGGATTCTAGATCGATTAAAGTACCTTTATATAGCATGACCCACGCCTATTTTTCTCAGTCAAAACGACACTATTTTTAAACTTTAATATAACAACTTAACATTGAAGCCATTCCCTTGCGGGGTAGGCAAGACAATCCCTGCGTCTTATTTATTTTTCATTCACAATCTTTATCCATGATTCCTATCTCCGCATACTTCCCTACCTTGCATGATTCATACATTGTCTCTGGCATGCCCTTTTGTTTTTAAAACTTCTTCTCTTTCTTTCCTTGATCATACACTCTATTAAATTTAGCTAAGTTTTACGTGACCTTCCAGGTCCGGCCTTACCTATAATCTCGCCCACATATATTTGATTCGTTAATATAGCGTTGATCATTCACACGCACACGTACCCGCACCCGCACACGCACACGCACACGCACACGTATTTACCATTGTAATAGGGTGTGTAAACCTAATCAAACAATCAGTTCTTTTTGCTTAAATGATATATATCGCACGCACGCACGCATACAAGCAAGCATGCACGCACGTACGCACGCTTCCACACACGCTTACACGCACACACGCACACACGCACACACTCACACATGCACACACGCTCACACGCACACACGCACACACGCAAACACGTACAAACGCACATACGCACACACGCACACACGCATACACCCACACACGCACACACGCACACACACACGCGCACACGCACACACGCACACACGCACACACGCACACACGCACACACGCACCCATGCGCACACGCAGACGCAGACACAGACACAGACACAGTCACAGACACAGACACAGACACAGACACAGACACAGACACAGACACAGACACAGACACAGACACAGACACAGACACAGACACAGACACAGACACAGACACAGACACAGACACAGACACAGACACAGACACAGACACAGACACAGACACAGACACAGACACAGACACAGACACAGACACAGACACAGACCCAGACAAAGACACAGACACAGACACAGACAGACACAGACACAGACACAGACACTGACACAGACAGACACACACACACACACACACACACACTACACGCACACACGCACACACGCAAACACGTACAAACGCACATACACACACGCACACACGCATACAACACACGACACAGCACACACGCACACGCACACACGCACACACGCACACACACACGCACCCATTGCACACGCAGAACACAGACACAGACACAGTCACAGACACAGACACAGACACAGACACAGACACAGACACAGACACAGACACAGACACAGACACAGTCACAGACACAGACACAGACACAGACACAGACACAGACACAGACACAGACACAGACACAGACACAGACACAGACACAGACACAGACACAGACACTGACAGACACAGACACAGACACAGACACAGACACAGACACTGACATAGACGCAGACACACACACACACACACACACACACACACACACACACACGCACAAGGACAGGAACAATCACACGCACACGCACACGCTCACGCACATGCATACGCTAATGCACAAGCAGTGATCTAAGATGGAGTCGTCAAGACAAGATTACCAAAACAAATGTTATGGTCGTCACATGAAGGTAACGGTCGGGAAAGGGAAACAACGATACGCTCAGTTATCAAGGGGGAATTGGACGCTGCGTGGTGACTGATAGTCGGGTAACTATTCTTTTTTTTTATAATAATGTACAATACTTAAACCCAAATACACTTAATCTACTTAAGTCACACTGAATATAGCTAAATGGTAAGGAATTACAGTGTTCTTGGTCTCAACTTAACCCAAACTCCATAGTCACGTACATTATATGTGTTAAACGAATTTTCAACAACGGTTTTACTTGTAGGCAAAAGTTTATAATTTAGTAATAAATCCACAATAATTAATTTCACTTCTATCATTCCATATCGGTAACCTAAAGAACAAGTGAATAAATATTTACATACTTATCATAATTAAAAAAATTACCAAAGCACGATTTTGGACCTGTTCCAAAAGGAATGTGTGTATATGGTTGAATAGTGTGTTTGTTGTCATCATTAAATCTTTCAGGGTCAAAATTATGTGGATTTGAAAAGTGTTTGGGATCCAATTGAATTGATTGCTGCAGTATCCAAATCCAGGTATCTTTTTCGACGTACAGATCTTTCTCCCCCGGATTTTCAGCTTCAATTATATAATCCTCACTTGCTTTTCGATCAATTATTGAAGAGGGTGGATGTAACCTTAACGATTCTGTAACATTTAAATCAGAACTGTATAAAATAGTACAAAATTGTAACTTCTTATGTAAAGCATAATTACCGTTGAAAACGTTGTCTAAATATTTCATTGACATGATTGATTCATACGTTACTTTTCCATTAAACCTATGCAGAGTCGTTGTTATATCTTCATACAACATTTCTTGAATTTTCGGATTAATGGTTATCTCATAAGTTAGTAATGATAAACTAGTTGTGATTGTTTCAAATCCAGCAAAAAAAAAGATTAACGCTTGAGCTGTTAGTACTTCATAGTCAATTGTTCCGTTTACGCCATTTAATGTAGACCCTGAGTGCTTTCCATTTGCTTTATTTGCATCTGTTCTATACATTTCAATTAAATGATTAACAAAGTCAGGGCCAGAGTTTTTACTGCTCATTCGACATTGTATAGCGCTCCTCATAATGTTCATAAAAAAATTTCGTATATGCTCCTTATACACTTTTAAACCTATGAACTGCAACACAAGTGTTTAAAGTTGTTCAAAGTGAATACTATGACTGCATAATACTTTTGATAATTTCGGACCAATTTGACAAAGTGTGTACGTGATTCCTCTAAACGGCGCCAGTTGCATTGCCGCAGCAGCCATTTGATAAAATTCATTATTAGGCTCCTTTAGCGAATCACAGCAAACACCAAATGCAATACTCCCAGAAATATCACACGACAGTTTTCGGAATTGGTCTACCATTTCAATGGTGAGTTCGTTACCATTTGATTTTGTGTTTAACTGATTAATTAAGTTTTCTGAATATTTTTGTAAAAATGAAAATGATAGCTTGATTTTATTGGTTGTAAAAAATGGGGATAGACATGTCCTTACATACGCCCACTTATCTTCTGAAATTGTCGGAGCATTAAATTCTATCGATCGATTTACATAACTTACTATCGTCCGTTGCAAACAAATTAAGTGACCATAATTTATCTAAATTTTTGGAATCACCTCTGAATGTGTTGCAAATCTATCCCAGTATTTAACCGTAATACACTTTACTAATTCAGGATCGATAATGAGTAGCACAGGTCGAAACCAGTTGAAAAACCCAACGTATCTGTAATAATAAAGAAATACGTAAAATTAATAAAGATACATCGTACACAACGTTTTTTTTATAGTAGTCTATAGAAAACTATTTTATGTTTGAAATACAGAATATGTTTTAAATTATATATATATATATATATATATATATATATATATATATATATATATATATATATATATATATATAGGGTTTTCAAAGTTAAGTGGCACTATTGCTATCTTCGTTATTATTGGTGCTACGAAGTCGGTTAAATGGGCAAAGAAGTAGCATTTTTTCCGCTCGTTACGATGGTGAAATCAAAATGAAAATTGAACATCGTGTTCGCAAGTTATGTCAAAAATTTCCATTTTTTTAAATGGCACACCCAGTATACAATATCCTTAATCGATAGAAAATTAAATTCTGAACAAAAAGTTCTTATTACATTTTACCCTAATGTTAAAAATGACAAAGTTATTGATCATTTATTGAATTTGTCAAGGTGCCTGGTATTACGTGAACAATATTTGTCATTTTCACAAATGTCATCAAAATTGATATGTCAAAGTGAAGTTTGCTAATAAAGAGTTAAGGGTTTGTGTTTTTTGAATAGAAAAATGCCTTTCACCCATTCAGAAAAGTGTGATATGTTAAAATGTTACATCGTTTGTCAAAAAAACAGTTATCGAGCGCGTGAGCGTTACAGTGATTTGTTTCCTACGCGTCATTTGCCGGATACAATATACTTTTTGGTTTTGTATCGTAAATTTAGATCTAATTCGAGCGTGTTTAAGAAATCCAGATCTAATGAACAATGTGTAATTAGTGAAGAAACTGAAATTAATGTGTTAGCTTATTTTGAAGCACATCCCAACAACTCAATTAATGATTTAGTGCAAGAAAATGGACTATGTTTGGGTTCCATCCACAATATTCTAAAAAAGTATAAGTTTGTGCCGTATAAGTTCCGACCTACACAGACACTAGTACCAGGAGATGAAGAAAGACGCGTTCAGTTTTGTCACTGGTTTATTAATCAAATGAGAACCAATAATGATTTTTGGAGCTCAATTCTAAGGAGTGACGAGTCAACTTTTTTTAATAAGGGCATGTTCAACAGGAAAAACAGCCATTCTTGGAGTCGAGAAAATCCGATGCTCTACCGATCTTGTAACCCGCAGAGACGCTTCAGTGTTAATGTTTGGTGCGGTTTAATTGGCTCGATAATTATTGGTCCAATATTTTATCAGAGTGCGTTAACTGGTGAGCGGTACGCCGAAATGTTGACTGCCACACTCCAAGACTTCTTGGATGATGTAAATTTAATGGATAGGGAAAACATTTATTTCTAACAAGACGGAGCTCCTCACCATAACGTTCGTCAGATAGATACAATAATTAAACAATTTTTTTGATGACAGATATTTATCAACTAATGGGCCTATCCGTATGCCTCCTCGATCACCTGACATTACTCCAATGGATTTTTTCTTTTGGGGATATGTGAAGAGTGTGGTGTACAACAGGCGATGATAACCTTGAGGATCTCCAGCAAAGCATCGTTCACGCCATCAATAATACTGATGGTAGATACATTGCTAAGGCTACTAAAAGTGTCTACAAGCGGGCCCAGAAATGCTTGGAGCTAGAGGGTGATGTTTTCTAGCATCTAATTTGAGTTTTGTTTTGTTTTGTTGTTCCTTATTATTATTATCACTTAGAATAAAGAATCCTGTTTCAATTGTCTGATATTCTTTTCATTTTCTGCTCTATGGTAATACAGAAAAATAGTTGACACAGCCACCTTGATGAATTTGGTAAATGATCAATAACTTTGTCATTTTTACATTAGTGAAATGTCATAGGAACTTATTCGTTCAGAATTTAATTTTCTATTGATTAAGGATATTGCATATTGGGTGTGCCATTTAAAAAATGTAAATTTTTGACATAACTCGCGAACACGATGTTCAATTTTCGTTTCGATTTCACCATCGTAACGAGCGTAAAAATGCTACTTCTTTGCCCATTTAACCGACTTCGTAGCACCAATAATAACGAAGATAGCAATAGTGACTTAACTTTGAAAACCCTTGTATATATATATATATATATATATATATATATATATATATATATATATATATATATATATATATGTATATATATATATATATATATATATATATATATATATATATATATATATATATATATATATATGTGTGTGTGTGTGTGTGTGTGTGTGTGTCTGTGTGTCTGTGTGTGTCTGTGTCTGTGTGTCTGTGTGTGTCTGTGTGTGTCTGTGTGATCTGTGTGCTGTGTGTCTGTGTGTGTGTGTTGTGTGTCTGTGTGTGTCTGTGTGTGTCTTTGTGTCCTGTGTGTGTCTGCTGTGTGTCTGTGTGTGTCTGTGTGTCTGTGTGTGTGTGTCTGTGTGTGTCTGTGTGTGTTTGTGTGTCTGTGTGTTGTCTGTGTGTGTCTTGTGTGTCTGTGTGTGCTGTGTGTGTCTGTGTTGTGTCTGTGTGTGTCTGTGTGTCTGTGTGTGTTCTGTGTGTGTCTGTGTGTGTCTGTGTGTGTCTGTGTGTTGTCTGTGTGTCTGTGTGTCTGTGTGTGTCTGTGTGTGTCTGTGGTTGTGTGTCTGTGTGTCTGTGTGTGTCTGTGTGTGTCTGTGTGTGTTTCTGTGTGTGTTCTGTGTGTGTTCTGTGTGTGTCTGTGTGTCGTGTGTGTCTGTGTGTGTCTGTTGTCTGTGTGTTCTCGTGTGTCGTGTGTGTCTGTGTGTGTCGTGTGTGTGTCTGTGTGTGTCTGTGTGTGTCTGCTGTGTGTGTCTGTGTCTGTCGTGTGTTGTGTGTCTGTGTGTGTGTGTGTGTGTGTCTGTGTGTGTCTGTGTGTCGTGTGTGTCTGTGTGTGTGTGTCTGTGTGTGTCTGTGTGTCTGTGTGTGTCTGTGTGTCTGTGTGTGTCGTGTGTGTGTGTGTGTGTGTCTGTGTTGTCTGTGTGTGTTGTGTGTGTCTGTGTGTCGTGTGTGTGTCTGTGTGTGTGTGTGTCTGTGTGTCTGTGTGTCTGTGTGTGTGTGCTGTGTGCGTGTGTCTGTGTGTGTTGTGTGATTGTGTGTTGTGTGTTGTGTGTGTGTGTGGATGTAAATGCTAAGTCGTACACGAAACTGGTGTAGTCCATCAAATAAATAGACTTTTTAGTAACGAATTTTGATTTTGGGCTTTTGGTCGTATTTACTCGTTTTCTTAAGATTTTTTAACAATTGTCATAACTCTCTTATTTTAAATATTTTAAAAATTCAAAAACTTAAAAAAAAAACCTTTTAAATCATTTGTATTATTTAATAGTTTCATAAATAGCAAAATGGCGGCCGATCAAAAATTTAAGATGACTATCCCATGGATTTTTAAAGCAGAAATATTTAAAGCTTGAATTGTCTATTACAGCATTTATTTAAAACATATTTTGTATCTACGCAGGAAATCTTCATAAAATTTAAATAACTATTACAATAGTAATAATCTAAAAATACAAAGTGGCCTTGTGTTATTGAAAAATAAAAGAAACCAAGCCGATGCCAGAAACGTCATTTTTGCTGTTTCGTAAAGTTGGCCATTTGTATTATTCTTTTGGTGTTTTGTATAAATTTTTGTTTTTAAGCGAAACGAAATGCGCAAAAATCTTGAAGATTATCACGAAGATATATATATATATATATATATATATATATACATAATATATATATATATATATATATATATATATATATATATATATATATATATATATATATATATATATATATATATATATATATATATATATATATATATGCAGATCACCAACAACCAAGTGTACATATCTTTAAAAGGTTTGCAAACGTTGAAAACAAAATGGATGCTATCATCCAAAAAATGGTGGAAGTCATAATAGATATCGAAGAATCCCTGAACTTAAAGAGAATATACTTGAAATGGTTGAAAACGATTGGGAGGAATGACTCTATTTTGTAAACGCTGATGTATTCTAACAAAATTTTGAGAAAACGTGTATTTTGTTCCTATTAAGAAACAATGGCAATTTCAGCAAGATACAATAAAGATTAATCAAGTAATCATCGACATTGATAAAATATAATTGTAAGCTTAATAAGTAAACACATTAATGTTGAAATGGTGCCTCCTGGACGACATCGTGCAAATTTCGATCAGTTAACCGAGTTTGAACGCGGCAGAATAATCGGTCTACGAGAAGCCAAATTATTAATACGTGATTTTGCCTCTCGCGTGGGGCGCAGTGTCGCCACAAGTTCCTTATGTTAACGAAGATGGTCAGAAAGTAATGAAGAACGACGACGTTTGCGTCCCGGACGTCCTAGAAGCACCGCTGATCGTACTCTTTGACTTGTACTTCTTCGGGATCGTTTTTCAGCAGCAAGGAAATTGGTGATAGATGGAGAGCTCATCAAATCTCCTTACGATAGACGTATCGAAGAATTCGATCTTTTGGGCTCAGATCATACCCACCAATGCTTTGTTTGCCTAAGTCCACGTCATCGTACTTCATGGCGTCAATGGTGTAACGAGAGGTTGCATTGGAATGTGCAATGGAATCAAATCATCTTTAGTGACGAATCTCGATTTTGTTTATGGGGTCATGATGGTCGGAGATCGGTTAGAAGACGTCCGGTAGAAAGGAGCAATTTGCAGTTTCAGTTTTCTGTGCAACAACATACTGCTCTCACTAAAGGTGTGATGGTGTGGGGGGATATCTACTATGGAAGCAGATCTCCTTTAGTAGCTATTGAGGGAACATTAAATGCAAATCGATACATTAACAACATTCTTGAACCAGTATTACTGCCATATCTGCAAGCAATAGAAAATCCTATTTTTCAGCAAGATAATGCGCGGCCCCATACTGCAAGGGTTGCTATGAAGTGTCTAAATACTGCTAATGTTGATCTGCTTCCATGGCCTTCTCGTTCGCCGAACTTATCACTAATCGAACATTTGTGAGATATGGTAGGACGGAGAATAAATGATCTACAGCTACTCCCAAACAATGTCCTTCAACAACGGATTTTAGAAGCGTTAGCATAAATTCAATTATTTAAACTATACCTAATCGGCTACCTGAATGTGTTAGAAACAGAGTAGGGTTGACGGATTATTAGTGTTAACAATATTTGTATCTCACTAAAATTTTCATCGTTTATTAATAGGAATAAAATACACATTTTCTGAAGATTTAATTAAAATACATCAGCGTTTACTGTGTGTTCATTTATTTATGGCGGCCAGTATAAATACAATGTACAAAACGGTTACATCGACGTTACTAAACGTGAGTGGTATAGCTCCAATGCAGCTTTTGAGATGCATTGTGGATAGTTACGTATGAATTACTTCACATTGGAGCTATTTCATAACCTTAAAATTCAATAACGTGTCGTTTTGAGAGTTAATCACAGTTGTTTTTTATTGTGAATAGAGTTCAAAGGGAGAGTAGTTGTTATTTGATGTGAAGTTAAATAAAAAAATTATATAACTCAGGTACGCGCACATCTTTTATATTATGTTTGTACACGTGTCAAAATCCCTTGTTCGGAAAAGCGAACACGATATTGGACTCCATAAAATGAATATTTTATTACTATGCTACAGTGTCAAAGATTACTGAGGATATCTGATCCGCACATAAGCTACCTGTACATAATAGCGTTCAGATTTTGTGTTGGCTTTAGTTATCACTAGACCACAGCGCTTTAGTCGGTAAATTTGGAAACCTAAAAGACGGTAAATGTGAAACCCCAAAAGGAGTCTCCAACGAACCGACTTCCTAGAAATATTTTCCCACTGTTATTATGAGCAATAAGAATAAAATTTTGAACACAAAATGTTCACGTATTTATTATCAATTAATATAAATGTATCTACATTTAGGTATAAACTTTAAAACATAATTAGGAAAATCGTAAAAATAAGTATATAGTTAAACACAACGGAAGAATTTAGATTTAACAGTAGCAAAATTTAGTAGCAATAAAAATAATACATAATTTATCGACGTCCTGTTATATTTAATAACATTATTTCATGAGCAACAACATCTATATATATATATATATATATATATATATATATATATATATATATATATATATATATATATATATATATATATATATATATATATATATATATATATATATATATATATATATATATAAGGAAAACACACAGAAAGGATATTGTGTGAATAATATAATTATAATTTCAGAAAAAATGCGAAATTCGTTTATTTTATGTATTTATTATCAACAAACAATAATTACTTAAGTATTGGTAACTTTATAACACCATCAGCAGCGATTTCATTTGAAAAAATTGAAATTTTCGGGTGGATTATTTGTTGTTGAATGAAATTTAATAAAAATTCAGTGTGATGGCCAATAGTGAGGGCCTCTTAAAATAGTATCCTTGAAACATATTTAGCTTGTTTAGTTTACCAGGGATGGACTAAGTTGTACACCTTAACGCCTAAATTTTTAACACCCTCTATTATAAAGATCAAAACAAATATTTTTGGGTACCTTTCTCTAAAAAAAAAGATATACTTGTTTAATATCGATAAAATTAACTATTTTCGAGAAAAAAAATAATAAACGAATTTATATTTCATTTTCATTTAATTAAAAACATCATAAATGGGTTCAACATGGGCTATGTGAAGTCTGATACACTCGCGAGCACGACGAATTGAGGACCGCTGTACCCGCCACAATAACCCCATATTGTTCCTTAGCATATCACAATGAAACGTGATTCTCTGTAGAAGCTCCTCCCTAGTATCAACCGGACTGGAATAAACCAAGATTTTGAGGTGTTCCCGCAGGTAAAAATCAAAGGCGCCAAATGGGAGATCTAGGAGGCATGCGATCGGTCCACCTCTACTTATCCAACAGTTTGGATAGACCTCATTTAAATGTTTCTTGCACAGCCACGCTAAAATGAGGTGATGCCCCATCGTGCATAAAATACATGTTTCGGCGGGTTTCAAGAGGTATATGCTCTATTAAATCTTGAAAAGCGTTTTGGAGGAACTCCAAATAAAGTTATCCATTCAATCGCGCCGGGAATACAAATCGTCCAATAAAAAAATTGCCGATGCCTCCTGCCCAGATATTAATTGATTGAAACTGATGTTGATAATGCGAAACAATAGTTGCGTGAGGATTTAGCCCAGCCCATGCGTGTGACTCGTGTAAATTCGTGATACAATTTTTGGTAAAAGGTGCTTTATCTGTAAAAAGAATAGTGCTAATGAAGTTCTCATATTTCGTTGCTGATTCAATAGCCAATTTGCGAACTGCATTCTACGAGGAAAATCGTCAGGAATCAATTCATGCACTTTTTGCAAATGATATGGGTATAACAGCTGTTCTTGAAGAACTTCATGTGCCATCTACAGCATTCAAAATATTTTTCTCTAAATCCACCGTACACACTGTTCTTGTCAGACCAGCATCAATACTTTTTTTCTTAAACATTCCTAAAGTTATAAAGAAAGTCAATATTATTACCTTAGTAATCGAAATGACTCACCATTCTCTCTTAGACGTTGATCAACTCGTTGAAACGTTTTCTGATTTGGAATAGTACGATTACGAACATGAGATGCATATCTGCATATTCAATAAAAGTGAATTCCATATTTCGAATAAGTTTACAATTCACCACGAGATCCAAAAATCAGTACATTTAAAGTAAATTAATGTCGATCAATGTATCAGAGATGTGATAAATGTCACGTTCTAAAATGCAGGTTATTTATTTATTTCGTATCATAGCTATGTTTGACATGTGTTTTTTGAGTGAAGATAAATGAAAATGAACAAGAAATAAGATTATGCCTAGTGGGTCAATAAACTCACTTAAGCTTTTTTTAAATAATTAATATGTTTAATTTGGTTTTCCTATTTTATTATTAAAGAGTGTTTTGTCAATTCTAAAATGCAGGCTTAATTTTAATAATTTATTATCGAAACATTAATTCGTTTATTATGTTTTTTATGAAAATATATCAATTATCATATAAATAAGATTATACCTTTTTTAGTGGGTCAATAACTCACTTAATTTTTTTAAGATAATATAATATGTTTAAATTTGGCTTTGTCCTAATTTCATTATTAAAAGCTAAATTGTTTCAAGAATAATTGAAAACACTGGCTTAATTTTTATTAATAATTTATTATGAAACATTAATTCGCTTATTATTTTATCTACGAAAATAGTTCATTTTATCGATATTAAACAGTATACCTTTTTTCAGGTATTCATATTATATATAATATATATATATATATATATATATATATATATATATATATATATATATATATATATATATATATATATATATATATATATATATTATATATAATACACACACACACACACACACACAGATTTTGTTGATTTTTAAGTTTTATAATACTTTGTAGAAGGTTCTTACGGAATGAAAATTGCGTACAAAATTGGAAAATTTAAGAAAACAACGATTATTTCATTTAACAGCTGCATTCGTCGGGATTTATCGATAGAGAGTGTGTTATTTGTGAAGTCTAGGTATCCACTAAGAAAGGGTGAATTGGGGGGTTGAATTTTTTTGTAAAACTCTATTCTATGGGTCGACTAACTCTATCACAAAATTTTGATATAACCCCCAATTCTGAGATCGCAGCAACGCCCGACAGGTACGGCTGGTACAGAATAAATTCTAATTTTACAACAGCTATTCAAAAATTTCTAAACTCATGCTTTTGTTTAACATACAATTTTGATCGTTCATTGATAATACTCTTTTATTTTCATAAAAGTTTTGCATTTGTTAAGACTGCATGTTTGGTAACTGATGTATTCTTTTAAGTAATTGACTGATTTAATTGCACTCTTCGCAGAAGATATTTAAAAAGGAATTGCTTGATTAAGAAATTAGTTCCTACTCGAGATTGATGAATACACATTTGGTTTCTTCGCCTTCTGCGGTTTTGAAGTTTACCATTCATACATCTGTCACGAAAAGCTCGCCTTCCATTTTTATAGGTATGTGAATTTATTATACTGTGGCCCTTTGTAATGATTCATCATAATTTTTCAGCCTGTGGTTGTTTTTATTCTGGTTGTTGTCGTTATTGTTCCACATTTTACAACTATATGCACCTGAGTATGTGTAACTTACATAGAAATTCCATCTTTATACATCGTTAGTTCATTTCGTAGAAGAATAACTTAACCAGAATATAAACCATCATCTTAGAAATAGACAAAAGGTCAGACGATTTTAATCATATTCTTCACACCCATGTTTTATATATGTAACCTATAACCCCGTTTCCTTTCTGCTCAGTTCCGTAGTACTGAAATAAGAAAAACTATTAGAAAACCACTCTTGATCTCTCTAAAATATTATTTATCTGACACCTTATCTGAAATCCGTTTATCCTACTCCTTTCCCTTTGTTTTTTTTGTTTGCTTCTATAATTAGAACTATTAAAATAGTATATTACATTACTAAATTACTTACTATTTCATTAGCTCTTTAATTTTCTTGTGTAAATTGTTGTCGTAACAACTACCGCTTTGTGATCGGCTGTCGGCCATTTTTTTAAACTTTTAATGTTTGCGACGTATTCATTATCAAGTAAACCTGTGCACGGTAGTTTAGTGCTAGATACATTCCATATGTTCAAATTTTGAATTTGACATTGGTGTAATTGATTAAATATTTTTTTTTACTTTCTCTTTTAAATTACATCGTTTGGCATATTAACTGTTAACGTATAGTGAACCTGAGTTATTTGAGAAAGGCATTTCTCACTTGATCAGGTTCGTATTTATTTACATTTTAAATTGCTGTAAAATATTTCGTCGTTACTTTCAACGTTAAACGGAATAATTTGTTAAGCCTTGTTAAGCCTGTGTTTTTTATTTTCTTTTCTTTAAATTTTAGGTTAATGAACGTATCTACGCTTGGATACTTCTGGGAAGCGGCTACTGGCGCGCTTTTCTCTCTACCAAAATTTTCTTGACCTCGACCCGAACCGATTGACAACTGCCATTTCCTTCCATCAGCAGGTGAATGACGACCCTTCTCTCGCCCTTTCCCTTTTTTTCTCTCCACTTCCCGTTTCTGCACGTAACGATGTATCTAAACATCTAAAAATGTATCTCGTGGCTCATAGAATAAGATACAATGGCTTTCTACCTATTTTTTATCGTACAAAAGGTATGTTTAGGCATTCCTTATAAACATTACCTTTTGTATACAGGAAACACTTCCTCAAAAGCACAACAAATTCTGTACCTACTTCAGACAAATAACAGTTGTCCACTCGAACCTTTTATCTCAGTCAGAGAGTCAGAGATCCGTGAAATTTATATTATTCTTACCGACGGAACATTAAATAGAGTAAATGATGATGTCATGTTACGTCAGAGTAGTAAAGACGCAGCCGTAGAATTATTCAATGGTGCCCTCGTGGTACTGGAGAAACCAGCCTATGATCCACCAGAAGGAAATAGTCTGTAATGAAACTATTCATTCGGAAGCGTAAGTTGGTCGTCCTGTATGTCTAAATGACATTGTACTCCTGGAAGGATCTGAGGAAGTAGCAAGTGCAGAAATAATTCTTACTTTTGTTGTTTGTGAAAATCCGAAGGGATCGAAGAACCTAAGCAACTAGTGAATGTACCTCTCAAGACGTGCAATCATTTAATGGTACCGTGGAGGTGCTGGAAAAACTAGCCTATGATCTACCAGAAAGAAAAGAGGGCGTTCAAGTAGAAGTCTGTAATGAAACTATTCATACAGAAGCGCAAGTTGGTCGTCCTGTATGTCTAAATGGCATTGTACTCCTGGAAGAATCTGTGGAAGTGGCGAGTGCAGAAATAATTCTTACATTGGTTTTGGTGAAAATCCAAAGGGGATCAAAGAACCTAAGTAACAGTTCACCATTTTGGGCTCAATGAGGTTGAAGAGGGTGTGGAAAATGTAGATCTGAGGAAACGTACAGGAAGAGATATCGACTTTCAATTAAATAAAGATTCGGATATCACAGAAGAAAATATATAACCAGAAAGTCGTCATAATTTTGATCCAACTTAACATCTAGAATGTAGTGATCATGAATGTGAAACGCTTCCAAAAAGAAAACAATTAATGCGGCAGTGAGGCAGGGTAGAAGCAAAATTAAAGCGAGTTCGAGGTAAATCTTATGAAGGATGTAAAAGAAATAAAGAAAAAAAAAGTAACACCTATTGTACGGGGAGCTAAAAGTCTAAAAGTATGATGCACCCACAAAACATTAGAAAAAATAACAAAGAAGTCTTTTTTGTGTGCCTCAGTCTCTAACGAGAATAGCGAGGGTACTTTTCGCAGATTCTTGGATACTTGGAATGAAAACACACTATTCATTCAAAACCTCGTTATGACTGGACCAGTTCGTAGACGTAGAAAAGACGCAAAAAGTAATGATAGTGTCTTTAAAAAAACGAAGGACATGATTACTTTCTTACAAATCGTAGCGGTGAAAGATTTAAAGTTTTCCACAAGATGTCCTTACATACTTTACATTTTGGTGAAGACTGTTAGAAACGATGAGTGAAAGAAGCAAAACTAGCCCATGAATCTTCCGTGGATCATTCGATTTCTTCTAAAACTCTGACAATCGAAAGTAAGAAAGATATGGAATATTATTGAGTGACTGAAATTAATACCAAATGTATCCTCACATTAATACAAAGCATCTCCGTCTGGACAGTATGTTGGAAAAGAAACGACTAACTTGAACTTGTAGTGATTCATAAATCCTTACAAGAATCGGTAAATTAATTATTTGATTATTTGTCTATATTGCTTTAAAAATGCTCCGGTGTATTCTAATAATTAATTATTTCCCCTTCTTCCGTAGTTAAGAAATCGTTTTAGATTTCGACGCAAGAAGCCCACCAACGCGCCACCTACATTCTCTCGTCCAATTACGTTAGATCGCGTACTATATAAGCAGAATCGTAACGCGATATCAATTATATTTTTACTTCTTTCCTGAAGTAATCATCTTATTTACTTCTGCGCCGAAGTCCTTCTGCCCTCGTTCCTGATTTCTATTTCTATCATAATTCACCGGCCTGTTTCCGTTAAATGATTTTTTTTGCTTGGGAAGATTATTAATCGATCCCATCTACCAAAACACATCCATACCGGTACTCTAAACCCTTACTTGGGTATGTGCCAAGCGTAAAACAAACCAATCTTAATAAACAAATTCCTACTTTTTGCTTTTAGGTTGTCGCCAGAAAAATACTAAAAATTCCTGGCGGATATACGCAAGGTGTATGCCTGCATAGATATTTTCCTACATTTGGTTGTCTGAAAGGTGTACGCCTGTTTGGTCTAGCGTCTTTCTAATTAACCAAAGGGTGTATGCCCGTTTGATTAATTCATCTATTCCTAACACAAAAGTAGAAATTCCGATTTAATTTCTCAAAAATACTCCCGTTCCTGCATATTATCTTTGAAGCGATGCGAATGAATCGCATATTGAAAATAAAATATTAAAACTTTTATTATACGTTTTGTAGAGATACGAAATTATCCCCTTTCGTAAAAAGTGGAGGGATAACCACCTACTGTGTCTGAATTTTCCTACATTTTACAATCTTGCTATTTCATGTTCCTTGTTTGCATAAATAAAATTAATTATTGCAAAGACCAGTAGTTTAATGAAAACGGCGTAAATAAAAATAACATTTTGGCGAAGGGGTTACTTTATACGCATGGTACGAAGCCAGTGGTGGAGTTTCGTCGAACGAATTCATTTCCTGCGTTGTTTGATTAATTACTATCAAAGCTGAACGAGCAGAGCAAACTTCGATCATTTGTTCTGATCTCCGACGGATGGAACTACTAAAATCTAAATAAAATTTTGACTAGGGCTTTAAATGATTTTGGTTGTGAAAAGCAAGTAACAATTGAGCAACTATTTCTAAAAAAATACTATGATGGAAGCTGATTCCGTTCATTCAACATTAGAACGTTACCTTTATCGTCCCATTAACTCGCCAACTGACTATGCGGCACGAATGCGGATGGCACGGTCAAGTCTTCCTTATGACTACACAGTTTTTTTACAAATATGAGACGCTTGTTAATTTTCAATCTATTAGTCTAGGAAAGCATGTTAGAGATCCCGTTGTAGTGAATATTCGGAAATTAAAATATTCACCTGATCGTAAAGTTATGTACACTTTAGATTATTCGAAACAGTTACCTTACCAAAGAGTCTCTTAAAAAAATGATTTTTACATTAAACCACTTTTTAAAAAAACAGTTGCCGATATCTTATAAAAAATACATACATTTGTAGGATTTAAAAATGGTAATTGAAAGAGATCATCACCCATTCTGCAACGCATTGCACCAGGAAATGAAAAAATCAAATTCTTTATTCAGCCAATTAATTTGTTTTTCTTTAGTATCCTTTAATGGTTTAATGTCAATAAATTTCTAAATGCTCGAAAAGTTTTAATTTACATTTGACTAAAATATCTTAAACTTATTAATGTTGGTCTGGAATGTGACAAATTTGAATGTCTAAAATAACTCCAATGTGTTGGTTAAGGCAGAACAAAATATCTCCTATGCAATCGTTTTGAAACGAATTATGGACTAAAACTTTATACAGTTTTTTTTTATTTTTCTTTAATACGTTATGCTTTAAATGTATCCAAATATCACCATGGCCAGTTGGCCTACTGTTTTGTATATTACCTTAATATTTATAGGGTTTTCTTCCAAATGCAATTTTTACGGGATATATTATATATATATATATATATATATATATATATATATAATAAATAAAAACTTGGTTAAACTCATAAAACAACTGCAGGATAATAAAATGCTCATATAGAATCATAAAACTATAAGCCATAGCTCAAGCAAGGTGATAAGGAAAGAGGAAATAGATAGTATGCCATACAAAAAACGTCCGTTTATAGTAGGACTTACCAATCGTATTATTAATATCCCAAAGGAGCTTCCTGTGAAAATTGTTAAGTGCAATCTGGACACAGGACAATCTCTCTTCTTTACTAATTTGAAAGACAAAGTGTCCTATATATATATATATATATATATATATATATATATAATGGTGGGCCACCACAAACGCGTCGGTCTCTAGCACCCAAACGACTGAATTTTTTCAAAATCTGTTTGGGCGAGAATATATAAGCCTTCTAGGACTACAATCTAAAATTAGTTTGATTTATACAGGGTGATCTACAAACTTGTTACTTATCAAAGTTATATTATTTTAAATGGAATACCCTCCTTTTTAATTTTTTTTTGAAATAAGGTGAAAAAATAGGGTAGACTTTCAGTGGAGTTCCCTATACCTAAACCTTACAGTTTCCGAAATATTTAACATTTTTTGAAAATGTAGGGTTGTCAAATAATTCAAGTATTTTTCGATTCAGAAAAGATGAGACAATCTAAACTAGGTCATCGTAATAAGGATATTTGGAAGTACGTATTCTGTTGTTTATTGTTTCATATCATAATTTATAAAATACAAAGAATAACGCGTAAAGTTAACAAACTCCAAAGTTAAATATCTATGTTATTTTAAATAAAACGCCTAAGAAATTTTTATCGGAATGGAATAGTCTTTTGACAATAGTTCGAACTGTATTAGGGTTCCTTTACCTAACTTCAATACTTTTCGACAAATTAGTGTTTTATATATATATATATATATATATATATATATATATATATATATATATATATATATATATATATATATATTGGAAGCACTAATTTAGTTATAAATTTTACTTTAACGATATCTGGATTTGTTACAAATTGGAGACAGTTATGTGGTATAGATTTTTCGGTTGGTTTGTTGTTGATAGGTTTTAAATCACGATTCGGTACCAGGCGTTGACAAGTGTATATTAGTAAAAGGAAATTTTCTGGGAGTTTAATATTTTTAACGAATAAATCCTGCTTTGAAGTATCATTAATTATAGTTTAGATGAGTTAAAATTACGTCAAAATGGTTACTTTATAATTAAAATTACTTCAGAAAGATTTTTGTAATTTAAAAAAAAAGTTTACCAGTTCACTTAAATACGGAATTATTGTTTGAGGAAGTATACAAAATTTATTTGAATAACATGGTTAATTATTAATAAACAGGATGTATGTGCGTTACTTAATTCTAGGTATCAAGACTGTTTCTTTCATAGGAATTGTCCATTATGCAGTTTGGGTAATGAAATTTTTACGCCATGGTTAAAAAAGATGACCTGATTTTGCAAAGTGAAGGGAGTGTTGTTTTTTCGTTAGTCAGGCGTAGTTAAGGTGTAGAAGAAGCAGGGTGGGGCGCTTAGCGCTCGACTTGACTTAAGTGCGGAGTGACCTTGGGTTCTACCAGGGTTAATTGAAATTCTCGTAGGGAGAGTCTTCCCGTTTACCCTTTCCGGGGATCTTGGAGGATTTAGCCACCCGGTAACCTTGTTGTGTTGTGTATCGTTTGTCAGTAGTGACATTTTTACGGGTTCATCGAGGAGGAATCAGTGTTGAATGGTAATGTTATTCCTTAATTTTTTGGATTATAATCGCATTTTTTGCGGATTTTCTTTGTAACGTAAGTTCAATACATTCACTGAGTACATTCGCTCATACAGCTATCCCAATAAATGAAATTGCTGTAGATAAATATTGGTATCCTTCGATCAAATACCGAAAAAGTCAATTGCCGAGCATTGCCGTTATTGTTGCGAGGGGGGAGTGAAAGTTTCGCTTGATCATTTTATGCGAGTGAAGGTAACTACTGTTCTACATTTACTTTTTGTTGGTCATTTTAATAAACTGTTTTATTGGTATTTATTTCGGCGGATGAATACACTTCATTTTGTGTAGAGTTTCATATCGACGCCCTTCAGGCGGTTAAGATAAATTTTATGAAAGTGTATTCACCTGCGTATTGTATTATTTGACACTCACACACACACACACACACACACACACACACACACACACACACACACACACACACACTCACACTTACAGAAATTTTGACCGACCTTGAAGAAATTTTGTCAAACGTGAAATGACGTAATACGTTGATTTCCTGTTAATGAAAAAGATGTAATTACATAAACTTCTACACCTACATATGTATGAGTAGGTTGGAAGGTAAGATTGCTAAACTTTATCAAACCTAACAACAAAGGTAATGGTTGAAACGATTAAAATTGAAAAAAAGCATTAGAACTGTATGTATACTTTAGATTCTTCCAGTACTTCTTATGACTACAATAGTATATAACTTAAAATATTATTAAAATGTTCGTATTTTCAGGTGTGCTGTAATTAGGATCATGGCGGTTAAATAAAACGATAGATAGACAGTTTTAAATGTTGATTATAATAATCCTGTTCAAAATTTTCGATGCAGACCAGGGTCGTGCGCGACGTAAAAAGAATTCAAGTAAGTTGGCTGTCTATTTTAAGCAAAAGGTAAACATTTTTTATTCTAAATTATCCCATTAAAAATCATTTACTAAAAAAAACAACCATTTCTTCAATTTCAATTTGTTCAAACTGTTATATTAATAGCAGGCTGATGTTTATGTTTTAATCTTTCAACTTTCACAAAATTGTTCAACACCTTTAACTTTTAAAATAGTGTTTGACGATTTTCACCCGCGCTCTCAAAATCCCTCCAAAATGAAGAGATTTGGGAGATTTTAAATGCCATGCAGTGGTGACTACATTCACTTATTATGGGAACTTCTGTTTTTTGTTTTTGTTTAATAGAACCTGGTATAATTTTTTTTATTTCAGCGTTCGCACCTGTCAAATGACTAAATCAGAACGGGTGAGAAACTGCTACACGTGCACGAGGTAGTTGACCCATAAAGGTCGAAATTTTCATAGAATTAAATCTAAAGCACTTCCTAACAATGAATTTAAGAGTATTTCTTCAGTGAATTGACCAACATATTCTCTTAAACTGAGTTCAGCGGTAAATTTGGACCAGGGTGTTGCAGTTCTAGATGTCTCTGATCAAACATTAATTTTGACGAAGTTTGATTTTTGGGTCGTAATTTCGGGTGATTTAGTGGATCAGTCTTATTATCTTCAAGAAACTTTTGTTTACTTAACAGTTAAATAACTTGTTTCACAGTTTATTTTATTTGCTTCTGTTCAATTTTCAATAAACCTGCATACAAAAGCAATTGCACGTTATAGTTTGTAGAGATTCGAATAATTATCGAAGTAAATGCGTTAGTAACAACAAAGGAAAGTACTTTGGATTTCACCTCACGTAACTTTTTTGTGGGTTTAGTGATTATGGGCCAAAAAAGTATGTTCTGGACCAGGTGAGAAAATAAAGATTGGGACTACACCTCAGTTTGTTTGAGTACCTTTTAATTCCTCTACAGAAGAAGCGCTGTTACATGACCAAATAGGCGTAGCGTTTGCTAAACGAATAAACAGGTGGCCGAATGAACTCATGGGCGGAGTTCGTTAAAAGTAGTTCAAACAATACCATGCAATAAAACTGGAGTTACTGTAATTCGAATTTTTAGTACATTTACGTAGGTTTAAGGTGGTGTTAATTAATGATCACAGTAAACCTACCCGGTAGATAAGTAACTTAATTCTCAACATACGATTCGGAAAAATTTAATTTAAATTTATAAATATCGTTAAAGTGTGAATCACTAAATTCAATCAGTTTACTTAGTATCAAAATTACTACTACTAATTATTAAATTACTAATTTAATTGTCAATAGACGTGATGAAATTATATGTCAACCTATTTCTAAAATATTAAAGTGCGGTAGCTAATACGAAAATATTACCTAAATTATCATCCCAATAAGTAACTTATGGTTACTGAAGTATACGTCGCTTGGTATAAAGCTTTGTATTTCAATTGTGCACATAATTTTAAACAATTGATCTGAAATTTAGATTTCGTATTAAAAGACATAAATTACTATTCAATTTTACAGTTATCGTAAAAATTCAGTAGTGTTGTGTACTTCAATTGCATTAATAAACAAGCGATTCAAAATTTTTAAAGACGAGCAGCTTGGCAATAGTAACATTATTTCTGGCTGATTTACTAAAGCAGTAACGAAAATCAAATTTGGATCTTTTGTAAGCTTTTACCTGCAGCGCCACCATTAATAATGTAACATTAAACTGTATCAAACACTTCTTGAAAGATAGTGGAGGCTAACGACATTAACTATTTAGGACTCACGGCCAGCTTATTAGCCATCATTCAAAATACCCGCTTGCTAAATATCCAATCAGCTGGTAGCGCTGCAAATATTACCACGTACAACATGGACAAGCACCGATATGATCCCAGCACACTCACTTCATCATTTTCGGAGCAGCGCGTCCTCTTGCGTAAAAGTGGTTAGTAGAGTGACCTGTGAAGTTTTGTGTCTGCTCCATTACTCTTTTGTACGTAAGGTGAAATTTTCAGGCTTAATATTTGAGGTAATTCTTTATTGTAAATACATAAGCACTAATATATTGTAGACATATGTTATCAAGTCTTGAAATATAGTAAGAACAAAAAAATATTGTCTAACCTTCGTTACAAGCAAATACTTCAAGGACAAATTTCACCGTTAAACGGATCCAAGGTTTGTGTTATTTTTTGAAAAATATAACCAGAGAACAGCCATTTCGCACTTAGATCTGCTCTCCGAACATGTTTCTTTACTTTATGATTAGGTAGAAAAAATATGCCTATACGAATGTAAAATTGTCATACCATTTCCTCTAATATTTCTGATCTGTTCCTTTTATGTGGGCTAATACACAATGAGTGTTAAGCAATAGAGATAATCCTCTAGTGAAAATAAATACCATATTTTTTGCTGTATAATTTTTGCAGTAACTTGTCTAATTTTACATCAAGATGCAACGAAATTTGTTACACTTATGTAAAGCAAGTACTGACCAATTATATGATTGTTTGGATGGCACCAGTGAAGATCAAGCAAGGGGTGGCAACAGCGACGACAAAGAATAATCCCAATATAGCGAAAATAAGTCTATCGAGTAAGGGTCATCAAAGAATTCGGTTTTCTCGCGTAGAACTAGAGACGGCCCACTAATACTACCTACAGAAATTTCAGAACTTTGTACTGCAGATCTCCAGATCTTCTCTCCGCTTCCCAATTTGGAGGCCCAACAAGCAATACTAAGTAATGTTCCGCTTACGCCTAATATCGTAACTACACATGAAGAACCTATGTGTGCTACTGATGATCTACCAGTCGAAACTCCATGCAGTAGCAGAACCATTACATATGATAATATGCGACTAAACCTACGTTGAGAAATCAAACCTGTGTTGCAGAAGACTACGCGTAGTTTGAGGAGGACAGAGACGACTCTGTAGCAGGCCCTAACTAGAAGAAAGAGCCGCAGAAGAAAAAAAACTGCCATGGAACTTTTATCTTCGTCTTCGGGTGAAGACGAAGAAAAGCCAATCGCGGATGACTTACGACAAGGTGATACTGACAATGTCAACTTTCACTAAGTATAAATGCACACCGCTGACTTTCCAAAACTATAATTTTTCCTATCCTATTGGGCCAGTCTTAATCATAGATATGGTTAATCCTCAGATTATTTTTAAACATTTTATGAATAATGACATTTTACAATACATCGCCGAAGAAAGCAAGTACGCCAGGAAAAAACGGTACAGACTTGTCTACGGATGCAAACGAACTTAATTTTAATCATTATGGGATTTCACTATTTTCCAGCAATGAAAATATATTGGTCAGCGCATACAAAGTTTGGTGTCCCAGGAATTTCTGACGCAATAACCGTTTTCTAAAAATTATTCGGTACTTGCACATAAAGAGTTTGAGTTGAAAAAAACATTTTCTGAAAAAGTCATCAAGAAATTTGGCTGTTGATGAAAATATAGTGGGTTGCAATGGCAGTAGTTTTAAACAGTATATGCCCACCAAACGTGTGTTTAAGATTTGGGCAATAGCGGATTTTAAAACAAGTTATCTTCTAAATTTTGATGTAAAAACGCCTGGGAATATAAACGAACAGCTTCAGCATAATTCCCAGAAGCTCTGGCATACATTATGTGCATACCTGCCATTTCGGAGTTGGAATACCGATTATTGTTCATTATGGATAATGAAATTGTATGAAAATTGATCAAAAATCACAATATGACAATTATGACTTTTAGTCCACTGCCCACTTACTAAATGTTGGTGCGGTAGTATTTAATTGACCGTGATTGATGAAATTGCAAATAACTCGTAAACCGTTTACTTTATCAACTTCAACCAAGAGGACCAAATTTGCAGAAAATTGAATAACGGACCAAAAAACGTCACCAAAATACCTGAAAAATCACACACAAAAAATTTGGAATAGACAGTATACGGGAACATTTGACCTTCCGATTTAATTTAATAATAAATCACTGAAAATATTTAAAATCTAATAATTTTGTTATTTCATGTTGCAGTAAAAATGTAAAATTTTTAATCACATTTTCGCATTTCTCCAATTGAATGAATTGTTATCTCAAAGCTGTGGTCTGAGGATTGTTAACATAAACCCTTCCCTGCCAGAAGCCCCACAAAAAATAGCCTTGTGGTGTGAGATAACAATTAACTTCAGCTCTTCGAGAAATTATTCTATCACCAAACCTTTCTCTTAAAAGATTGATCATTTCATTCGCAATGTGGCAAGTGGCACCATCCTGTTGAAACCATATATACTGGACATCCACACTTTCCAAATTATTCCAAAAATAATTTGTTATTACTGTCCTGCGCTTTATTCTGAAAAAAATAGGGACCAATCTCACCTCCAGCCTAAAAAACACGCCACACAGTCACTTTTTCTAGATACTGTCGTTTCTTCAGTACTTCTCTTGGATTGTCTTCTCCCATTTTGTTTTGCTTGTTAACGTGTCCAAGTTCAAAATGAGCTTTATCGCTAAAGACTATTAGTCGAAAAAAATCAACAAATGTACGTCGTGACAAGTGATCGGTTGACTTCAGTCCTCGTATCAACTGTATCTTGCAGGTTCTTGAATGCAGATCTCTCTTTAAAATGTTATGTAAACTCGATTTTTTGATATTTACTGAGAACATTTACGAATTGACATTTTAGGGTTTTTAGCAACAGTTGCACGTACCGTAGCCTCTGAGCCAACACGCCGATTGTAAACTGTTTGTCTGTTGACTTCTACTGACCCAGACTCTTCAAATTTGTTCACAAAGTTCTCAATAACTTTTACCGATGGTGCAATATTTTGTCCGAAATGCGTCCGACATTATCTTGTAGTTTCAGTAAAACACCCCAATTTGGTAGTAACCTTTTGCAACAAATACATCTTCTTCAATGGAAAATAGTTCCATGATGAGCCTGTTAAAACTAATCGCAAATATTTCATTGACATCTGTCACTATAACATTACATTTAAGCATGAGTAATAAAAATTGCGGAGAATCTAATCGGAACGTCAAATTTGGACATAATTCTCGAAGAGCTGAAGTTAATTGACCGCCTAGATCTCACGTCACTACATTATTTTTTATGGGACCTTGAAGGGAAGGGTTTATGTTAACCATTCTCAAACCAATTGGAGAAATTGACCAGAATATCTGCGAAAATGTGGTTGAAAATTTGGGAAAAAGAGTGTTAGCGTGCCAAAGGAGAAGAGATAATTTTTCTTTGTTAATCGCAACATTTGTACTTCAAAATGAAATATTAAAATCATTACATTTGAAACATTTTCAGTGATTTATTAATAAATTAAGTCGGAAGGTCAAATTTGAACACCCTTTATATGAAGGAAAGGTAAAAGGTGGACAAGAAGGCACCTTAGGCGAACGAGTAGCACCTCAATTCTCTAAATGCTACTAAAATAAGGGTCTATGTTATGTTGTGACAATTACTTCAGCACCTTCAACTTGGTAAAGATCTTCTTGCCAAACAAACCTTTTCTTTTGGAACTCTTAAAAGCAGTAGGAAGCATTTTTTTTCCGCTATATTGAAGTTGGATAAAAACATGTCACTAGACGAATTCAAGAGAGATAAGCTTCTGTAAATGGAAGGATCGTAGCAAAAAAGTGCAATTATCTTGAGTTCTTTTCATGATCCTTCTACATTAGTTGATACTACAAGGACAACTAAGACAGGTGGACAGGAAGCAATGCAGTGGCCTAAACCAATAGCTGATTATTACGAAAACACGGAAGCCGTAGATTATTTTGATCAGTATATGGCTTATTATAATACAAGTTGGAAAACTCGTCGCTGGTGGATGAAGCTATTTTTTTACTTACTGGAATCTGCGATAGTAAATAGTGGAAGATACGTCGGTGTTGATGATTTTAAACGCACATCAAATGCAGGAATACTTATACCAAACAAGGAAACATTTCGTAGGTGTGCACACTGTAGCACTAAAGCAATAGTAGTCTGTTCCACCACAAATTTTAGATTAATTAACTGACCACTGAATTTCAGGTGAGTTCAAAGGCACCACCATAGGTACCACTGTTATGATGTACTTACTTCACGTTTGCACATTAATTCTTATACATTTTCAAAAAATTCTTCTGAGCCTTAAATGGTTAATGACACACAAGAGTAATATAAATTGGTTATTTTTGCACTTACGTACAATAATCAAACACAATCTTTTAAAAACAAATTTAAACTAAAATTCTGAGCTAATTATATCTAAACAAAGAACACGTTACATAGATACTAATAAATATAGAAACGGTCCTACGATTTTGATACTGCTGCAGGGTTGCCCTTTATTGTTACCTTTTTTCTTACCTGTTTCACTATAGACCATTTTTTGTACGTAACAGTTTTTTTCGTGATCTTGTTTTGCGACTAAAATTTCACCAACAGTGTACAATAATAATTAATTAACTTCTCATATACGACTTTACCCTTAACTCCCTATTTTTGTTATAATAATCTGACCTTAATTGTACTTAAATTGCCGTTATTTGTTTGCACCAGAATTCACACTGTTACTGCCATATTTTATTATATCTGAACATACTTTATAAAATTAGGATTAAGTTTTCATATACAATTGTTGAGTAAGTATGCAAATTAAAGACAGAAAATCCCTTACAGGTCCTGTAGCTTACTAGTTTTAACTACCGTGCTCAATTTTGTGAGTATCACGTTAGGAATACCGAGTTACTCGGTTATAGACTAGCTCTTTCCATATATTCCTTTTATACCTTCAGATATACCACGTCATTATACTGTAATGACGTATTTCCGCTAACACTCAAATTTCACCCAATCAAAATCGATTGCGTCGGGTCCATATTAGGTCGGATGTAATGGTAGAGCCTTTTTTGAATAAAGCAGCAAGATATCATTTTACACTTATACACACACCAGCAGATATTTCAGTCCCTTTAGGACACCATGGCGCTTTTAATGAAAAATGTGAAAACCACATAAGGACATGATTTTTAACAGTAAAAATCTCTGAGTATCACACTATAATCTTAACAAAACATTAAATGCTTTTAGGAGGAGACAATTGGATTGTGCTGTATTTTGCAACATAATACGTTAACGACTTTCATCCCTGAAAAATGTTCCATTTACACACATTCAAATTTTTGTGAAGAAAATTATATTATAATGTCCTTATTATTACTATAACAGCCCATATGTGATATAAAACCATCCGATCGCTAGAACTGAAAATGTGACATCCTGTTTCTAAATAATAAACCTTGTTACTCAAATAAACCCTCTATACGCTCCCCATTAACAACTTTATCCAAAGTGAGCTGATCAACTATAAGATACCAAGAATTACTCAACGCGCGGCAGATTTACGGCATAAGCACGATAAGAAAAAATAAACTTCAACGACGAAAATTGCAACGTGCCTAACTACCACACTGTATAAAACGGGAGAAATGAGTGAGCTCGACTGAAACTCAATCAAATGGTGCGAAGACCGCAGAGCACTAGGATTGCATGGGTGTTTTGGAGGTATCGATAAAATAGTTTAAGTTAGAATCTGGTTAGTGAGGAAAGATCCTAAATAGGCGCCACAAGCTTTAAAGAAAGAAGGAAAAGAAAATAGGTTCTTGTTCCTTGAAAAGGGGAGAGAGCCTGTGAAGCTTGAAACAGGGAGTAATAGGAATAGTAATTAAGTGACAATTCCCTCAACAAACGTAAATTTATTTTTTTCTTTAAATTCCAAACCAACGCTATTGTATAGTTATATAAATATATGAATAATAAATGAAATAAATTATACACAGTATGTACGTTACCCTCAAAACCACAAAAAATATATAAGTGAAAATGAGCTTGACGAGAGCAAGTCGTGAGCTTGTACATACGCCCACAGTAATTTACTATTTATAATTATAATACCAAAAACAATAATGCCCCTTCCGGCCGACGCAAGATCTTACGTACCTTAGCCTGAAAAGGCCAACGTAATAAACCTATTAAATCAGTTATTTACAAGAAAGAAAAATTAATTAAATAATTCAGCTTGCCTTTCGTTTAACAAAACTGGATACTAAACCGTTTTTGATTCAATTACCTAAATACAATTGGAAAAGCTTCTTCAGTCTACTTAAGTAATTAAGGAATTTAAATTAGAAAAGAAATTGGTCCGAACAACCTTATCCATAAAACGATAGTGTCTATTATATATTTGAGCTACCGAATAGCATTTAAACTAGGACGAAATCTCGCGCCAACTTGACATTATTCAATATCACGCTACACAAAATGTTACATCTGGTATAAACATAAAAGTTGCAGAAAAGCTACTGCGCACGACCACATAAGCAATAGTACACAATTAATCCCGAAAATGGAGGTTGTACATGAACTCCCTACTAGGTGTGGCACAATTTTAAGAAAAATTATTCAAAATGTTGATTATTGAGTGTGCGTAAAATACTGAAGAATGGTTTAATTAACCTATAGCTGTTCTACATGAGAGAAATTATATTAAAATTAGCTGAAATCGGGTATCAAGCTAATAACGAACTTACACTACAAGTAACATGTTTAACAAATATTCGTTGACAGAATTAATATAGATGTATTTAATTTCGTTGTAGGCGATCGTAACCTGCTGAAGGCAATTTAGGTACGAGTTGTATTGGTGGGTATAATATTTGTTAAATACTTGCTAACAGAAGAAAGGTAAATGTACTTAATTTCGTTGTAGGCGGTCGTACTCTGCTGAAGTCAATATATACATGCCATAGAAGGAAAGAGCTGACCTGTGTTTGCCAAGGTTTATGCGTTATTCAACATAGCTAGGATTTCACCTGCTTCAATACAGATGTAACCTCAACGATCACGCAATAAACAGAAACTTTGATGTAATCATAACGGTGAAGTTATATGGATACTTAAGTGTTAAAACGAATGTGACGGTGTTTATTCACTAAGAAGGTGTTACCTCTAACGTCGAATGCGAGCGTTAGTGTAAATATCTTAACCAACTGCTGACATCTATTTCTTTAAAAAAGTAATATGAAATTCTTTCGTGTTTGAAACCTGAAAGAGAAGTTCTAATTACTACAAGGTTAACGAGATCTGATACGGTTTACCGAAAATGTGTGGATGGAGTGACATATTTCTATTACATCCGCCTTTAATAACGACTATATCATTTCTATACAACAAAGCGATACTATATTGTGAAAAATTTCCAAGAAAAATGATGCTTAACATCTACGAAATAGAAACAGGAAAATTTAAAACCATTCCACAGCAATGGCGGTTTAGAAAGAAAGCCAACGCCTCAAGAAACAATCTTACAGCTTGAAAAATATTCCTATCAATCATTGTTACCACAATAGCGTTTTATGTATTGTTAACAGAATAAACCGTTATTTATACAGTATATTTATTAAGAAATAGCAAAATAACAGATTCCTTTTCAGGGTTAAGTATACCAATCACCAGAACTACGTACATCTCAGAGATGGCGCTATAGGTATTAATTGAAATTAATTTTTTTGTAAATGGTAAACAACTACAGAAAGCTTTAATACGTTAAACTAGCGGAACTAATAATGAGTAAACTTTTGAAACATAAAGGTGGATACGAGAGAGAAATAATTTTCGTATAACGTAAAAACGTACACTCCATAAAAGAAAATCATATGAGAAGTAGAAGTTAGCTACAATATAGGAATAATTTTGTATAACGTTTAATCCATCATACTCATTAGTAAATGCCGTAAATACAGAAATTTTAAACCTTTATTGTAAAGAAATAGATAAGAGTGAGCTTAAAGTACATTACTAAATGTTTAAGTCACAGCTACTTATTTAAGGAAGCTTTTAGAAACAGTAACCAGATAAAATGATACAATCGATCCTATATCAATTTTTGCACGTTAAAACATACATATATTATATTTCATAAAACCAATTTAATTCTGGACACGAAACTAGACACACATTTAAAATACAATTTACGTAAAACTACGTTTATAGAAATTCTACAATATGATATACTAATATATGATTATTTACAAACGAAATAAAAATTTTACGTCAATTTCACTCACATGTGACAAAACCCATTATTATGTTCTTTTACAACATGAAGCTATTGAGATGTATAAACATCCTAATAACTTCATTCGGAAAGAACAATATCTTCGTTTAAATAGGTTTTGGCATCTTATAATTAAACAAAGGCACAATAGTATGCCTTAATTTTAATTTTAGCTTTTTGCTGTGTTTTTCCTACACCTTGCTTTACCAACAATGTAGTAGTTGAAATTAAAATTAAAATTAAAATTATATTTTGTTTTCGCTGTAAAATAACACTTACAACTATTAACAAAACAATTTCTCTGTTAGATTTGACTGGATTTTTAACAAATGTCAAGTCTCTATTTGTGAATGATTTTATCAATTTAAATTAAAGGTTTTCACAACTTTACACTTACATCATAATTTTGTTAAATTTGCTCTTTGGTTATGACGTTCTTCACTGTTAGTCTTCGCCCGTTAAAGGGTGTTCTAATTTGTCGTCGTCAAGGGAATTTAAGAATATTTAATTCATTAAAGATCTAGTTATTCTTTACTAAAATTGTATTCCGTAGTAGGCTTACACGGTTATTAAACTATTTTATTCATAGCAGGCTTATGTTATTGTTTCACTTTCTCAAATTTAATAAATTTTGTTTCAACATCTTAAGCAAGCCTGAAAGATTTTATTACTACTGAGGACGATAACTGTAAGTATTATCGAAACGTTTAGTTTGAATAAAACATTAATACAAAAATCCATCATTGAAAACCCAAAAATTTTGAATGTGTAATAATGGCTTACATTTTCATAAAAAAAATCGGTATTTATTACGAATGGTTAGTCCGCGGGATTGTAATGGTTAGTTACCCTAGGGTTAATACAAACTATATCAACTAAGGTTAAACCATTCAACTGTTATTATTAACCTTTTTCATATCGCACGTAAACAAGGATTGTTGCTGGAATCTGTTATTATAATTTTGAAAGTAGACGACATTAATCTTTGTAGATAAGCTGAGTTCATTAAATTACCGGGGCATAGGTTACATTTTGCGCTGCAAATAATGCTCTACGGTTAATATTCAAAAATTCTTTGAATAAGGAATGTTAGAATTCTGTTTATTGTCATTTTAGGCGTATACTATCAGTTTAGTTACTTTCGTAACTAGTGCGCTGTTTACACATTTTTTGGTACGAGGCCTTTCATTTTAACCCGTGGCATCTGCCGAGTGATAAAATGTAAGGCCGACACAATGTAACAGCGCAGGTATTGCGAAAAAAATTGTTTGTAATCGTTTGCATACAATTATAAAACATTAAATTTTGAAATATTTGTTGACAAAGGTCAAATTAAATACATAAACCAAAAAGTTTTTATATTTAGTTTATTATACCACTTTCTTGTTTATGCATTTAAAGTAACGATTACAAAAAATACATAATCACCCTTGACGAAACGTGGTATCTAATCATCACTAAATTATTTTTTGATATTGCTTTCAGTTATCACTGCTTTTTTTTTGTTTAATTTTGTTTTCCTTGAGAGATGTTCAAAGTGGGAGCAATTTGTTTCATGTTAGATTCTGTGTTTATGTTATTATTTCTTATGTTAACCATAGTCATCTTTGTCGGGATACAATGTGTTCACATTCTTACTCCAACATAGAATGGATTCCACAATTGTCCTGTTAAGGTTAAACAATTATTCGACTAGTACACTAGTACATTCTATTACATAATTTGGATTTTCATCCTAATTACATCTAATAGTTAAAATGAAAATGCACAGTTCACACAACTACAAAAAAATTGCATATTCACAAACATTCGCATTTAAGTTACAAGGACGAGATGTTTTAAAATGACTAAATAACCATCATCATATCTAGCACCCAAATGTATATACGTAGTAAAAAATTACATACCTTTGATCAGAATATTTTTCATAAATATCTTTAAAAACAAGTGCATAGTTGTTTCCCCGTAATATATTTTCACCAAAATATCCAAAACAGCGAAATGGACTAATGTAAACAACTCCTCTTTTTTTCCAGTAACTGTAAATAATATGTAACTTAAAAACTGCAAATAAAAATAAAATTGAAAAAATCGAAAGAAAAGCTTCTATCCACATGTTGTTCTCTGTAAATAAAAATTACAACTGAGCGTTTCTATGTATGCATATCTGCAGTAAATATTATTCAAAACTGTTTCCTTGTAAAATGTAAAAACAAATTTCCGAATATATCCGACGGTGGTCTTACACAAACGCTTTAATTAATGATTTTTGGAATTGGTTAATGGTCAAGGGTTCCTAAGAAATCTTTCCATGAAGTGAGCTCATGTAAAGTTGAATAATCTTTAAAAGTGGGCTCTATACTTTTCGATCTAATCTCTAGATACCCAAAAAAATACTTCAAGAGTCGCATAAAGTGAATTTAAAAATTTATGTAACACCCTACAAAAAAATTTTGTTACGGTAAAAGACACATTTATTTTGGAACCTTATTGGTTTAGTTTCCAATTAAATTATAAACTTTCTAAGTGAACTGACTGGCACATATCTTTAAGATCGTCTAATAACTGAGTTTTTTCCATTTTTGAAGTAGAAGTGCCTCATGATACAACTACAACGCCTAGTCTTATAATGGTGCAGTAGGTCGCCGCTTCTACGTTTGCTATAATCGTTGGTGAAATCGATAATTGTTTTTCGAAAGTGTGAATCGGTTGTATATTATGATTATGTGTTATCGGAGTTACAATTATTCCATTGTTCCCCAATCTAATCTTCACTTTATCTTTCGATACAAAGGAGGAGTGTGCGCTTATCTCAAGGACAACAACGTTTGCAAGAGATTCATCCTTTGGGGAAAAAGAATTCGACATAATTTGGTTTAAACTATCTGGTCCTAAATTTGTGAAATCTTACTGTTGCATTTATATATTTTCATCTTGCGGTATCTCAATTTTGGGAGATAAACCTAACTATACTCCACATGTTTTAGATTCCTTTCTTACATCAAAGCCACTTGTTTACAAAACTTCAGTTCTTTCTCCACTAGGTCAATCAGAAATATCTTCTACTGTCCCTAATTCCTCTGTTGTTCTCAACACTGATTTCTTTGCAAACTTTCCATGGCGTGAATACTGTTCTAAGTCGTACTCATCTTAGGACATTGCTCTTTCGGTATCTGAAGTCATCCTCATTGGCATTCCGAAAAAATAAAATCGTATTGTTCATTCTCGTTCCCAATCTCGGTTTGATAAAGTTTTTGTTGATGCAATTATTTGAAAAATAAATTTTATACTAAATGGAAATTTAACAAAATGGTCCAGTCATGCAGAATACAATGGGGCTAGAAATACCTGCAAAAGTGTTGTTATTATTAAATTTAAGGTCTATTCAATCTCTGTCTTCTGGAGAATTTCTTTCAGCATGGAAGTTAACAAATATTTAATATATTCCCAAAAAAGGCGATAAGACCGATCACTACAGCTACCCACCAGTTGCCATCTCTTCCATTTTGTCTAAAATCATGGCTAAAGCAATCAGTCATCAGCTGCTCTCTGTCCCTGAAAATAACAAACTCATCAGTGAACACCAATATAATTTTGGGTAGAATCGTTCAATAGGTGGTCTTTTTCCATATGTGATTTAAGTTTGGAGTAATACAAAAGAATAATCCAGCGAAACAGTTTGGTTTAAGTGTTTACTAGCCAAATTCACCTAGGCTGAGTTTCTAGTTTTCTTGACAAAAGTCGAATACGTGTCATAGTTGAAGGCTTCTTTTCAAGTTTGGGATCAATTCGGGCGTGCCACAGGGATGATAGCGCCTACACTTTCTCTGCTATATATAAATAATATTTCTACAACGACTAACCAAGACCATTACTTTCCTGACCACAGCACCCCGCATTGTAGTTCATCTTAGTTTACTCATTATAGTAATACACCTTATATCTCAAATTAGACCGTAAAGCTATATTGGCAATTTCCATCAACAGAGACATTCAACGTATCCTTGAATAGGGGAGTGTTACTCTAGTTAAATTTAATGCTAATAAAACTCCTTCTTGCCTTGTGTCCGCCAAAAAACTCGATCATTTCCTATTGTAAACTTGAATGGGTCAGATCTTAAGTTTTTAGACTCTATTACTATGGTGCGAACTACAAAATCTTCAAATCTATCATGGTTTGACCTTCTTCTTTCAGCTACCAAAGCGGCTGCTCCCAAAACCGAGTTTTTATGCAGGTCTAAGTCTTTCTGCCGAATATAATCCTGGTCTCTGGGTTGGTGTTCTCGATATCGTTGATCGTATTCAAAATATCTGGTGTGCTACAGCACACGACCTTCCATCCTACAAAGTGGAAATTAAAAGAAATGAAATAATTTTAATAATAATAATTTTTAGGATAATTATGCATTCCCTTTTTTGATACGTTCACAACGAGAATAGGCAACATCGTAAAAACAAAAACAATAACCTTTGTCAAATGGACGTTTAAAACTTTATGCCATGCGTTCAAAAAATTATAAAACCGTCCGCTTCTATAAAATACCTATTTAATTAATTTTTAATCTTACATTGCTTTATATTCGGAAACTTTATAAAATTTTAGTCCTCATGGTCTGAAAAGCTTATTTCTGGTTTTAAACCTTTTAATGCCCCTCAGGGTTGGGGTTTAAACAACGTCACTACTTTATGAATAATCAAATAATCTAAGCGGAACCTGTTGTAACAATTTTATTATCTAAATTGTTATAAAATAAATCAAACTCTAGGGAACAAGCTAAATAAACTTAAAATATTCTGGTTTAACGAATAAAATAACAAATAATAAAACAAAATTAACTCTGGTTGGCACCGTTCCCAAAACTGCTAGAGACGCCGTTGGTGGGCTTATTTTCCTACGCTCGTGGGTAAAACTGTAACTAGGTTATTATACAGATGTTTAATACACACGTGAAAATATTTCTTTTACAAAAGTTAATTAAACAACAGGTGTTATGTGGGTGCAGGAGGTGGTAACAGGTCAGTAGGTTTTTGATACAGTTCTAATTATGTAGGAAAGTTATGGTATGATAAGCACCATATGATTTTGCCTCGGTTTATTTACTTAGGTGTGTATTAGTAATTCGTGTATGAATTATGTGTACCTGGTGGCATTTGAATGTTATGAACTTGGATCTTAGGATATTTACCGGGTGAAGAGAATATCGGTTTTAACTGTAATTATGATCACGTAGTTTTAAATTGAGATTAGGTAATTAAGGGTTTAGATGACACGTGACCCAACGAGCAAAGGGTTGGAACTGTTTCAGGGGGCTGGCTTAAGTAGAAGTAGTTTGTTGTTCGGGGCCTCACCTCCGTCGAAATAACTACGTCATTTGGGAATAATACAAAAACCCGTCTCGGTGCGAATCACAGCCAAGATGATAGCTTCAACTGTTATACTTTTCGCTTATGTGAA
The DNA here is from genome assembly GCA_036346205.1 of Vesta saturnalis. Lineage (NCBI taxonomy): Eukaryota > Metazoa > Arthropoda > Insecta > Coleoptera > Lampyridae > Vesta > Vesta saturnalis. The sequence goes on from JARFJB010001417.1 coordinate 368,500, forward strand.
GGTACTTATATTAATGAATAAGGGTATTCTGGCGCGCGCTACATTTAGCTATTCGGGGCCTAGCCTCCGGCGAACTAATTATCTCGTACCTAGGCACGTTTATGTACCGGACTCGGTGCTAAGAGCAGCCAAGAGTATTCTACACAAGCGTGACTTAAAAAAGGTGATTGTAACGATATGGGGTTGGTGGGTAGGAATGTAAGTGGTGAATGATTGAGGAGTGTAAAGTAAGGTAAAAGCGGTCGCAGGATTGGATATGTAACTCAGGATACTGAGTTGTTCAGGTATTTCTGGAGTATAATGTGTAATTTGTAAGTTCAAGTATGTGTGTTTGGTGTATGATTGAGAAATTTATGCAACTGATAACATTTATTAATAATGACAACACAGTTGTGGAAATAACTAGGAAGTAAGATTTGATATGAATTGTTTACTAGCTCAGCAAATTTATGTAAAGGATTCGCACGATCATTACAAAGAATAACAATTTCCGTTGAAAAATTTGTCAACACATTTTATTATAAAATTAACCAGGTAATGAAACATTCGACGTAACACATAAATGCTACTTTAGGTATTTTTTGCTCTTAATTACACGTCGTACCTAAAAATTGCGTAGAAAGTAATTAACTGATATGTTGGAAATTTTATATCTTTGAAATATACATCCGTTTCAGATATAAAAGATAAGAACCAAAAACTGTACCTCTCCGCAGCTGAATTTTTCTCACAGTCAAATCAGCTCCAGAAGAAATGAAAACAGGCTTAACTATGAAAGTACATGCAGTATTTTGATAACGTATGGAACGCATTTTGAATGTAAATGGAGTGAGTTTGCACGAAAAAAATTTTTTTGTGCACGCAGAATGTAAGCTAGTGTAAATGATTCACCATTGGAGTTTAATGGAACATTGTGTAGCACATGAAAGAATACTTGAATGTTGTAAAAAGATTTTCATGTTGAAAGCATTAAATTTGGTTGAAAAATGTTTTGAGAAAATTGTGACTGAGACGGCACTGGAAAATAAGGAATTCGGATTAAAGAAATAGTTGTAGACGTATGAGTGAGTAAGATTATGATATATTCATATTGAATTAATGTGCAATAAGGAATGTGTATGCATATTTTTGTTTTTAGAAATTTTGTAATATTGTGCAATAATGAAAAATTGATTGCTTGTTCAAGAATGAAGTTGTTAGAATGTAATAAAGTTGGCTAAATTATGCGGAAAGGGGATTATCCCACGTGCGAGATTTTTATAGAAAGTTAAGTTATGGTCTGGATAATGTACAGAGTTAATATAGTTACATTCAATGGTTTTTCAGAGAGTTGTGAGTGAATTTATAAAGTAAATTCAAGATAGCTACGTTGTTCTTAGTTTCGTTTGCATTGGGTCCATCCGGGATTTGCACTCGGCAAAGAAACCCGTGCGATCTCGGTTGTTACAGGTGGATTTTGGTGGTGGCGCGAATATGTTGCGGCATATTAGTAATATGTCAGGCAGACGGTATATAAGGCAGAATTTAATAAGGGTATAGGAGAGAACCGCACCGTTAGATCTTGAGTTAAGGCGGTCGCGGGCGGGTTGTGTCTAAGAAACCTTAGAATGGTCAGTGTGGGATTTTGTAAAAAAAAAAATCAGTGCTGCAGTAAATATATACAAAAGACTGCGATAACCTATAATGGGGATAATCTTATATAGACATTAGAAATAAAACAGTTTAATTGTGACTTGAAGAAAGGAGTGGTTTCCTTTCAATAAAATTAAAAAGTGCAAAAGCAGATTTAAAAATAACACGGCAAATATTTTGTTGAGAGTGTTCAGTAGTAGAACGTGCGATAATAATAGAAAGAAAGCGTGAAATAACCCTTTAAGTAACCTAATAAAAAGTTTGTCAATTTAGTTCAGACATTGGTGCTCATAACTGATATTGAATGAAGTACATCTGTACAATCGTTAGTAGTATGAAGTCGATTGTATAAAGACAACTAAAAATTTTAATATTTATTCGTTAGTGAGTTAACGTCCGGATTATTCATCAAGCATGACCGTCTACTGTACCTTGTGTCCGTGTGTGTGCACATTTAAAAAGGATTACTGGAAGCAGACCATATGGACTTCACTATATCACGGATAGAGGATTAATTAATGTAAGTTGTAAGAAATGGTTTTAGGGTTTGTTTAAAAGACAAAAGTACAATTTCCTTTTAAGTTTATTTTTGCATGTTGAGTTAACAATTTCTTATTATAAGCAAAAGGATAATCGAACTTTATCTATTTTGATGTGCTTAGTATACAAGATTTTTGGGGAATTTTTAATCTACAAGAATTGATATTTGTGGTGCTTTTAAAGCCTCGTGTTTGTGCATATTTACAATTGCAAATTGGTCAATAGATATCCATTATTTAATTTACTTTTATTGTTTATTTGTCCCTGAAATAAAATTTTAGCACTAACCTATGTAAATTTACCTAACGGGTTACATCTATTGGTACTTGAAACGACCTTTGAATATTTTTGAGCTTAATGATCGAACTGAAATCGCGTAATGAGTTAGATCGATTACAAAATTGAAGTATTTTGAAGTACTTGATAGTCAGTAATATACAGACCACAAATAACCGAATATTTTTATTAAGTATAAATTACAGATTTGAAGTATTAAAACTTGAACCTGTTGATGAATGTTTAAATACGATTATTTTGAAGAGAAGGTATTCATAAAGTATTTATGATGAAAGCAGTGACCGTTATTTTTTAAAGTTTTCAGCAAAAACGAATGTCTTGTCGATATAGTTTTGTTGATATAAAAATAATTAAACCGATTTTTTATTTCGATTCTCTTCTAAATTGGGTAATAATTCAGAGTTTTCTAACAGAAATATAAATTATAAATAATACATAAATATAAATACGAGGGATACATAAAAAGTGTTCAAATTGTTTCATGACTTGGAATTTCCATATGTACGGGGTGTGTTCAATAAGTTAATGACGACCCGTGTATTTCAAAATTTGTTTAAGCTTTTGGATATATTTCTTTTGGAGTGTGATTGAATTTAAGTTGTGAATGGTTTTACTGAGTAGGCTGCAATCCTGTCTTCCACAGTCAGATAGGATTCATTAAACATTGGCAACCTGCTTACTTCGGTAAGCCTACTTACATGCGCACACGCAGACGTACACGCACACGTACACGCATATGCAAACAACATAGTTTTTCTACTGGTATTCCAATATATATTTATATACATATATGTATGTTGAATGGATTTATACACACACACACACACACACAACACACACACACACACACACACACACACACACACACACACAATATAACCGTAGGTAACTACTTACCACAGTTTCATAGTCGCGGTATCAAATACCATTAATACTTAACGATGGATTTAACTTCAATTAATTACTTATAAACTGTAACAAAACGCACTATTTTATTTGATTCTATTTCTAGTATACATTTATCGTTCCCCTTGACCTGTTGTAGCGACGCATTAGTTACCATCGAATGAAGTACCTCTGTATATGTATAGATCAAAATTTAAGTTGGACATATCGTTGTAGTTTTTTATGAAGAGATAAAAAATTACTGTGGTCAAACACTAAACCTTATACAACTAACTGTCCTGCGTTACAAATATATTTCAAGCTGCATTGTGTTATTACATTTTGAGGATCTTTCAGCTTACCTACAAACATTTTTGTTGTATAAAAACGTATAATAAAACTCAAGAATCATGTAGGTTATTACACAAACAGACCACACTAGGCTTTGTGAAGGCTTACCAAGGTAATCGGCTTGCCAAGCTAACTGCAGTGGAAACGAACGGGTTCGATATAAGACGTAAAATGGTTGAGATTTAGATATAAACACATTTCACTTGCTAGAAAACAGTAAACAACAACATTCAATTCGGGAAAAATTGTCTCCAGGCGCCATAACAATCTGAAATTTCTCTGAAATAAATAGTCCTTGACGAGTTGTTAAATTAACTCTACCTGACTGTGGAAGATAGAATTGCAGCCTACTCGATAAAATCATACACAATTCAAGACCACGTCAAATTTCATTCTAGTAATCTTAATCAATCTGTCTTAATCCCAAAACAACAAGCACATGCACGGCAATTTAATTTTGAAAATCTTTAAGTACAATTAACGTTAAACATAAATTTATCCAAACCTTTCATAAAATTTTGAAGACGTTATTTGGAGACTTTTAGATTTACACATGTATACGCACAAACTAATATTTATGACTGTCATCATAATTCTAAAATAACAAATATCACCTAATTCGGAAAAATGATTCAGTGTGTAAATTTTTTACCATAGAAACATTAACGCGTATTTTAAAAATTGTAAAACATAACTAGCAGTGCGTTTTTTATGAATCACATTTCTTCTCAAACGCTGTTAGTAGTTATTATCATGAAAATGAATTTAAACGTTTGCAAGTATGAATCGCTGTGATTCAAATCTGAAATTCTGCTTAATAAATAGATCGTGTAATCGTTATAATAAATATTCACTGTAAATCAAGACTGATATTGTATACCGAATGACTCCAATGGATATAATTAAATTTTTTAATCGATTTTACGCAAAATAAACACTTTTCAGGTCAATCATGTAACCAAAATAGTTCTCTTTAAAGCTGTAGATTGAACCTTCACTTCAACGAGATCTTGTAATTAAACTGCAAGTATGGTCAATCACAATTTAAACAAAGGGATAAGTTTACTAACCGCCCTCCTTTAACCAAACCTTTCAATAATATTTACATACATTTGTAAGACCCATAATTTTGAGCAGGTTTCTTTTATGGGTTACCCTTACTAATTACCACTATGTGGATTTCTTTTTAATCTCGGCTAGTCAGGAATTTTGGGAAGTGGGTTTGTAGACTTATATAACTGTTAAACAATTTCGTACCCAGATTTAATACATATATTTAAAACAAACTTCTGGAATTATAATAATAGTATAAAAAAATGACATTCTGGTAAAACAAATTAAGTATTCAAATTTAACAAAATAATGGAAAATAAAAAAAACTTCTAGTACAGCGCCTGGTATTTGGGTAGCCCACCGTACATCAGAGTAATGCTGGTGTCGTTGAAATGTTTCAGGACAGGTGTCGCCGGAGTATCGGGCTCGTCGGTTTGGAAATTTCCTGTAAACAAGCGCGTTATAATGCAGTGTTCAAAATTAAAATAATTGTGGTTTTGTTTCTTTGTAAACAAAAATAATGTGTTCAGGTGAAAATAATACAAGGGTGTGTGTACAAGTCAAAAAGGAGGATTACTGTGATTTAGACAGGTAAGTTTATTCTGGTTATTATATTTTACATTTAAGACAATGTTTGTTGAATTCGAGGTTAGGGCGTATTTCAAATTTCTATCAGGGACTGGCTCTTTTATTACTTATATTTTCTTAAGTAACGTTTTGAAATACGGAACAGGTTAAAGAAAAGCAGGCCCTACACACGATTTGATAATTTCACGATTAGTATTAATACAAATTCGTGTTAAGCAACGGTTGTGTGTGATGTGTTTAATTTTTTTTAGGGTTTGTACACACAGACTAAGGGAACGACTAATTCTAGATTAACTACAAATAATATGTACAAGGGGTTATTCAATGTTATGGAATTCGTAATTTAAGGTTTGTAATGGTTCATATGATACAGGAATATTTTCGACAATGTGTTGTTGAAAATTTGATAAGACTTCATCCACTACTAAAAAGGAACGTTGACCTTCGTTTTATTTGTATAAAGAGGATGATTCATTACACTTTAATTGAATGTGAGTACTTATTTGCGAAATGGGATTTTATTTTCTAAGAATAATTATCTTAAAGTTTTAATTGTTAAAGCGCAAATAAATCTCGTTAATGTAATGGATTTCTTATTGTAAAATAGAAATTATTTTACTTTGAAGTAAAACGTAAAATTTACTTAATGTTTTACACAATTCAGGTTTTGTTTTCGGTAATAATTTGGATTTGATGTTCAGGTGTATTTTCGTGATGTACAGGGGGAGTAAATTATACGTGTTGATAGCCAAGCAGGGAGCTCGAGCTAAATCAACAAATTCTAGAGATTCAATTTATTCAAAGTTGTAACGGATACTTTGAATATATAGAATTACATACAGGGGGTTCAGGATATATTGGGTGTTCGTTTATAATTTCGTTAATAGCCAAGCCAGTGGGCTTAATAGTCTAAATTAACGAATCTTACAGATCCTATTTATTCAAATCTGTATCGGAAACTTTGAATATATAGAACTATATACAGGGGTTCAGGATAATTTGTAAATTGCCGTTTTCTGAGGTACATGCGCGTGTTGTGAGCAACCAGACGTGGCTTAGAGAACCCCATTAACTAGAAGAAGCCCTATAATAATCCCGGTGACCGCCGGTGTTAACCAGTCAATCTACCTAAGACCAGTATAATACGCAAAACCTCTTTGACGTCAATTAATTTCTTAAGGATGGTTTGTTAATAGGAATTTCTAGGTATTACAACTATTTTCGTAAAAATTGGTTATACTTCGGAGTGTTAGAATTTTGTTTAATTCAATTGAAATTGCTTTAAGAGCGGTCAGACGGTTATGTTCTCGAATTGAGAATTTCAGGTGTAATAATAAATTATTACAAACGGACAGAGAAGCGTTCTACAAATAGAATTAATTTAAAAGTGCCAAAATTTCGCTTATAAACCTTGCGAATGAGTGGGGTTTTAGGTAGGAAATGTCGCAACGTTTCTGCACATCGTAAAAGTGGGGTACCGGTGCGCACGCAAAAGTGCTGATTATTTACATTTATTTAGAACTGGAATAAAATGAATTATTATTTAAACATTATCTTAATAATTTTTATTAAAATAACAATTTATTTGTCTTACCCAATTCTGACTCATTACACATTGCTACCGTGAACCAACCCGCAGGAAAATAATTCTTATGGACTACGGTTTCTAATAAATCTTATAATCTAAGCTTATAACAATAGGTAATCCTTAAGGACGTTGTAAAATTTACAATATAAGTAATGACACCTCTAAAGATAATCAAACGCCCACCATTCAAATATCCAAAATTATTTTTACAAACACAGATTCCGTAGTCCTCTATAAGGTGTAATGCCCCATCAAAAAGGGGATCATTTTCTTTAAACAATGCTCAGTATGTATGTATATCACGCTATTGATAACGGGCTTTAACGGGGTTTACTCTGCCGTCGCACTGTAATACCCTCTTGTTTATAAAACTTCCGTTCTTTCGCCTTTAGGTCTTTCCGACCATTGTCTAATAAAAATCATTTCTACTGTACCTAATTCCACTGTTGTTCGCAAAACCGATAGAACCTTGTGGTGTTTTAAGTCAGCTCGATGGAGTGATTTACGGGATTTCTTTGCAAGCTTTCCATGGCGTGAATATTGTTTTAAGTCGTCCTCTTCTTCGGACATCGCTCTTTCAGTATCTGAAGTCATCCTCATGGGAATGGAGTTATACATTCCGAAAAAACAGTACCGTGTAGGTCATTCACGTTCCCAACCCTGGTTCAATAAGGCTTGTTCTGATGCAATATCTTTAAAAAATAAATGTTACACTAAATGGAAATCTAATAAATCGGTTGACAGTCATGTAGAATACGTTGGTGCTAGAAATATCTGCAAAAGTGTCATCACTAAAACTAAAAAGTTGTTCGAACAACGAAAATGCAATGAACTAGCTACATCTCCTTTAGGCAGTCGTAAATTTTGGTCTTTAGCAAAAGCCATTAGTAAAAACTTTCCCTGACATCTATTGACGGATCGGTAGTTGCTGATTCTGTTGACAAAGCCAACGTTTTTGTGGATTTGTTTGCATCAAACTCGTGTCTCAATGATTCTGGAAAAGATGTGCCCCTAGTCAACTCTTCTTCATACGTTATGAAACCAATTCATTTTCGGTACAAGCTCTTGGAATCGATCATCAGTAGGCTTGATCTCAATAAGGCGACTGGCCCAGACGGTATTGTCTTAAAGAAATGTTCCCCCGAACTAGTACCAGTCCTATCTAAGCTCTATACGATCTCTATATCTTCTGGGGAATTCCCATCATCATGGAAGTTAGCAAATGTTCAACCTATTCCCAAAAAAGGTGATAAGACCTATCCCTCAAATTACAGACCAATTGCCATCACTTCCATTTTGTCTAAAATCATGGAAAAAGCCATCAATCAGCAACTGCTCACGTTTCTTGAAACTAACAAACTCCTTAGTGAGCATCAATATGGGTTTAGTCAAAGTCGTTCAACAGGCGATCTTCTTTGATATGTGACCCAAGTTTGGAACAATACAGTAGAGCAGTCCGGTGAAACAGTTGTAGTCGCTTTAGATATCTCAAAGGCATTTGACCAAGTTTGGCATAAGTGTTTACTTGCCAAACTCACCTCGTTTGGGTTAAATGATGCGCTCATCAACTGGGTTTCTAGTTTCCTTGATGAAAGACGAATACGTGTCGTAGTTGATGGCTTTTTTTCAAAAGAAGTTAGCATTAACGCGGGCGTACCACAGGGATCCGTTATAGCGCCTACACTTTTTCTGCTGTACATAAACGACCTTATTTCTTCAACAACTTACCCCATCCATTGCTTTGCTGATGATAGCACTCTTCACTGTAGTTCATCTCAGTCTACTCATAGTGATAATCCACCTTCTATGTCAAATCAAGAAATTAAAGCTGAAATGGCAAATTCAATCAACAAAGACATTCAACGTATTCTCGAATGGGGAAGCAATAATCTAGTTAAATTTAATGCTAACAAAACTCAGTGTTGCCTTATGTCCGCCAAAAAAAGATCGATCATTTCCTGTTGTAAGTATGAATGGCTCAGTTCTTAAGTTTTCAGACTCTATTACTCTATTGGGTATGACTGTATCTTCAAATCTCTCATGGGTTGACCATCTTCTGTCAGCTACCAAAACAGCTGCTCGTAAAATAGGCTTTTTGTACAGATCTAAGCAGTACTTTACCTCTCGACAACTCATTTTGCTGTATAAGGCCCAAATTCGGCCTCATCTGGAATATAATTCTCACCTTTGGGTTAGTGCTCCCCAATACGCTCTCGATATCGTTGATCGTATTCAAAAGAGAGCGATTAGGCTTATAAATGACCCGTCTTTAACTTCTCACATACAGTCCCTTGAGCATAGAAGGATGGTTTCAGTTCTTTCTTTGTATTATCGTTATTACAACGGCTATTATGCTGGTGAATTACATTCTTTGATACCATCTCCGGCTATCTTTGCGAGAAACACTCGGTTCGCTCAATCACATCATCAGTATGCAGTACAAATCTCCACTTGTCGTACCAAACGGGCGCAATCCACATTTTTCTACACGGCTTCTAAACTCTGGAATGATCTCCCTAGTTCCTGCTTTCCTCTCACTTATAATATGAGAAAATTTAAGGTAGCTGTTCATAGGCATCTATTGGCAATTCATTATCCCTCTATCCATCCTCCTAAGTGTTCCTGAGTGCTTTAGCACGATAGGCCTTATTTAGCCTGTTCAGGTCCACAATCATAAAAAAAAAACATTGGGCAATTTGATTTACTGAATGCCCTCCTAAATTTTTGTCACATACAATTTTAATTGCACTTAATGATTAAATTCTTAATTTTCCATAAACGGCCGATTAAGCGCAGTTAATAATATAATCGCACGTATGTTTACCGTAGTATTAGTCCGATACTGTCAACTTCAGTTTACCTTTAGTTATACAAAAGGTCAATTTAAACGTTTCTTTTCTGTCGTACTAGTTTAATACCCAATTCTTAATTACTGTTTATTACAAATTTGTTTAAACACTTTTTAAATTTTGGAAAAATATTATAATTTCCAACTAATTAAATTAAAATATTAAAATTTAATTTTAACCCCAAAATGGGTTGTTGCAGGAGGCAAAAATTGAAGGGGTTATTTCTTGGCATGTTTTAAGAATACTTTGTCCTATGATGATTTCTGAAAAACCCCTTTGTTCCGAAGATGCGCTGAACAAAATTTGCGACAACCATATTCGATATTTGTTGCAATCGACTTTTTTTCACTATCGCTAAATCAACTTAGCACATTTTACAACTTTTGGACAAGTTTCGTCAAGATCGGCCATGATGCCTGGATGTCTGTGTGTCCAGAACGAAAATACGTACGTACTTAAAATTTTGTATTTAAGGTTGTTTTCATTTTGTTTACAGCTGATTAGATTTGTGAGAAATCCAGCGGCGCAAAGGGGGGGGGGGTTATTAGGGTCAGTTTTTGCTTTTTATCAAATATTTCTAAAGCAGTTGCGTATTTCAAAGATATGAAAATACCTAGATAAAGACATCAAATAGCGATAAATTATATTCTATTCAATTTTTTGGTACGACGCGTAATTTGGATGAAAATTTAGGTAGTTTGGGAAGCACTAATTTAGTTCCCTTTTTATTGTGTATTTGGCGCTATTTGAGTTTATTAGCAACTGTTATAAAGTATTCGTGTTCAGTTTTACGGTTATTGTGTTTTTTTGTTCTTTTTCATAAAGATGTTTGAAGTTCTAAATTGTCAGTATGTTTATCGCATAATTTTTTACGTTTAATCCTTGTGGCAGAAATAAGTAAGACAGTAGATTTCAAGTGCTGTATAATCCTAATGTTAGGTAATTATTAATGAATAGCTTAAATTACGATATGAGAAAGCGTTTGTGATTAAGATTACTGCAGAAATCGTGCGAATGCTGAGTTAGGTGAATAAAAGGACGCAATACTGAGAACGAAGATTAGATAAGAAAATTAACAGTAGACAAACGTGGTTTTTATATTATGTTAAAAAAGGATTGATTTTCCAAAGAATAGCGGGGACGAAAACAGAGTCTTCCAGGAAAAATTAATCGTGAAAGGTTTTGTTAAAGACTTCAGTGATTACGTGGGTTGGTTTAATGAACGTGAGTGTTGATGGGCGTCAGCTGAGCACACGTGTTGGAATTTTATTTTGGGATTTAACTGTAATACTCCAATAAATTACTTAAAGCCTTGCTGGCTGCAATTGCATCTAGCCATCAGGCAAAGCAGTAAAATTCTGGGTGTTGTGAGGAATACAATTGGCGGAGAGCGGCCAGCTGTCGCACCAACCGGAGAAAGTAAGTTTGAGCTCGCCGCATTACCATTTCTACTTTGGCGTCCTGAAAGTGTAAGGTAAGAATATTTAAGTGTTTATTGTTATTTTGGTTATCCGTTGTTTAGTTTTCAAAAAGGTTTTTGTGCTTGTTTGTTTTTATTAAATATGTTTATTTGTTGTAGACATACTATTGGTTAACCATTTATTCACGTATACCTTGAGATATTTAATTTCCTTGGATTAATATAGAATGGTGGTGACCTTGTGTTCGTAAGGATAGTGATTAATTCTTTTTAAGGTATGGTCAAACATTTATATTTAAGTAAAAAGGTATAGGCCGCCAATATTGAGCTCTCGAAAGCACTTTTGTAGTGGCAGAAGAAAATAATAGCAATTTTTTTCAAGTTTTTAATGGTTTAAGGAGTAATTTACTTGCAAGCCGACGATGGAAGCTTTTATTCGTTACGATAAATTTGACTGTGTATTTGGACGTTTACTTTATTTTTAATTAGTTTTAATAGAGCTTTGTTAAATTGAATTACTGAGTTTCTTTTAAGTGCTAAACTTCCTTTATGAAGGAACAGTATACTGATGGTCAAAAGCGTTATTTATGTGACTGATTATCAAAATTTAATTTGAGTATATATCAATTAAGATAGGAACGGAGGTAGTTTTATTTGAATTAGGGAGTATACTAACTAAAGGAGGAATTTAGCAAAAATTTTTATGTCAAGGTGCCGAATAGTAAGAGCTATATTCTGGGGTTTTGGAGCATTAAGTTTCAGAATCGACTCAGGGATCCGCTGGTGGCGACCAAAAAGGTAAGTTCAGATATTTCTCCCTCTTTTATGTTAGTACACCCCTTTCGGTTGCCCGGATTAAGACAGAGTGACGTCCACAGCCATTACTAGATCGGACTTATCGTATTATGGTAACTACAAAAGTTTAATAAAATCCACGACCTCACGACGAGCTAGTTACCTCTTTCGGTTATTTGCCCGTGCGATGTCCTAATGCCGTTTACAACCGTTACAGGACGTGAATGAATTTTTGATTTTATATAGAATAAAATAAAACGCAACTTTGCTCTCCGCTTTGTTGTCATAAAAACGGCCTTTTACTCTCTCCCTATGAAAATATATGAACAAAAAACCTCAAATTACGCAATAGTCAACGAATGCACGTGCTTTAATTATATTATATTATATCATAATTATTATGTTTTGTATAATATATATTTTAATGTTTTTGGTATGTTTTTGAGACCTGCTAATATTTTTTTTAAATTTAACGTATTCTATACAAAGTAAATAATTAAGAATTGCTTGAATGGATTAATCGCTCTAAAAATCTTTTTGGAATTTACGTGTTACATTCGTACGTCAAATTCTTATCGAATTTATGTTTCAGATCTCGAGCGACCTCCAAACATATACATCCGGCATCAGATCGAGTTTTTTGACGGATGACATAACTCTCTTTAGGTCACAACGTTTAAAATATTGCCCATTTTGTACCAACCTTCGTTAGGAATCTTAAAAAGAATTGTTTTGATTTTGTAACTTAATTGGCAAGTATATTTTTCTGTATTATATAGATAATTGTATTATATAATCTGGATAAAATGTTACGTAATGTAATCCTATCCCAATCGCACGATAAATATAGCTAAATTTTTTGTATGCAGATAATTTCTGTTTATACATTCATTTCACAATTATTCTTGCTTCATTAAGTACAATTTTTAGATTAGTAATAACTGAAGTCGTATATATTAATTTAGATTTTTCTGGCCTCTATGCAGTAATTGATTGCTATGCTCTAAAGACCTCGTTTTTTACTTCTACATATTATTAAGGGTGGGAAATTTGACACAAAGTACAAGCGCTCCTAACGTCAAGAATAACTGCAAAGCACTTGATTCTACACCATAAAAGTTATACCACGTGTAAATGATGAACAAATGTATAGCATGATATATTTGTAATAAACATTTGATTTTTAGAAAATTCACAATACATTGCCAAAGTACGGAAATTTTTTTGAGAAAGAAACACTTTTTTTCCGATGATATATTCTTGCATCAACTTAAAGGACCCTGCACCCAAGTAATGGAAAAATGGCGACCGGTAAAATTTCTGACACTTTGGTATGTTGTTGTGCTAGAACTAGATTTAGCAACCAAAAGTGTCAATGGGCCCAACTCGATCCTATGGCTAGTTTTCGAGATACAGGGTGTTAGAGTTGAAAAATGACCGGTTTTTAGGTATTTGTATTTTCAAACTTAAGAGCTAGATTACATTTCTGTTGCATAAGTACGTTTACTGCATATTTAAGTGATACATTATTAGTAAATACACTTTACAGAATGAGCCACAGTATACAATTATTTTTTTTATGACTTAATTCAAAACGCTGTACTGCCTCATTGATTTTTGAGAAAGTTGATACTATTAATGTATTTGCATATATAAGCTTCAATATATACAGGGTGTTTTATTTATTAAAAGTTATTGTATTTTAAGAAAAGTACAAAAATCATGAATACCCTGTATTAAAACATTTCCTGGGTTAAATGTAACTATTTTTTCAGTATGTATTATCTATAGTATCCTCTTAAGAGTTATGAATCTTAAATCCAACACTATGAGCAGTTTTCGAGATACAAGGCGTAGAAATCGAGAAATGTTGAATTTGTTAGTGTTTCTTATTTAAACTGAAAAGCTAAATTGATTTTATGTTGCCTATATAAGTGTAATGTTCTAATGATCCTAAAATTCATCACCTATTAATTATCCAATCCTAGTCCAGAAATTCCTATCAAAACTTCTTTCCTATTTATTTCCTTAAACTGAATGTAGTATTGTTTATAAATCCTATCAGTTTCCCACTACTTTTCCCTCCCCTAGTAAATCTCCTATAAATACCCACACTCACCTTCACTCATCCTATTCTATTTCAATTCGAATCCGATTCGATTTGATCTAGAAATGCTAACCAGAAAATCTCAAATTACCTGCCTGCTTAATATAATCTGCCTGTCTTTAATCCCATTCTAACCTGCCTGACATATTTCCTGATTTCTCGATATCCTAGTGCCAGTTCAAAATAATTCTCCAGAACAGTGAGTAGCTATTTGCACTTTCTCGGTGTTTGTACCACGAGGTGTTCGGGTTACTACCACGAAAGGTGTAAAGAAATTATTAAATATCCATTTAATCCGGATTCCCAAAATAAAGCTTCTACCGTCACCAGACCCTTATCCGAATACCACTTACCCCTATATCCTCTCTCGGTTACACACCCTTTTGAATCTTGGTCTGAACTCCTACCACCTGATATCGAAACCAAATTTTCCACTCACATGGTCCTGTAATTTCAAGATAACGTCCCAGGACAAACTACAGACTAATTCTACTTAGTCTAACTCCAGTACTAATTATTAAACATAATTTAGTACACCACATTTCCATTCCACATGATTTACACCTTATATCAAAATTTCTCCATTTAATTATCCGATTAATCATAATACACCAGAACAGTTAAATAAATCACGGTGTATTATGCATGGTTCATTTAGTACAACTGTGTGCAATCTATTTAATAATATACATTAAAATTAATTCTCATTCCAACCATAACAATTTTACAATATAACACTAACAGCTGATTAGAACCAGTACAAATGTTAGTGTAGGTCAAGGGTTATCCTAACCAGTTTAAATATCATAATTTTTCCATCAACGTCAACCAATTATATGTAATTGATTTAACCCCTTAAGTCACCTAGATTTCATCCCTATATTAATGATTACCCACCAATTAATTAACATAAAGGAAAAAGTAATAAAATCCATATCTTACCTGAGGGAAGTTATTCCATTTTCATAAAAACCACTCCATTTATCATCGAACCACTAGTACCCCGAACAAAAGTCATTCTTGTTAATTAATTATTATCACAACATAATAAAAGAACAGCCGCGGAAGGTAACATACACCTGTTTAATGACATTTGTTACAGCTTACGACGAAACCCGAAGCCAGGTACCGATTTCCAATCTAGAACTACTGAACGGAAATTAATTGTAATTTAAGAACCAGAATAATTAGTTGTGTTTTTGTAATTAAAAGTATATTTTGGTTTAATTCCTAAATTATATATATTCTTAATACGTTGTTATTTGATTCTAAATTCAGGCAACCCAACATACGCTGTAGTGTTGAAAATTGCAAACTGAACCTCACCTGAGATCTGAGAGCTAGCAAACCAGGGCAATTAATAAATCAATTATAGTACACCCTTTAGGGGGTTACAAAGTGGCTCCCAACGTGGGACCCGAGCTACCAGTAGTAGAACCACGTTACTAGGTAACTACTTACTACTCCTCGTGGTACAAACACCGAGAAAGTGCAAATAGCTACTTACTGTTCTGGAGAATTATTTTGAATATTAAACAGGCAGGTAAGAATCGGATTCGAATTGAAATAGAATAGGATGAGTGAAGGTGAGTGTGGGTATTTATAGGAGATTTACTAGGAGCGACAAAAGTAGTGGGAAACTGATAGGATTTATAAACAATACTACATTCAGTTTAAGGAAATAAATAGGAAAAAAGTTTTGATAGGAATTTCTGGACTAGGATTGGATAATTAATAGGTGATGAATTTTAGGATCATTACACACCACCCTTACCTGGGGGAGAAGAAATCTCTGGGCCTGGGACTTGCAACAAACCACAATCGATAGCCCTTTTCATCCGGATGAATTCACCTGTTGCCAGTTTGATTTTCACTCTCCTACGGTTTCTGGTTCGTCTCCATCCGGTAGTGCTTGGAGCTTGAGGCGGGCGTGGTACTGGCGATTCTGGTAGCGGTAGGCGTTGGATTTCCACTTCTTCCGGTAAGTGTAGTGTTTTTGGGGAAGTGGTTTTTGTTTCTAGTATTTCCAGGTGTTCTAGCACCCGTCTGGGAGGAGTAGGGGTACGAGGCGTAATGGGAAGACCGGAGGTGTGTAGCGGGACGGAAAAGTCCCCAGTCTGGTGGTGGATCGGATGTGCCAGGGGAATTTTCCTTAGGACTGAGGGGAAGAGGTGCGGATAATTCAAGAGCAACTGGAGATGGTGGGTGTATGGCGGGTTGGCAGTATGGACTAAGAATCTTTGTGTTATAGGATAGGTAGGCTTAGCTTCTCAGAGAAAATCGAGTCCCAGGACTACATCAGTTGATAAGTTAGGCAAATATTGACCTAGAAGTAAATAATTATTTTGGCAGAGTGGGACAGGAAATCTGTAACTTCCATGCGATTTGGTCGTGGAATTATTGGCGAGGTGGACCATCTTGGTGTTCTGGATTTCTGGAAAAATCGAATTCTGGACTAACATATTCTTTAGTTTCTTACCAAAATAGGCCTTGGATGCGTCAGTGTCCACTAGGGCTTGGGCTGGATTATTGAAGATGTGGGGTGTGATGAACAATCTGTCATACGCTGTAATAGGTAGTATGGTTGGTATGCGTGTGTGCGTGTGTGCATGTGTGCGTGTGTGCGTGTGTGCGCGAGTGCGTGTGTGCGTGTGTGCGTGTGTGCGTGTGTGCGTGTGTGTTAGTGCGTGTGTGCGTGTGTGCGTGTGTGCGTGTGTGTGTGTGTCTGTGTGTGTGCACGTGTGCGTGTGTGCGTGCGCGTGTGAGCGTGTGCGTATGTGCGTGTGTGCGTGTGTGCGTGTGTGCGTATGTGCGTGCGTGCGTATGTACGTGTGTGCGTGTGTGCGTGTGTGCGTGTGTGCGTGTGTGCGTGTGTGCGTGTGTGTGGTGTGTGTGTGCGTGTGGTGCGTGTGTGCGTGTGTGTGTGCGTGCGTGCTGTGTGCGTGTGTGCGTGTGCGTGTGTGCGTGTGTGTGGTGTGCGTGTGTGCGTGTGCGTGTGCGTGCTGTGTGCTGTGCGTGTGTGCGTGTGGGTGCTGTGTGTGCGTGTAGTCGTATGCTTGTGTGCGTGCGTGCGTGTGTGTGTGTGCGTGTGTGAGTGCGTGTGCGGTTTCCGTGTGTGCGTGATTGCGTGTGTGCGTGTGTGCGTGTGTGCGTGTGTGCGTTTGTGCGTGTGTGCGTGTGTACGTGTGTTCGGGCGTACGTTTGTGCTTGTTTGCGTGTGTGCGTGTGTCGTGTTTGCGTGTGCGTTTGTGCGTCTGTGCGTATGTGCGTGTGCTGTACACTGTGCGCTTATGTGTATGTGCGTGTGTTGGTATGTGCGTGTCGTGTGTGTGTCGTGTGGTGTGCGTGTGTGTGTGGTGTGCGTGTGTGCGTGTGTGCGTGTGCGTGTGTGCGTGTGCGTGTGTGCGTGTGCGTGTGTCGTGTGCGTGTGTCGTGTGTGCGTGTGTGCGTGTGTGCGTGTGTGAGTGTTTGCGTGTGTTAGTGTGTGTGTGTGTGTGTGTGTGTGTGTGTGTGTGTGTGTGTGCTGTGTGTGTGTTTGCGTGTGTGCGTGTGCGTGTGCGTGTGCGTGTGCGAGTGCGTGAGCGTGTGTGTGCGTGCGTGTGTGCGTGTGTGCGTGTTTCTGTGTGCGTGTGCGCATGTGCGCATGCGTGTGTGTGTGCATGTGTCCGTTTGTGCGTGTACGCGTGTGTGCGTCTGTGCGTATGTGCGTGTGTACGTGAGTGCGTGTGTGGGTGTGTGCGTGTGTGCGTGCGCGCAGTCGTGGGTGCGGACGTGCGTGTATGTGTGTGTGTGTGCGTGTGTGCCTGTGAGTGTGTTCGTGTGTGCGTGTGTGGTTGTGTACGGGTGTGCGAATGTGTGCTTGCGTACGTGCGTGCATCTGTGCGTGTGTGTGTATGGATGTATGTTAATATCCACAATAACTCCAGAACGAAAATACCTACGGACTTTGTATTTAAGTTGAACAATTTTATATTTAAGCTTGTTTTCACTGGTCTTAGATATGATTATGTTTTGGGAGAAATCCAGCGGCGGGGAGGGGGTTTATTAGTGCGAGTTTTTATAAACGTGAGAAAAACAGATGAATATTTCAAAGATATAAAAATGCTCAAACATAGACCTTAAACATATCGATTAATAATGTTTTATCCAATTTCTTGATACGAGGCGTAATTTAGCGGCAAAAAAATTCCTACGGCAGTATTTAAGGACTAGTTCTTTTTTCAATATCTGAATAACGATTAATTTTATAAGGAAAAGTGTAGACATATTTATTAAGGGAAATTTAATTTTACAAAACTTTAGAGAGTTTCTGAATATAACTCAAGGTAAGTTTAAAAATAATTATATATGAATGAAAATGTTGAAACTGTGCTATTGATATCTTATAGAAACGCGCGGGCGGGTTTGGAATTTTTTTTAAGTTGACATCTATTTATATCTATTAATCTCTTTCTGAAACGAAATTTTGTTTTTACAATGTGCGATATTTTTTCAGCATTTGATTAACAAATTGTAGGGTTTCTCTTACTTTGCCGACGTATTTTTTAACGAAAACAGTCACATGAAAGATTTATCTATCAATAAACAAATCAATAAACATCCTTAAAAAATTAGTTTAGGATGCAACACCTTGTAATTATTCAGATATTTAAAAATATTTAACTAACACTTAAATTCTACCTTAGGAATATTTTTGCTGCTAAATTACGTGTCGTTCCAAATATTGCCTAGAACATAACTAATTTATATGTTTAAAATTTATATATTGGTATTTTTATATTTTTGAAATATACAATTATTTCAGAAATATTTGAGAAAACTAAAAACAGCTCATTAATTTACTTCCAAAACCTAATCAGTTCCTGGGGAAATGAAAACAAGCTTAAATACGAAATTTTTGGTACTTTTTTTCCTTGTGGAGGTATCGTGGACACATACATCCACACATCTACACATACAGACATTATTGACGAAACTTTGTCATACGTTGTAAAAGTCAGTGAAAGTTAGTGAAAAAAAAAGTCAATTGCATAACCTTCTATACCTACATATGTATATGTAGGTTGGGAGGTAAAAAGGATATGGTGGAATTCGGACATATCCGTTGCATTATTCTTAATTCCATTCTTTCCTTTTGTATTATCGGTGTGCTCTATTTATGTAGGAAACAAAAATAATCTACTTGATTAAAGGTAAGCTCTCTTTCTCGTTGGGAAAATTGCTACTAAAGAAAATACAGTTTGTGTTGTGATAACGGTTACAAATGATGAATTGGAAACGATTGTCTGTTTCTTCACTTTACTCCTATTTCGAAAATGTAAACTTTGACCATTATTATACATATTTAAACACTTATCTTTTTTTTGGGTTTTTTAATGATGTATTTGTACATTAAACTTATACAATTTAAACGTTCCGATAACACAATTATCTTAATCAGTAGTAATATTATCTATTAAAATTGTTCAAGATGTTGAAATAATTTTGTGAAGCTTGAAAAATTGAAAAAACATTATTATTATTTTATTGATCCTATTTTGATTTAATCGTTCTTTTTCTACAAAATTTCTTATAGATCCAGATATTTGGCATTTCTTTTCATGTTTGTTTTGAAATGCTACTCTCTTACTTCTTCCAGCAGGTTTTCCAGTTTATGTAATTCATTCGTTTTAAGGGTATATACCACTTCACTGTGCAATTTGAACTTATTATTTGTTCGTACTTATCTGTAGTTGTTTTGTGATCGGCCATTTTCCTGCCCCGCTTATGACAATGCTCTGTGCTATGCTGTTAAAAATTCTAATTTCATTTTCTTTTTCTTCGTTTTCGCCAAATGAGACAGTACCTCATTATCGTTTATTGTTTATCTCGTCCAACCTTCATCTACATGTCTCAAGAAAGCGGATAATTGGTCCCAAACTCTTGATTGTCGGTGGGCGATTATTAAGTTCGCTTCTTACGCTCAAGTCCTTTTTCTCCGTACCGATTCGAATGTGTTGTTTTGTCTATGTTTATTTCACGTCATATACATTTGTACTTTTCGTTTAATAAATAGGGGAAGGAATAAAAGAAGAGGACGTAAGAGACGCAATATTGAAAGTAAAAAAAAGTAAAGCAACGGGAGACGACGGGATACAAGGAGAAAGGTGGTTATGTAGAGGGGAAAAGGTAGCAACAAGGATGATGAAAATAATTAACAAAATATGAAGAGGGGAAGGCTTCCCGGGAAGTGGAGAGAAGGATTAATATGCCCGGTATACAAAAAAGGGGATAGTATAGAAATGAAAAATTATAGGGGGGCGACAGTAATAAACACGGCACACAACATATATGCGGTAGTACTAGGAAAAAGGCTGCAAAAACAGATAGAAGAAAAGAAACTCCTACCAGATGGACAGACTGGATTCAGAAAGGGAAGAAGAGTGATAGATAACGTATACATTTTGAAACACTTGGGAGATAAAGAATTAGATAAGAAAAGCGAGAAAATGTTGGTGTTATTCGTGGACTTAAAAGCGGCGTTCGACACAGTGGACAGGGAAAAGCTATAGGAATACCTGAGAAAACAGCGAAACACTGATTGAAAGGGTGGAGGAGATATATGAGAAAATTAGAAGTAGGGTGAGAGTGAATCGGGAAGCGAGTAAGGAATTCGTCACAGCGAAGGGCCTGACATAGGAATGTTCATTGAGTCCAAACCTGTTCTTGGTATATAGGGGGATTTGGAGGAAATATTAAGAGGACAACATACTGTTGGAGTGGTGGTAGAGAAACCGAAGGTTTGGTCGCTGGCGTACGAAGATGATATAGTGTTGGTGTCTAAAGAGGAAAAAGAAATGAAAGAGATGATCAAGACGTTGGAAAGACACATGAAAAGAAATGAACTGGAAGTAAACACAAACAAAACAGTCATGCTAATATTTATAAGGGGAGGGGGGAGTAGGAAAGGCGAGTAGTGGAAATAGATGGAGGGGGAAGTGCAGAAGGTGAAGAAATTCGCACATCTGGTATATACGTTGTGACAGGACATTAAGTATGGGGAACATATAAAGGAAAAAGTGAGAAAATGAAATAAATTAATAGGAAGTGTGGAGCGTGAGGGAGAGGTTGTTTGGAATGGATTTAGTGAAAAGGAAGCTGCTGTTTGATAAATTAATCAAAAGTGTGGTCCTGCATGAGGCAGAAGTGTGAGGGTGGAAGGGGTAAAAAGGGTTGGAAGGGCTACAAGAATAATATTGAAATGGATATTGGGGCTGGATAAGGAGACAACGGGGTACATTATAAGAGAAAAAGTGCAGGAAGAAAAAATAAGAGAAGAGACGGGAAGAAGGGCAATGAAGTATGAAGAAGAAATAAGAGAAAGAAAGGAATGTAAAATATTACAGGCATGCTGGAAAGAGATAAAGGAAGGAAGAGTGAAATACGGTCAAGATAGCAGAGAGAATATTATAAAAGAAATGGGTATATGAGGGCAGAAGTAGAGAGATTAAGCGAGAGGAAGTCAGGGTAAAAGTGGACAAAATAAGAAGAGACATGGATGTACAAAAGCAAAACACAACGTAAAGTATAGAAAGGTTAAAGGAAAAGGGATACCATGGTAGGGAAGAAAGGAAAGAAAAGAATGATAGCGAAGTTCAGATATGGTAGCGAAGAGTTCGAAAACAAGTATTGGAGAAGAGAGGAAGAAAGAAATTGCACGTTATGTGGGGAATGCATGGAGAATATGTGGCATATGATGAAAGAGCGTAGGAAATTAAGGGAGGATGATAGGAGTATAGGAGGAAACGGGAGCGGGAGCGGAGTGGATGGCGGAAACTTTGAAAAGGGGAAAACAGATAACGAGAGAAGGGACAGAAGTGAAAAGATAGACAGTGTGAGATAAATAGTAGAATCTGAAAGTGCAAAATTAGAATACTTTGCAATATTGTAAAACATAAGCAAATAAAGAACTATTAGTAGTAGTAAAGAACTTAGGTATTAGAATGTTAAGAAGAATCGATGTAGAATTCAATTCAATCAATAGCATACACCGTGTGTAAATTATATCTAATTTAAGTGCTATTCTGGTAGAAAATCAACAAGATGGTGTACCCCCGCACAACATTGTTGAGGTAACTCGATGTTTAAATGACGATTTCGGTGTTTGGATTGGTAAACATGGAATTATATCATGGCCGCCAAATGGTCCCGATTTGACACATCTTGACAAGTTTCTTTTGGGGACCAAAAAACAAAATATATTTTAACCAAAGCGAGAATATATTAGAAATTCAAGCCCGCGTCGTCAATGAAATAAATAATATTAATAATAACCATCCAGACTGGATAAGCAAGGTGGTTGACAAATTAAAAACGCGATATCAACGATGTATAGAAGAAAACAGCGGCCATTTCGAACATCTTTAGTAAATCCATTGATGGCATTAGTTAATAATTAGTAATAATATTCAATAATTGTAATTATTTACAATATTAGTTTGCAATAAACCACATAACCATAATTATTATAAGTTTTGTTATGAACGAATAAGTTCATAAGGTAAATATGTAACTTAAAATTATTATTATTTTATGTAAATCAAATAAAATTTTCTACATGAATAGCCTGTAAATTACTATACGGCTCCAATTGCGAACAAGGTTTCAAGCAATGATTTGTAAATTTAATGTTCTTTTATTTCGTTGTATGAACTGATTAAATTCTAAAATATAATTGAGTATTACAATCAAATTATATTAATAAGGAATGTGAGCTGAATATACAAGGATTCACATTACCTAAAGCAATTGACTATATATTAAATTATTATTATATTCATAATAAGTAGCAAAATTTAGATGCGGATTGTTACTTTAGTTAACTTAGTAATCTTAGTGTTAAATTCTAGAAAGGTAAACTTTTTATTTATGTATTTAATAAATTAATAGTTTTTTAATCCTAATCCATTAAAACTGAAATAAATAAAATTATGATTATGATTCACATAAATTATAATGGATGGAACTTAGATGGGCACTGTATAATTTGTAATCAGAAGAAAATTTTCTATCCAGAATAGCGTAAATATACTCATACAGTGCTCCATTGTGAACAAACATAAGGTTTGAAAAATATTTGTTCGATATTACGATGTTCTTTTATCTTTACTGATATTCGACACAATAATTCATTACAAACTTGCATAACTATATGGGTTATATGAAGTATATTTACGATATCTCATTAATAAGCAAGATAGTGGGGGAAATATAACAGATTACCATGTACCTATTGTCTTCCTCATTATCTTGAAGTATTTGCTATATTTTGTTAGCATATTTGATAGATGCGGTATTTTACTTTGTTAAGCTTATTTCTTAGTGTTATTTAGAAAGGTGTAAACATTCCTTTCTTCCCAACACTGTTATTTATAGGTTATATTATAGGTTTGTATTAATAATTCCCGGTAATTATTAATACAAACCAAACAACAAGGTTAAAGTGAATAATTTATGAGAATTATTCACATAAACCGGTAATTATTAATAATTGGCAACCATCATTGGTAAATGTAATAATTTGAACAACAATGTTCGGTGTCCGTTAGAAGAGGGTGCAGGTATCACGTGACTGCATGAGCGGGGAGGTGGTTGCCTTACAGTGTTACCAGCACGCGTAGTGTTTATTACTATCTTAATAGAAGTGGTTGTGTTTTGAATATACGGCAGTCGCTATATCTTGTACGTGCATACACTTCTTTACCATTTATATTATTCACATATTCATAAATATAATGGGAGATATAGAATCAATGAAGATAAATAACATTTAACGACCAAGTTAATAAGTTGATATTGAGAAAAGGGTATAATCATCAGTTATTCACCAGAGAAGGGTATTATTCATTTTTAATTAAAGTTAAGAACAACAAAGAGAAGATTTCCGGTAAAACACCAGAAGAGTATCAACGGTTATCAAGATATGATGTTGTAAAAATTAGAAATGTTGAAAAACTCATCGTAGCTGTTAAAAATGACAGTGACCCGATTGTGTATTACACATTTTTAGAGGGGAATTTTCATTTAATTCATGATACTCATATCGCAGTTGGTCATGGGGGGCGAAATAGAATGTTGAAAGAGCTTAAAGCAAAATATAAAAACGTCACAGTTGAAATTATTATGATATATTTAAATCTTTGTGAACCTTGTCAAAAGAAAATGAGCATTCCAAAAAAAGGGCTCGTTGTTAAACCAATTAAAAGCAGTCAATTCAATTAAAGATGTCAGATTGATTTGATTGATATGCAATCACAATCGGATGGTGATCATAAATTTATTATGGTTTATCAAGACCATCTTACGAAATTTATTCAACTAAGAGCTTTAAAAACAAAACGGGCCGAGGAAATTTCATATCATCTATTAGATATATTTACGATATTTGGAGCCCCGTGCATACTACATAGCGACAATGGTCGGGAATTTGTTAACAAAATTATCGAACAAGTTTGCAGTATGTGGGATGAGCTTAAGATTGTTCACGGAAAACCGAGACATAGCCAATCACAAGGCTCGGTTGAAAGAGCAAATCAAGACGTCGAAAAGATGTTATCTACATGGCTTGAAACAAATAAAACTGCAAAATGGTCGGAAGGATTAAGATTTATTCAATTCATGAAAAATAGAGCTCACCACTCCGGAATAAATCGCAGCCCATATGAAGCTATGTGTGGCTGTAAAGCTAGAGTAGGTCTTAGATCGTACTTGCCGCTCGAAACCTTATCAGAAATCGGGACCGAAGAAGATCTTGAACAGATATCAAATGATCAACCAAAAAATGGTGACAATGTGCAAACGGAAATAGTTGATTCAAGCGAATTCCGCCAAATCGAAGAGGAACAGCATTCGTCTGAAATAGAAAAGGAATGTGAAAATGTCAATAACGTTTCTCATATTGACTTTAAAAAAAATGAAAAAACTAAGGAAGATTCAGGTTTTGAACTCGATAAAATCTCTGAAAAAATTCAAGAATCTCGAAACTCCGCTAAGACGTCACTTGAAAAGCAAGCTGAAAAAATGTTACGCATTTCAAAGACTAAATTTCCAGACGGAAATTTAGGAGAAAGCGTTCGAATAAAGATTCCAGACGTAGATAGGGCTAAGGCTGATAATCGAAATATTATAGCTGTAATAATTTCCATTGAGAAGGAAAATCTATATAGACTTGGTACAAAATATGGTATTTTAAAACAACTCTATACGAATTTACCATCTGTAAGCAAGCTTTTGTTGCAATTAATGAAGTTCCAGATATTGAGATAAGTCTACGGGAATGTGCTCGAATGAATTCCAATTTAGGTGGTCAAGGGTTCAAATATTGCAATTGTATAGGCGATTGTAACTCAAATCGCTGCAAATGTAAAAAGACAAATATTCTTTGTAATTCAAAGTGTCACAGAACCCTTTCTTGCAAAAATAAATAGCCTTTTTATAACCAGAAAACAATATTATCATATAATAATGTTACATTCATGATTGGCTTATTACTATATATTATATACTTATTTTACTTTATTATATACTTATTCCACATATGTTTACTTTTTTAATTTGTAAAGAACTTGTTTATTTTCTCGATTCCTAGAAATAAATATTATAAATCATTTTTTCTTTTACATTTATTACATTTACCAAACTTCACGATGTATTATTAATAATTACCGGTAAGTATGATTATTAATGTAATATTTATCACATGGACCATAAGACGTGGTAAGTATTAATAATTACCGGGTATTATTAATATAAACCAGATTTATCACATAAACCGTAACACATATATGTAAAGAACTTTAATAGTTAAAGCTTATTTGACATAATTACTATATGTCTAATTCATAGAAAGAAAAAATGCAGCATAACAATTCAAATAACACAATTAACAGACACTTTCAGCATAATCGGAATTGACTAGGAAATATCACAATTTTTTGACTTCAGTTCCAATTACAATTAATTATAAATTTTCAGATTTAAAATGTTATTCTAATCAATAAACGTCAGATAAGATAGCGCGATACAAAAATGCCCGACAATAACTTTGTAACACTCCATAACATCTGGCAACAGCCAAAATTAAACACAAATTGTCGGATCTCACACGACTTAACTAAGAGGTATACTTATCGGGCCTTTACATAGATTCCCTAGGCGTTAAAGGTAATTATCGGTTCTTACACAGATCGGGAATGAACAGTAAATAGGGTCATCAGAAAATATCAAATATCCCCTAAAATACGGTGTTCTTGTCTGTCTTTGTGTGCGTGTGTGTGTGTGTGTGTGTGTGCGCGTGCGTGCGTGTGTGTGTGTGGTGTGTGGTGCGTGGTGCGTGGTGCGTGCGTGCGTGCGTGCGTGCGTGCGTGCGTGCGTGCGTGCGTGCGTGCGTGCGTGCGTGTGCGTGCGTGTGTGTGTGTGTGTGTGTGTGTGTGTGTGGTGTGTGAGTGCGTGCGTGCGTGCGTGCGTGCGTGCGTGCGTGTGCGTGCGTGCGTGCGTGCGTGCTGTGTGTGTGTGTCTCTGTGTATCTGTGTGGGAGGGTTTTATTTATTAATAACGTTAAATACAACAAAGGTATACATTTTACTTTATCACAAATATTTTGTGTGAATAATTAAATTTATCCATGGATGTTGTATAGAATTACACTCCTGCGTCAATTTTTATATATAGTTCGTCGTTTACTATAGTACATAACACTTCTCCTATTCCCCACCTTTTTAAAGCTATTGACACTATTGTTGTTTAAGCACCACTGATATTCTGTCAGAAGTCTACACTTAAATCGAGTTTTACAATTTTTTAAGTATCTTGAGGGTTCCGCGGGGTTTTGTACGTACAGGATGTGCTGCCTATATATCGTGCTAATTGCTAAAACAATTAAACAGTTTGCTATTTTTAAGCTTATTACGGTTGTTCTTATACATGTAATGTAATTTTTGAATCTTTAGGTTGGATACTCGATGGAGGGGTATGAGCTGTTTAACATATTCTCGCAAATCTCTTGTTAACGTTCAGCTCATAATTATGTGCCAATCATCCCCTTCTTCCTTGCACTATACACATTTTTGTGCTTCGCTTAATTTTATTTCTTCTAAAAAATTCATGTCTGTGAATCTATTTTTGGAAAATCTCCAGGCGATGACTGCGTCGTTATATTTTCCCAGAAAACGTCCTCGTTGGTCCAATATCGGTTCATCTTTGTTATTGTATCAAAATATATCGTCACTATGGTTTCCATCAAGGCCTTTTTTGATGTTTTGTTTAACATTTTTAGATTCTGTTTCGTAAAAGATAGTTTGAAGGCCCATATACACCAGTTGCAGCTGAAAGATAACGCTCTCACAAATCTTTTAATTGTTTGTAATTATGGTAAAGCTGTCTTCATAATATGGGCGGTACATTCTCTTCAATTAAGTTTGAATCATCTTTCCATTTACTAGTTTGCGCTTATCTGCTGGCCATAAGGAACAATTGGTAAGAGGTATGCAGTTTATCTCCTGCTGACTATGGGGAAAATCTTTAAACCTTTGTAGAACTGTATTCCATGCTTCCCGTAAGCTGCTAGCAAAACTTGGTGCATTACCGGCATTTTTCTTCCAAAAGAGACATTCCATGTCTGATCAAAGGTTGAATGTTTATTTAGGGGGTACTATAACATTGTTGCCTAGTTACTTTGATTATTATTTATGAGTTTTGGCGCTGCCATTATACGAAATGCTTTGGTTTTTGATTGTAATGAAACGAATCCTAATCTTCCTTGATTTATTGGTAAGCATAGAGTTTTTACATCAGTTCAGTGCTTCTTGTTATTCCAAGCAAAATGTACAAGACCACTTTGGATACTTTTTAAAATATTTTCGTGTATTGGTGTGATTTGTAAAGTATGCGATAATTTTGGGGCTATGAAGGTATTTATAATCCTAATTCGTCCCTTTCATGATACCTTATGTGCTCTAAATTTCAAGTAGGTAGTTACTTGCTGTTGCTATCGTTGCTGATTCTGTCAAGCTGAAAGTTATACCCAAGATTTTTTATGTATTTGATATCCAAGTGCATTCTAGTGGGTTGTTTCTATTATTCCATTGTCTACACCACAAACGTTTCGATTTATTAAAGTTAATTATAGCTCCTGATTGCAATGAAAATATGTCAAAGCTTTCTTCAGAACTGTCAAAATGATCGTTATTTGATACAAAAAGTGAGACGTCATCTGCACATGATGTAATCTCTTAATATTATTGTTACCTAAGAGCAGTTGTATTCCGCACAGTTTCTATCGGCATGAATTTAAAAAATCTTATAAAGCAATTGAGAAAGAGGTTCTGACAACGGGCAACCTTGCTTAGTTCCTATTCTTGTGCCCATAGATCCTGTTGGAAGATGTCCAACCCCAGTATGATAAGGTGTCCGTGTCCGTGTCCGTATCCGTATCCGTGTCCGATCCCGTGTCCGTGTCCGTGTCCGTGTCGTGTACGTGTCCGTGTCCGTATCCTTGTCCGTGTCCGTGTCCGTGTCCGTGTCCGTGTCCGTGTCCGTGT
The DNA here is from genome assembly GCA_036346205.1 of Vesta saturnalis. NCBI lineage: Eukaryota > Metazoa > Arthropoda > Insecta > Coleoptera > Lampyridae > Vesta > Vesta saturnalis. The sequence continues at coordinate 397,181 of JARFJB010001417.1, forward strand.
CCGTGTCCGTGTCCGTGTCCGTATCCGTTTCCGTGTTCGTGTCCGTGTCCGTGTCCGTGTCCGTGTCCGTGTCCGTGTCCGTGTCCGTGTCCGTGTTCGTGTCCGTGTCCGTGTCCGTGTCCGTGTCCGTGTCCGTGTCCGTGTCCGTGTCCGTGTCCTTGTCCGTGTCCGTGTCCTTCTCCGTGTCCGTGTCCGTGTCCGTGTCCGTGTCCGTGTCCGTGTCCGTGTCCGTGTCCGTGTCCGTGTCCGTGTCCGTGTCTGTCAGTGTCCGTATCCGTGTCCCTGTCCGTGTTCGTGTCCGTGCCCGTGTCCTAGTCTGAATCTGTGTCTGTGTCTGCTCCTGCACCTGCGCCAGCGCCAGCATTTGAGTCTGCGTCTGCATCTGCGTCTGCGTCTGCGTCTGCGTCTGCGTCTGCGTCTGCGTCTGCGTCTGCGTCTGCGTCTGCGTCTGCGTCTGCGTCTGCGTCTGCGTCTGCGTCTGCGTCTGCGTCTGCGTCTGCGTCTGCGTCTGCATCTGCATCTGCGTCTGCGTCTGTATTGAAATTTTAAGGATAATACGGTAAATAGCTTGTTTTGTTCTTTTTTTTTGGTTTTACGCATTTATAAATGGATTTTTTGTGTTAAATTACGTTTCATTTCACACAAGTAATAATCGCGTTTTTAGTGATTTAATTTAGATGGTCCAAATTTCAGGATAGATCTAGCCAGTAGGTTGCTTCGGTGTTAGAAGGATATTCGACGCATTACGAGTGATGACGGGTAGAGTACAGCGACCATTGGTTAAGAGTTTGGCACGTATGGGACGTCTACCTTTCGGTTTATCCCCATAAGCAAGGCTAATTTCCCAGAAGGCAGGATGAGGGTTAGGCATAGTTTGGTAGGAATTACTGTAGTAGTTGAAAATAAAAAAAGCAAAACTAATATGTAACTGATTAAAAATAAAATATACGTAAATTATTGAAAATTGAAATAAAACGCAACTTATTATAAACTAAACATAAGTGACTCACTACTACAGTGGAGGTAAATAAACTTTAGAATGTACAATAAGTCAAAATAAATAGTCATAAAAACGGTACGATATTGTTTGACGAAAACACACTGAGGTCATTAACATCCGGTATGAGTTGTAGGATGGGCTGAGGGAAATGGGGCAAAGGGACAGTTCTCGCTTGTAGAGGAGCTCGGACACCATCATATGCTCGACAAGCGAGAATACGATGGGCCGTGGTGTCGGAGGTGCTGCACGTCGGACAAAGGTTATCATCGGAGACTCCAGTGCGTTTCCGATGACATCCAAATCCTCTGTGCGAGGTAAGGATGCAAACGGTCGCTCCTCCTGGCGCGTAATTTTGGTGAAGCTAAGGTTAGACATTGGGGATCATGCAATAGATGTTGCGTCCTTTTCCGGATGCATCCCACAGCCGCTGCCATTCACTCAAGACTAAAGCCTTGACGTGACGGAGAGCGGCTGAAAAGAAAGAAAAATCTGCGGAAGAAATACGGCTATCCAAAAGTGTGCATGTGCCGGTCCTGCGTAGGGAGTCTAGTGCCATAAATTTCCTTCAGTAGGAAAGTCAACGTGTACTGTTCTGTAGTCCCGAAGATAGGTTCTTTGAAACAGGGACTCTAGCAAGACCAGTTTCCTGACCACATGGAAATGTCTGAGCCGTAAGTTAATGTGGGAAGCATTGCACTGTTACAAATCAACTGTAAGGCTTTTTGGGCAGATTCCATTTGAAGCGCGAATATTTGTATAGTAAATGAAGTAAAGTTTTACCTTTTTCGACTAAGTGTGAACAATGCTTGACGAACGATAGCTTGTCATCTATGTACCGTGTGGCCCAAATTCGAGGCGTGTCATTGGGATTTCAAAAACGGGTAGAGAAAAAGAAATCAAAAAAAAGTTTACACTTCTTCTTTGCATTTTTCATTGTCTTTAATATCATGTCATCTACATATTCATCTGACGTTTCGGATTCCCATATTTATCATCAACTTAATTTTTTTAAATACGGACATGGATTTTTTAACTCTACAAAGCACTTATTTCATTTTGTTTACCATAACAGATTCTAAGTTAGGTTGGAGTATTTGTTTCGTCCCAAACAGGTATCATCAAGCTCCTAATATAATTATAATTGTTTTCAATACGGCCCTGTAATTTTTTAAAGAATTTTTGAAGATTTTTATTGTGATGGTCATCATAACATCTACTGGAAAGAAGTTGAATATTCGTTTCGTAAGAAAACACGCAATAATAACATTGCAAATACTAAAAAAATGAAATTCTCACTTATAATTAATTGCACAAGAAGTGTATATTTACAGAGTAAATTTGTGTTGTTTAATGAAAATATGTTTCCTAGAAATTAAGCGAGAAAAACTGTCAACTAATAAAAATGCGATACCAAAGGTTGACAGTTTATAAATAATTTGGTTTAAAAGCGCACGTATACATAATATGTGGTTTAAATGGTGTAAATAACGTTTAATAATAAATAAATGGGTGTAAATAAATGTTTTCAAAACAAATCGTTAAACTAACCAGCGATCCAAAACACTCAATAAAGATAATGCCGTTGTCCCAGTCGGTTGATTAAAGTAGGCCGGTTCAATTTTTTGATTGGCTTAATTACCACAAATTTCTGCTTGGTTATTTCCACTTAACATAAATATAGTAACTGCAATGTAACAATAATAAAAATTATCTTAGATGCCAAGTTATTTTTTGATTATGCTCGGAATAACTAAACCGAGTATACAATAAAAATTCACCACAATGTCAAAATAAAAAAATATACAAACTATGTTTATTAAATATTTAAATTTAGAATCATATAAAATATATCTTAAAAACTAGTTGTAATAGCCTTAAATTACTAAATTATGGATATAAACACCTGTTCGAAAATTTTTTGTACACAACTTTTTAATAACATCTGGTATCTAATACAAATACGGAAATTCAAACCAAAGGTGATATAATCTTTGCACCAATATTGCGCAATATCTTGTAATAACAATGCTGTACGTTGTAAACCATACCAGAGTTGAACTTTACTTCTTATAAATTTATCTTCATGAAATTTTGAATAATCCAATGTTTATTGCATTCACTCGAAAGTTCAAATAAAAAATGGGATCTAAATTTTGATCTGAATTAAGTGCAAAATTGCAATCAGTAATATCGAAAATACCAAAAATTGGTAAAAATGTAAAAGTTCTAAAAGTGTACAAGTAGTAAAAGTGCCTCCAAAAAGCAAATGTTTTAAATTTTAATATAATGCGAGTTAAATGTACCTTACTATTAAATCAATGGCACTTTTCACAAAATTTAGTTGGAAACCCAAAAATGGCTTCCTAAACAACATAAGGTTCATCAAGAAATGAAGAAAATGATGCTTAGGATGTCAGATGATATAGCCGTACGCAAAGAATAAGTGCAGAAAAAATAATTGCCGATAAACCCCTAAAAAGATATGCAAATTAAGTTGCCTACCACATACTTATAAATCATTAATAATTAAAAACTCTTTTTTCTTATATTTACAACTAAACGAACGAAGAACTTAAAAGATTCGTTACAAGTTTTTCGAGTCAAATTGCTAAAGGAAACATTTCAATTTAAAAAACACAAATTTACACGGTATAAATGCAAACCTTCAGTGTAATTCCTCAGGACAATTTAACGAACAAGAAATTTTGAAACATCAATGTAGTTCAATATGTGTGTAGTTTGCATTTAGACACATTTGAATCTACAGTATATGGGAACAGATACTGCGATAATTAATTAGAAAATAAATAAGTGAAGAAACCACCACTGCATTTGTCGCTTTAAAGGTTGTAGGTAAGTTTTGCCTCTTTCACAATTGCACACTGACAATTGCACTGCGATTTTTTAAATATGAGTTAAATTGTCCTTATTATATATTTTATTTGTTTAACCTGTATATCATTAAGAAACCAAAATCTTACATAATGATACTGAAATATGTTTGTAGCGACGGTAAGATTTGCAGATTATATAGAACTGATTATAAAAGTTTTAATTAATAATAAATTACATGATACACATAATTATATCCTTACGTAGAAATGAGATTAAAACTTATTATATCGTTACTTAGAAATAAGATAAGAAACTATTGTTTAATATTTCATCCACTTTTACCAAGAACTTAATCACTTGATTATTCTATATCTTTTCTGGGTAGTTTAATATTGCTTCTAATTACACTTGATTATTCTATCTTAATTACATAAATGATAAGAAATACTTTAAAAGACGATGTAAACATCAGAACTGTTACATTTCATATTGCCGTATGTTAATGATCTCTCAATAATTACTGAACCAATAAGCTATGCAAAAGAAGGCATTTGCAAAATCCCATATGGAAGTGACGACCAAGCAGAAATCAACTACAACCAACAAATAGACATCCAACCTTCAACGTGGAACTAAAAAAAATTTTTAATACGGAAGTAACAAACTTAGACATCCCAAATATCATCAGAACACCCCATTGTACTCTGCAAAAATTACAAGGACATTTTTTATAATTAAAATTCAGATTTGACATTCACCAATGCTGTTAAACATAAAATCAGGACCACAAACACTGAACCAGTTTATTTCGAATCATATAGATACCCTCATAACTTAAAATTTGAAATACAGAACCAAATTCAACAATTATTAGAAAATAAAATAATTCAACCAAGCATTTGTCCTTTTAGCTCACAAGTTTGGTTAGTTCCAAAAAAAATGGATACTAACGGAAAGGAGAAATAGCGCTTAGTGATAGATTACCGTAAACTTAATGAAAAAAACTAACGAAGACAAATATCATTTGCCAAGGATTGAAGAAATTTTAGAAAATCTTTCAACCTTAGACCTCGCACAAGGCTTTCGCCAAATTGAAATGAACCAAGAATCAATTGAAAAAACCGGTTTTTCTGTAAATAATGGACATTACGAATACACAAGGATGTCTTTTGGATTGAAGAACGCTGTAAGTACTTTTAAAAGAGATATGGATAATGTTTTGAGAGAATACTTACAAAATTTTGTTTCGTATACATGGGCGATATAATCATTTTCTCTAAATCTTTGCATGACCATTTGTTAAACTTAAAGTTAATATTTAAAAAACTTCAACAATGTAACTTGAACGTTCAATTGGATAAATCCCAATTTCTATGTAATGAAGTTCCATTTTTAGGGCAAGCCATCAGAAATTATCCGTTACCGAAAACCACCAAAGAAATTAAATCATTTCTTAGTTTAATCGATTATTATCGGAGATTCATACAAAACTTCGCAAAAATAGCTCAACCATTTACGAGATCTTTAAAACAGGACTCTAAAATTAGTTACACTTACAGAAATTATATACAGACCTTCTCATAATGTAAAGAATTACTCTCAAACTCGCCCATCTTAGCTTATCCCGATTTTGATCAAATATTTCGTACCGATACTTCCAACGTAACTATAGGAGGCGTGCTATCTCAAAATGATAAACCAATCTCATTCTATTCAAGAACCTTAAATAGTGCAGAAAGAAATTGTTCTACCATTGAAAAATAATTACTATCAATTGTAGAAAACACCAAACACTTTAGACCATACATCTACGGAAAAAGATTTATAATATAAACCCTTAGTTTGGCTTTTTCTTTAAAAACACCAAATTCTAGACTGATTAAATGGAAACAAACACGAAGAATTCGATTACGAAATCCATTAGAAAAAAGGAAAGGATAATGTAGTAGCAGATGCTCTATCAAGAGTGGAAATAAATAATCATGACGAAGAAGAAATCTCGACGAATTTGACAAAATACCTGAAAACAATGACCTCGATAAAAACCACTTAACCACTTCACGAATAGAATAATTTAAAAAACCGGAGATAAGTATAATATTCATATTGAAAAATATTTTAATAAAACCCAATATGTGATAACCATCATAAAAGGATCAGAGTTAGAAAATATCAGAAGAAGTCATCAATTCTGAAGCTTTATACGGAATTTATTTCATGGTATAAAAATCATAATGAAATCACAGAAACTTACAATCACTAAAAGTGAAAATTCTATTGGCCCGACAAATATTTATAAGTTTATTAACGAATGTGAAAGATGCTTAATCAGTAAATACGACCGAAACCCTTATAAATCCAATTTTCAGGACCATTACTAGCAAAGAAACCTTTTGATATCATCCATATAGCTTCGAAGGAAGTAGGTTTTTAACCAAAATTGATTTATGCAGCCATTACACTCAAAGTTATTTTATAAAAGACACAACAGGAATAACTATTTTAAACAAACTGAGACATTACTTTTCTCATCATTCCCCCAGAAAAATAGTATGTGACCAAGGGAAATAATTTAAGAATAAAGTCTTTCAAGAATATTGTAAAATTTTTAAAATAGACGTCCATTTTACTACTAATTACAATAGTAACTCTAACTCACCGATAGAACGGGCACATTCTACATTATTAGAGAAGATAAGAATATTAAAACTACAGAATAAAAATGAAGATTCGAAAACTCTTATGATAACTGCCGTATTGACATACAATTTGTACATCTGTACACTTTTCCACTGGATATACTCCATTTTCACTACTTTACGAACCTTATGAAAACTTAAACGCTCACGAAATTGACTTGGAAACGTGAGTTTACGAAACATACAACCAAAAGAGGAAAGATGAAGTTTTACCCTTCTACGAATTATTATGCAACAAACAGTTAGAAAAAGGAAAAACAAGAATAGAAAAGGCTAATATAGAAAAAAGAAGACCCCATTATTAATGAACCTATTGTTTATTTTACCAGACAAAGAATTACAAAAACCGACCCTTACTATATCCTTACCTAGAAATGAGATTAAAACCTATTATTATATCCTTACTTAGAAATAAGATTAGAAACTATTGTTTAATATCATCCACTTTTACCAAGAACTTAATCACTTGTTTATTCTATATCTTTTCTAAGTAGTTTAATATTGCTTCTAATTACACTTGATTGTTCTATCTTAATTACATAGATGATAAGAAATACTTTAAAAGACGATGTAAACATCAGAACTGTTAGATTTCATATTGACGTATGTTAGTGATCTCTTAATAAAATATTAACTCCAATGTGTGTGTTAATATAATTAAATGCATCTTTTAATATGATAGTATGATGAAGAAGTATAACAATACAAAATGAAATTTTGTAAATCTAGAACAGAGATATATGTTAAAAAATATATTACGGATGTCGATGTTGAAAGAATACAACCTGACAGAAGTTACTTCGCCAAATTAGACAGGAACTTAGTATAACATGGAAGTTTTAGTGTCCCAAAAAAGAAATATGGCACTCGAGTTTCAGCTGCTACACAAAATAATACTTTGAACGCTGTAAGTACAATTTCAATAATTTTTAATATGCAATAACACTATTAAGATCATGAGATCAATGCTAATTGTAGCTATTGTCATGAAAATAATTTGTTGCAAAAGTAAATGTACCATATGTACAGTGAATATCATTTTTTAAAGTCTTGAGTTAATCTTCATAAGACTGAGTGTGGTACAGCTGCACCCAGGGTAAATTGATATAACAGAATTTAGCACCCTCGCTTTATTTGGAGTCTGATGTAAACTTATTGTTTAATTTTTAGTGCCTTTTATGTTTGCAAACCATGTTTTTTAAATTATTATTTTAGTTTCTTTATTTTCATTTTAGGTCAGTAACAATCCCCGGAAGTCCACAAGGCAACTCTCCATGGAGGTTAGTGTGTCAAAGATGGCCATTTGGAGAACACTTAGATGTAGAAAGTATAAACCATATAAATTACATATTAGCCAACAACTGAGACAAGAAGGTTAAATTTTTGTAATGGGATCAATGATCAACTGGCCATTGACGAAAATCTTGTACACAATGTTCTTTGGACTGGTGAATGCAGTTTTTGTTACTAACGGCATATTTAATAGACACAATGAACACTACTGGCCAGTAGACAATCCAAGGCAAAACCGACAAGGCCCTTTCATCAGCGATAATCATCTTACCCATCAAAATACTTAGAGTTGATACAAAATGATGTTCTGGATGCTTTGGAGGATGAACCACTTAATTTAATTGCTCACATGTGGTGGCACCAAGATGGAGCTCCCCTTCATAGCGCCAGAAGGGTTACAAGATATTTACACCGAATTTTTAGACATCGGTGAATTGTGAATAAAGGTTTTGTAAGATGGCCCCCAGAAGTCCAGAATTGAATCCTCTGGATTACTTTCTTTGGGGTATTTAAAAATCGTCTATATAAGGAAACGAGCCAAGATATAGACATTTTAAAAATAATTTAATAGAAGAGATACGAGCCGTTCCACGTAGACATATTGAAAGAGCTGTCAATAAGTTAAAAAATCGGGTAAGATGCTGCATTCAAGAACGGGAAAACATTTTTGAGCACTTACTGTAATGGTTTTTACGTGTTCTTTATGTCCTTTAGTGTTTAGTGGAGTTCATTTTTTTTTTATTCCGTATACCTATGTTCTTATTGTGTTTTCTATACGAAACTAATATTCAACTTCTTTCTAGTAGATGTTATGATGACAACAATAAACATCTTCAAACATTCTTTAAAAAATAATAGGGCCGCATTAAAAACAATCATATTAATAGCTTGATAATGACTGTTTGGGTACGAAACAAATACTACAGCCTAACTTAGTACATGTTATGGTAACCACAATGAAATAAGTGATTTGTAAAAAAAATCCTCGTCCGTATTCAAAAAAATTAAGTTGATGTGGGAATCCGAAACGTCAGACAGATATGTAGATGACATGATATTAAAGACAATAAAAAATGGCAATGAAGAAGTGTAAATTGTTTTTTGATTTATTTTTAAATGTCTGTACAAGAAATTAAAACAAAAATCCGAGAAATCACTTGCTTCAATTATCTCAAAAACAAAAGAAAATATTTGAAATCTGATCGCCTCTAATCATTGTTCCCTTAGATGCGCATCTTTGCCACAATTTAACCGTTTTCAAGTTCCCAATGATACGCCTCCAGTTTGGGACACCCGGTACACTATGAGATACTTAAACTCGAAAGCTCTTCGGGCTGACCGATTGTATAAATGCAAACTTAGATTTAGGGAGACTTTGCGAACAAAACCATATACTTTGTCTTGTCTACTGAGATTGCTGCCCACCCAGGTCGTCACATGGAACTAATTTATCCACAATTTCTTTAAGTTGATATAGTTTTTCCACCAACACTAGATAAGCGTTAGAGTTTCCTTTAAAAGCTTTCTGAACTGCTTGTAGACAAAGATCAAGATATAATTTGCTTATAGCATCACCATCTTCTTCCGGGTCCGCTAACTGTGTCAAACGGTTTGCATCCAAATTGAATCTTGTTGATAAATAGTATTGCTTAGCGATGACATCTTGAGGATCTATGGGGCTGGCAACATTGTCGAGTCTCCTATTCTCGATATCAAATTGATTATCATCAATCAGTTTAAACTGAGGAGTTAATTTCTTGAATTAATACTGCACATGTGAACGTCCAAATTTGTCAAGGGTCATTTTAATTATGATATGTCGACGTCAATGCATTCTCATTTATACTGTTTAAAAAACGGCTATTTGGTTTTTCAATGTACCCATCCTCAAACAGTTCTTCTACAACTGGTATTATGTCATTCACGACACCTGTATTCCCTGCCAATTTTTCTGCCCACAATACCTCTAGATCACGAATTAGTTGATGTACAGCATTCCAATATTTATATTCAATCGGCCTATTTGTTAATTCCTTAAAAAACATACCTCCACCTCCCTTGGTTCTGGGTGATGATGATGATAGCAAGGGCTTGGTTATTTGTGTATACTTTTTGCTGCGGCTCCCTGGAATTTGCCCACTTACGTCATAATCTCGCCTTGCAACATTAGTAGCTTCTAAAATACTTCTATAACCTCCTCTTCTATCTTTTGAATTTACTAGATTTAAATTGGGTTCATTCATAATAAGCAGGTCATGTAAACCTGGAGTCCCTTTATACGTGACACCTTTAATAATCATATCGTTTCTTTAATTGTAACGGGAGTATTACCAATTGTCCATTTGTCAGTTTTGGCATCATAGTGGACTCCATAAGTATGATCAATAGCACTTTCAGTATCCCTCATAATACGTTCAACGTATATACGAGGTAACTCATGATACTGCTCCAGAAATTCTTCTGAGATGGGTTCATTACGGGTGGTAGAATCATCTGTGACACTAAGAGGTTCTTCTTCTTCCTTAGTATTAATCTCTCCTACAACAGATGTATCTAACAAAGATGGTGTACGAAGAGATGGAGTAGGATTTAAAAAAAAATCTGAGCTAGTGGGCTAGTATCACCCTTTCTTGAATCACCTAATGGTGTGAAGCCTGGAGTCCGTCGAACTTGAACTAGCGGGCTAGAGGGGGTAGTATCGTGTTTTCTCGGAAATATGAATTGGGGGTGGTTTTTTGGATTTAACGCCAATGGGGTCCTTTTTAGGTGTTCTTTTATCTGGATTGATTTTATTTACTATTTCAGTTAGAGGTTTTATTAGCGGTTTATAAGTACTTTCAAATGTTCTTTCATTATTAATGTGAACAGTTTTAATACTATTATACTTCTGCTGCATTATTTTACGAGCCTAAATAATTTTTTTCTTCAATATCATTTCCTTGTTATACATTGTAGCGAAGCGGTTTACTGAACAGATACCGGTTTTACCATGTTTTGAAGTAATAGACTTTTCATCAAATTCATGATTTTGAATTGAGTGTTTTTGTTTTTGAGCAACTACTTTCATCGTTAGTGGATGAAATAAAACTAAACGCATAATTACAAAATTTTTATTTATATACTTGTCTATATTACAATAACTATAACTTTTTCACTTCCCTAGTGAGTGGGCTGTACTGCACAATAGCGTCATGGAGAATAAGACCATAGACAACCATTCCATTAACGAAAGGTGTTAGAGATTCCATTTCCAATTTGATGTCTACTGTTGAGTTTTTTAAGGATTCATTTTGTTTAGTTGAATAATGCATATTTATCATCTTCACCAGAGTAATTACATCGAAATTTCAAAAAATTGCAATAGGCAGGTATGTATTGGTTAGCACTGAAGTTCAAATGCATTGCTTCATATGGATAATATTCAGAATTCAGATGTACTTTAAGATTTATGATGTTAATGTGTTCAAAACTTCCGGCCCTTGCTGACTCTGTGTACCTTTTACCTTGTTGGAATGCAACAATTATCCAACGTGGTTTTTCCAGTTGCGTTGATGTTTTTATTGGCTATATGCCTGAGGTTGCCTGTTTTAAAGAAGGTAATTTATAGAACTCCCATTGACGAAATGGAACAGTAATAAGAGAATTTTTAATTGATTCCTTGAAACAAGTTAAGTTTCGCAGCATCACTAAGTCTTAAGTGTGGTACTTTCAATTGAATTTTATTTAAGATTATTTCGGCATCAACTTCACCATAGTAACAGTTTGTATCGCTTCTAGATCGAATTAAAACTAACTCTTGGCGCATATTCACGATTACCTGACGATAATCCTCCATTATTCCAAATATGTGGTCCTATGGTATGCATACTGTAAAAGATTTTTCTCCATTTTGCTCATCGAATTCTACCTGTAATGGTTCTTCATTCTTTGGCGACAATCCCAAATTTTTTTTTTTATGATTGTGGACCTGAACAAGCTTAGTGCTTTGCTTTTGCTTGCCGTATAAAAAATATATTCCTTAAGCGAAGATGTTATACCTAGATTTCTACAAACATCCACTTTCTGACCACCTAACTCCTAACGAATTTCTTCGAAAAGAAAGTTCGGGAAATTGTTGATTAAGCTGCATGCTTTTCTTTCATCTTCCTATTTGAGCTCGTTTACCTTCTATGTACAGAAAACTATCATAAGTAGCCGTAATTAGATCTTGACTTTGAATTAAGATGCGTATTTCTTCGTAAGGTCCATATTTAGAAGATCCATACGGAAGATAAGTGTGAATAGTTGATTTAATTATAGTATCATCAAAATGTACGGTTTGAAAGACGTTTAACGATTCTGTCATTGTGGGTGAGAACTTTTAAACTAATTGACGTTAAAAAGTATTTCTCTGCAGATGTTAACCGCAATGACTAATTAATGACTTACTGTAGGGATGATGTTTTTTATATGAATTTTTGAAAGATGGAATTGGTCCTGGATTAATTCTCAGACCCATGTTCTTTTAGTTCTAAGCGTACTGTGAATGGTTCACTTTCACCAAAGTCTATTAATTCACCCTTTTGATTAGTGAAATTAATTGTTATATTACTAATTATGTCAGTGTTTACTTCTAAATACTGAGTACTGTTTGGACTTTTATCTAGACGATAACCTGGTGGAACTGAAACATCAATCTTATATAATACTTTAGCAAGTTTCCTGTTTCGATAAGATCCCTTTATAATGTTGCACTCTACGTGTAGATTAGTGTGTTTAAGTATTTGGATGTCTAACGCAGATGTATGTAAAATATTTGGTTCTAATATTTTAGACTCAAACCCTAGCATGCGGCCAATGCAATTTTCTTTAGTAAAATCGATCTCAAATGAACTATTTATCTCACATTTAAGTGTATTGTTGTTTGCTCTAATGATAAACCTTTCTGTGGGCATTTTAGATTTTAAATAATCGCTAATTTCATCTAACTCACATGTACCGTGTGGAATATTAATCACTTGCAAATGAGATGGATTTGTTCTAAAATAAAATCTATCGTTGCCTGTATAAATTTTTCTAATGCTGTTACAGCCGTAAAATCCATCCAATCCAATAACGTATTCCTTCTCCAAGTCTAGTTCTATGGGTGGATAGAAGTTGTAGCTAGATGTGTTATCAACACCTTCTAAACTGAATGATATTAACATAACTGAGAAAATTGGATGTTGTGCTGATTATTTATATAAAAATTGTAGGCATAGGCGTCCGCAAATAAATGTATTAAACTCTTGACCTTGGTTGTAATTATAATATATTTTACACCCCCGAAAGTAGTTAATCACTTCGATTGGTGGTCGAAGATTACCGAAACTATCGTAATACCATACCTTTTTACTACGCTTTTTGTAGCAAACCCAATGTGTACCTGGTCCTCTTTGGCTATCTAAGTTAATAATTCCAGATTCATTTTTCCGAGGTAATTTAGGCATGCTATCTGTCATAAAAATATCCCTAAAGTAGGGTAAATTTTTGGTGTATTTCTTTGAATCAATATCCGTTAACGGTCTTTCGGGTAATCTATTCAGTTTTTTCGAAACGGTTTTAAGTATAATGCACCACCACCAGATTTGTTTGGTTTTAGATACAGTGCACCGCCTTTCTTATTCACGGAGCCTATAGCGATCCATTCAATTATGCGATTATGGTGCGATGTCTCTTCTTGCAATTTTTTAGCATTATTGATTGCTTTAGCAATTCCTGATGCACCGCCAGCTAAAGCACCGATTGCTGACAATCCTGCTAATAACGGAATAAGAAAGGTAAAAATCCTCCTTGTTTAGGTAGGGGAGTTACTCTAGGAACTTTAATGTTTTTCTTGCCTCCTAAACTTTTTACCACACGTTTTGCCGTTGAAAGCGCTGACTTTATTGTGTCTGTGAAATTTCCGTTAGGTTTAATTTTTCTAGCTATTGTTTTTCATAAATGCAATAAATTTCCGCATTTCATTTTTTCTTCTTCTTCAGATTAGATCGACGTTTACACCCCATTCCTAATTTTCTCTTTGCTTTCATGGCGCTACTGACTCCTAAAGCTGCAATTCGTTCACCTAATGTTGCGCCGGATGATTTAAAGCGTTCCCAAGCTTTTCTTTGTAAAATTTTATCCGCTTTATGTCTACTGTCTAAATCTCTGTAATCTCTGCAACTGATATCGTGAAATTTACACTGAGCACCTAATTGATTAATACCGGGGTCACCGCGTGCGAGTCGTTTTTCTAACTTTGTACCAGGACCGCAATACTGGTAACCAGGTAAATGCAATTCAAACGGAAGTTTATTGATTAGAGCATTCACTAAACCACCACCACCTGCACTCTTTCGCTTCTTAACTAACACTGTTTATCTGGATGGATAAAACGGGGTATTTATACTTAAATTGAGAAAAACAAATCATAGTCATTTTTTTATTCAGTAAATGCTATACATTAGATAAGCAGGACGGTAATACAATATTTCCATTAAACATACAGTGTTATGTGAATTAATATTATACATAGCATTTATAACATCATCAATGTCTTTATAAATGTCATCATCACCACCACGGAATTCTTTCTCACGAAAACGACGGTAGTGAATAACTTGTTGTATCAGCTTTCCATAAAAACACACCAGATTGTAAGATTCAAGAAATTCCAATCTATAGCTTATTATATCCTTTAAATTGAATAGTTCTTCTATACTATGTGAAATGAATGTGCAAGAACAGCAGTTGTAATTTTCTACCATAACAGTTATCAAAATTCTATCATATCCTTTAATCAATTCACAATTGTAATAAATACCAAGAGTGCTAGATAGATATTCATATTGTTGATCATAGATTATATCTTCATCCTCGTTTACATTTGACCAATCAATTCTATTTTCAATTTCTTGGGATCGGAAAAATTGTAATTCTACATATGAATGCCATCTTAGAAGATCATTCCATTTCTTCATATCCAACACTAAATTATTGCTTTCATCACAGTTAGCACACTCTATAAGTACTGTATCCAATTTCCATATGGTTTGCATGATGAGTATCGTTCGATAGCTTATAATAAATACAATCGATTAAGTATTCATTAGCTGCTTGTTTATACACTTCAGATAAATAATATGGCTGCCTGTCAGTGTTAGGAGAAAAGCCTTCATCATATTTCCCTTCACTTTTGCTGCTACTACCACCATCACTATTTTGACAGCACCAACAACACAAGGTAAAATTATTATTCACATTGTTACTGCAACTATGTGGGGTATCCATATATAACGGTGGAGCGTTCCAGAAATGATACTATTGCTGCCTGCATTGTAACGACTGTACCTGCTTGCAATTGCACTAGGACTAATCGCTGTTTAAGAAATGATTTTAGTTAAATCATGTGATGGGGTTGTGGCACTACTATTAAAAACAAAATGTTATGTTTGTTGTTTTCCGACTGCACCCAAACTACTCATGAAGACATCCCTCGTGTTTAGCTACGTTTTAATTCTTCCATTCGAGTTTCTTCTTTTAAATACTCATAAACGAGTTGAGGTAATATACATTTAAAATCATCCGTTTCCATCACTATACGTTCACCATGCTTAGTATGAATTACAGCCACATTAATCACTTTATACTTTTTTGATATCTCGAGGTCACATGCACTTTTAAAAAGTTTACAATAGGTGCTTTGGTTTAACCCTACTAGTTCTATGTTTGACAATTACAAGTTGCTAACTCACTGATTTCAACACACCTCGCTGTGGTTTATACAACAAAAATGTGTCCTTGACTTGAGTACCTATCACATGTTTAAATTTGTTAAATACCCACCTACTTTCAGTTTAGAAAATTATTTCACCTTGACTCAATTTAATCAATATAAGCACCATTTGACCTTGGTCTACTTTTTAGCATAGACACCAGCCCGCATTCTTCTTGTTTCCATGAATTGATTCTAATTTTATACTTCTAAGAAATGCCATATGATACCCCAACAGGTCAATAATCTTTGACCTTGACCACTCTATTTTTAGACTTCTAAGAATTGTAATATGACGATGACATTTCAATCTCTATTTTTAGTTTTTCTCACCAAAAAACGTTTAACCGCAGAGTGACCTTGTAATATGATGATGATGATGACATTGCAATTTCTATTTTTATCGAGCTCCAAAAATTTAAATTTCCCGCCAAAAGTTTGACCTTGAAGAGATCCAAAAGCTTACATTTCTCACCACCAGAGGGCGAGTGACCTTGAAATGGTCCAGAACCGACCCCTAATCACTACTGACAGACACTCTCTTAACGACGAGAGCAGGATGGATTTCATTGTACATTCTTTGGTGAAGCACTCTTTCGAGAATAACTTTCCAAATTCGGATAGTAACGTTATTGGTCTGTACGAATTTACGTCTGTGAGATCCTTTTTACCGGGTTTTAGAATTGTTATTAATTTGTCAGTCAGGAAAATACCCAAGGTTTATGCAAGAATTAAATAATTCGACGAGTGTGCCAGAAAGGGTCTCTAGGAATGTCCTAAGTATGTTACCATGAATTTCGTCCAGTCCAAGAGCTTTGTTCTCAGGGATCTTTGGTGCTAAGGCAAGCAGGTCTTCAAGTGTGACCACCCAGTCTTTTCTGGGATCCAAATTAACAGCACGGGAACGCATTTCGGTGTAGGTAGGTTCGTCAGTTGTCGGATTGTTGTAGAGGAAAAGGATGGTCTCACCAAAACGTTGCCATGAGCAAAATTTCGCTCCTTATAGGAAGCGAGCCATTGAGTTTTTAGCTCTGCTGGGGCTCTTTGGTAACGGTGCCGCGTGATGCGGACTACCTTCTTTAATCTGTTTCTCGCAGCACCAGCTATTGCTGGCGAAGGTACGGGCTCGAGCAGTAAGGATAATCCTTTTTAGGCACACCCGGCCCGTATGCCGAACCAGCTCTGACAGTTTGCCAATGACGGTGTCTGCAGAATGTGGTTCACGGCTCATTGCGCCACGGGGAAGATAAACGGGAACGTATTGCTTGCAGACTGCGTTGAGCCTGGACAGATCGAGGTGTTTGAAGTCGAGGATAGTCGGTAAAGGACTTTTAATGTGATTATCAACGGATACATCGAAACGTACCAGTCGGTTGTCACTCTCAATTTCCTCCACCATTACTCGCCAGTCAGTAATCTTGTGCGCCAAAGGGAATGAAGTAAGGGTCACATCGATGTTCGTCGCGCGAGATGGCTGGAATACGTATGTGGTTGATCAGGTAAGTTTACAACACACCGGTCGCGTCCCGCAACAAGGTTTTCCACAAAACTGCCCGTGCGTCAGTCGTCGGGGAGTGCCATAAAGGCGATTTTGCATTGAAGTAGCCTGCAATTAGGACCTTATAATCCTTCAACTCGTCCAAGACGTAGTCGAGATGTTATAAATGCATACAAACATCTTCACTTGATGGCCAATAAACTCAGATGATTTCCAGTGAGGTGTTCCCAACGGTAACCATAGTTACAGCTGTGCAGTTGTTAGTCAAGTGACTTAAAGTAACGACTCCCATGAGTTTCGAGCTATTGCAAACAATAGCCGATAGAAACCGAAGAACATGCGGAAATCTTGTTGTAAGGTGCCGAAAATCCTATACCCGTTAGACGAACACACAGTGAATGGCTCTTGCACCAGTAGGGCGTCAATGTTGTTGTCAGATGAAGCCCATTGCCTCAAGGGCCGCAACACGAGAATTTCTAAAGTTCACTTGCGCGAACCAAAGAGTCAGGGGTGAGTCCTTACTGTACATAATTGGTGTTAGCGATTGGTGTTAGACTCAACACGTTCAGCGTACGCGAGACAGTTGGAAGCGGAGGGTTTATGCTAGATGGCATTGCCCTTGTGACCAAACTCCATGCAATTTGCGTATGAGGGATCTTTTTGGAGGTTGGGGCACCCCTTGGTTTCATGCGAGCTGCGCTATGGCCGTATCGAAGTTCACTGCGACAGTTTGAGGGATTATGACCGAAGCGTTGTTACTTATAGTACCGCAGTGTACGTATATGGTGTTGAATACGACAGGTGTTCCATCCGACGTATACCCGTTGTCCTGCCAAAAGAAATTTTCGTAAGACTGCGTCGGACTCCAGAATCCAATGACATGTCCTGGTTTCAGAAGCAGAATCGAAATTCTGGGAAAAGATGGCCTCCTTAACCTACTCTGAGGAGAGATCAGCAGGCACATCCATTATGGATATTCTGGGCAAGGCATTATCCTGGAATTTAGCAGTGAGGCCGGCTTCTTCAAGTAAGTCCGGGGGAATTTTGGAGAGATCGCTCTTCTCCGATTTAATCTTAACGGCGTTCTTGCCGAATTTAGTCACCCTGTCCATGCGAAGGCCAAGCCTCCTCGGATCAATGGCCTTCATTAGGGCGTCTTTAGATTCGTCCGCGGTTTTTATGTTTTCAGTCTTAGCTATCACAACGATGGTAGACCGTGGGACAGGGACTACAGATTTCCCGGATGGGATTTTGAGCGGTTAGGGAGCGTGCGAAGTATAGCGGAGTAACTAGGTCCGCTGGCCTGGGGAATAATTGAAGAATCCTTAGACATCACGGCGTCTAAGGTGGATTTAATAAAGCAACTGAATCACTTAATTCGGCTTGATGCTGAAGGTGCTTGGAGTTGTTGACCTTTTCCCGAAAGATGGTCCCCATTTTCGATATAGCCTCGAGCATGTCGGCGCGCTTGGAAAGGAGATCGGGAAATTACGTTGTATATAATTAAATTGAGTATAAAATTTATTACATTGTATGGTACATCTTGTGCAAAAATTAATTATAGCCGCCAGACTGCCTTCGTTTCGATAAAAATTGTTGAGTTTAAACAAAGAATTTTCATACTATGCACCTTAATTTAAGGATGAATTTCGTTGAGATTCGCATAGATCGGGTTACATTGATAAGACTCGCATGCTGGACAACTTCCTTGGATAACGTAATTTCTTTTGGACGGCTTTCGAATTCAATTCGTTTTTGGCGCGATTTAAAATTTTAAATAATTCTTTTATGGTTGGCTAAATTAACATAGTGGGAGATATTAGGGAAGATGGTGAGATCTGAACGTTTAGGTACTCAATCTAGTTAGGCACGTAGTACTAGATTTAGGTCTTCTCTTGGGAGGGGGTCGCGATGTATGCAGAAGGGGCTGCTTGGATTAGTAATGCATGCCGGGGGAGTATTGAACTACTGTGGAGTAATTAATCTCCGTTTCCAGGGGATAATATAGGTTCACCACATTCTTGAGTCTGTAGTGACAGGTTTGGACCTAGAAGTAGCTCTAGTGTTTGGGTTTATAGTCCTGACCATCATTGGTGGTACTTTGTTTATCGCAATTTGTTGTTATTGCGGATTAAAGTAACGAGTTACTGGTTAATTTTTATGATAGTACTGCGTACATAGGAATGACCCGCCAAATGAATGATAAAATTTGCTGCATATAAATCGCTTTAGTTAGTAAGGTGTTATTCAAAACTTGTATATATTTAAAGTGAAGGTCGCAATTAAAGTGTAAATATATTATACAATCAAATGGGAATATTTTAAGACGACACATCTCTATCCATCACGAGGGTGTTCGAGCCGGATATCACCTCAATCACGTTGCCGGGAGCAACCCTCTAAGTCGCCACTAGGTGATCTATATAACAAGGGGGCTGAACCAACCTTGAGGTATATTTTATTGTGTTTTTTTCTTGGTCTTCTTTATGGCTGACAAACTTTGATAAAATTTCTGTGTGTTATTATTATTATTATCCTTCTTCTGTATATATACGAGATTGAATATGCTGCCGTTGTAGATCCATTTTGATTATTTTAGTATCTAAATTCTATTGCGAGCGTATTTAATCTGACAATCATCCAAATTAATCTCGAGTGTTCTTGTTATGTAATTATGTGTTATTGACAAATTATTAAGAATTTTATGTATGAAGTTTATGTGAATAATCAATTGTTTTGCTGATTTGGTTACAAAATTTACAATAATTTTTAGAAAGGCTGATATAAAGAGACTAGCTAGTATCTTCGCCGAATGAGTATATTTCAGGTTTTAACTTAACTTTTGGAAAAGAATTTATGGCAACCTCTGTATAAATAGTCCGACGTTGAAGTTTTCATTACACAACTTTAGGTTAATAAACTTGTTTTTTTAGATATGAACCCGTTTGTTATACAACGCCTATTTCAGTGTTTTTTTCTAAATTAGATTATTAAATTAAAGTCAGTAGTTGTTTATTTGTTTAAGCAAAGTAATTACGTTCGATAGCGTTGTAAGAGATTAGTTCTTTCTAACGTAATATTTAAAGATTGAATTTGAGCCGATTTTATAACGGCGGGGATTGATATAATACCATCTGGTTGGGAATTGAAGTAAAGCAATTGGTGTGTTTATTATTATTTTTTAAACATAATTTCAAATAGTTAAAATTAAAGTAAAGTGAGTACTTTTTCTTCAAGTAAAACTATATTTAAGATCAGATTTATTAAGTAGGGTATAAAGTAACGTAGTTATGAAGTAAGCCGGTTGTTTACCGAACATCACTTAGTTTTTGCATACGAGGGGTTTTGCGAGAACTCGCAAATATTTTTTACAGGTACCTACCGATAAGAAATGTTACAGATGTTGATAAATACATCTCAATTCTGAGAAATCAACTTTCAAGAACAAAGGTGATCCATTGTTCAAGACGACGCTTCAAAGTCTATGCTTACAAATTTCAAGGTCACATCTCTTATAAAAGAACAAAATCGATTCATTGTTCTGTCATGATTTCTAAATATAGATTGGCATCCAGCTACCCTGCACCTCAATTCTAAGAAATCAATTTTCAAGAACAAAGACGATGCATTGTTCAAGCCGACCGTTCAAAGTCTATGCTTACAATTTTCAAGGTCACATGAGAAATGAACAAAGACGATCCATTGTTCCGTTATAATTTCTAAAAATAGATTGTTATCTAAATACACTTCGATTCTGAGAAATCAAGAACAAAGGGGATCTATTGCTCAAGCCGACGTTTCAAAGTCTATGCTTATAATTTTTAAGGTCACATCTCTTATAAAAGAACAAAGGCGATTCATTGTTTTGGCTGAGTCATAGCTTCTGAAATTTTGAGAAATCGAGAAGATCCGAACTTAGCCGACCTTGCCCGATCTTATCTCTATACAAGTATATATAGAACAGACACACGTCAGTCGATACATTGCAATCGCCACAACAAGTTACCTAAAGTAAAGAGCAACTATTATTACTTAATCACCAGTGTGTGCATCATATTTTTTTACATTACAATCGTGACTAGAACCGTTGTGAAGAGCAATTTGTTAAAAGTTCATTAATACGTGTATGCTTTATTAACTGTGAGTATTCCAAGTAGTAGTGAGATGGTTAATTTAACAAAGCGTGTTGTTCCCTTATTGAAAACAAAAAAGGAATTCTCTAGACCTCCGTATAGTTAACACCAATATTAAGCTATTTCAAGATATAATCAAAAATAAAATTTATTATGAGACCAGTGAAAGTCTGCTTAAGCTTGAGAGCAATTTAGCATTGCTCAAGTGCTATCTGGTCAGATTGAGGAGGTTAAAGAACGCTTCAGAGAAAGTTTGGTAGTGGAATTGTCAATAAAGAAGGTATGCATAAATTACGTTGGTACCCCCTAGACTCATGTTTTAATGGTAGGTTACTTACAGGAATTACAATCAATATGTCAAACATTAAAGACCCTTTGATATTTTTACTAAACACGTATAATAGTTTTGCACGTAAGGTGATTAATGTTAAGGCAATCCATGCTAAAGGTGAATGTGGTCTTAGTCTGCAATTTCATGCAACCCCAAAATCATAGTATTGAATTGAAGACTTTTGCCACAAAAAATGCGTTATTGATATTTCAACCAATGTACGCGTCTGGTACAATGAAAACGTGTATGATAAGTTACGGATAAAATTAGAGGAGTTTTCTGAAAGGGATTCCGGTTGGTCATTACACAAAGTTTTACATTTAAAAGTGAATATTAATAGCTATGTCCCATTTAGAGGTGGTCGTTCAACCTATGTTAAAGTTCCTCGCTTCATAGAAGTAAAGCATGCTGTTGTTAATGTTAAAAATAACGATGAGTATTTCTTCCTGTGAGCTGTTGTTTCAGCATTATATCCTGCTTCACAAAAATCAGACCGAACTTCTAGCTATCCTCATTTTAGACATATCTTGAAGTACGATTCAATTCACTTCCCCATTCAGCTGGATGAAAAATTTGAGAAGCTAAACAACCTCGCAATTAATTTTCACTGCATAAATGGTAAAAAAGTTGTACCCTTTGTATTGGGTAATCAGCAAAGCGGTAGAGAACCCATAAATCTTTTAATACTTTCTGCTAATGATCAGGCGGCGGTTGATATTAACACTGTACACCATTTCACATGGATTAAAAATATGTCAGCTTTATTTTCAAGACAGATATCAAAGGATGGTCATAAGAAAGTAATTTGTAACCGGTGTTTGAATTATTTTTGGTCTGATGTAGCTTTAGAAAAACATTTAACATATTGCAGTCAACTTAATCAATGCTCAGCTAGGCTGCCTACCGAAGCAAAAATAAATTTACAGTTCAAAAATTTCGCATTTCAAGAAAAGGTACCATTGTAATTTATGCCGATTTAGAAAGTATTTTAGAAAAGTGTGCAAATGGTATCGAAAGTAATACTCTATTTCACTCCAAACATACACCTTTCAGCATTGCTTACTAAGTGTTCATATGATGATTCTTTACCCCGATTTAGGCTTTATAGAGGAAATGATTGCATTCAATGATTTGTTAACGAGCTTCAAAGTATTGCACATTGGGCTACCGAAATAATCAATCAAATAATTCCTGTTGGTCTGTCAGGCTGAGCAATTTGAAAGCGCCACGATTTGTCACATTTGTCGAAAACCATTTACTAATTCTGATATAAAAGTTAGAAACCATAATCATCTTACAGGAGCATTTCGGGGGGCAGCGCACCAGGCATGTAACCTAAACTATACAGACTCTCACATTCTACCGGTTGTATTCCATAATTTATCAGGTTATGATTCTGATTTCATCATTAGAGAATTGGCTAGTGCTCCAGGTTCGATTTCACTACTGTCCATAAACAAAGAAATTAAACGAGACCACGCTCCCGCCCAAAAAAGCATTTTTCAGTCTTAATAATGAGGAAATCAGTGATGAGAGTTTTGCGCATGCGGTTAACGTTTGAAACAAATTTAGCATTAAATCGTTAGGATTTGTATCTAAAAACAGACGTTCTACTTTTAGCAGATGTTTTCGAAAACTTTCGGCAAACTTGTTTAAGTACTTACGAGCTTGACCCTCTGCACTATTATACAGCTCCCGGTTTAGCATTCGATGCTATGCTTAGAATTACACAAGTAAAGTTAGAACTATTTACTGATATTGATATGCTAATGTTTATTGAAGGAGGAATTAGGGGTGGTGTGGCTCAATGTTCTAATCGGTATGCTAAAGCTAACAATAAGTACATGGGGGAAAAATTTGATCCCACCTCCGAAAGTGTATATTTAATGTACTACGACGTAAATAATTTATCTGAAGCCGCCATGTCAGAATTTCTACCATTTGGTGATTTTTCTTTTCTTGATGAAGCTAATTTTGAAACTTTAGATTCCAAAATGAAAAAATTACTGCTTGCCTTGTATCCAAAACGTAATTATGCAATTCATTACAGAAATTTGAAAGTATATTTAACATATGGATTAAAGTGGGTAAAAGTACACCGTATACTACGTTTTAAACAGTCCCCGTGGTTAAAAAAATATATAGATTTAAATACAGCCATGCATCAGTAATCTCAAAATGAATTTGATAAAAATTTCTATAAATTAATTATTAATAGTGTTTTCAGGAAGCTGATGGAAAATATTCGTAAACATAAGGACATATGGTTGGTAACGTCGCTATGGTGCTCGTGCTTACATATCAAAACCAAATTTTCATAGTTGTACAATATTTGACAATGGTATGCTTATCATTCAAATGAATAACCTTGAAGTATATTTCAGTAAACCTTTATATGCGGGATTCAGTGTTTTAGACGTTTCAAAAACTTTTTTATATAATTTTCATTACGGTTACACGCTACCCAAGTTCCTTAATAATGCTAAGCTATTGTACACGGATACGGATAGTCTCATATACGCCTTTTCGGTTCCCGATATCTATGAATATATTAAAGAGGACATTGATGAATTCGATACAACTGATTATAGTCCCGACATCTTTGGACTCCCATTAGTGAATAAAAAAGTCCCCGGCTTAATGAAAGATGAAAATCATGGCGAAACTATGGTTGAATTTGTAGGATGAAAAGGTTGTAAAAAAATCAAAGGGTTCTACGCAAGCAAGCGTGAGGCAGACCTCGATTAATGATTATAAACAGGTTTTGTTTGATGGTGGCGTAATAAGGCGCTATCAACATCTCATAAGATCAAAGAAACATGATGTGTTTACCACTAAACAAAATAAAGTCATACTTAGTCCTCATGACGATAAACGCTTAGTAAGTTTTGATTTCACTGATACTAGACCTTAGGGGTACAACTTTCAATAAACAATGTCTTCAGGATAGCTTGCAGGAAGAACTGCACTATAGTAGTGATCAAATCTACAGAAAGTACCTGAAGCGTTCTTTGGCCTCCCCTGAAAGCTATACATTTATATTGAATATATTGCAACATATTGTTATTCCTGATGAGTGTTTTAACTGATGTGCTATAAACTCAAAGTGTGCAAATGAAGTAATTATTAAATCATTATTTGATAGAAAAATTAGCTTAGACAATACCATTAACAGTTTTACGAAATTGTGTACCGATGAAGGTTCGTTAACCTCTAATGATGTAGATAGGCTTTTAGATAACATGAATTTACTTGGTGACATACCCCTTAAAATGTACATATACAAGTTATTATGGGGTGATTTATTGTGTACAAATGTTAGCGTACAAAATATTGTTTATAAAGACTTTCTCTAAGTGAATGTATCGAGACAGCAGCATATTATGCAAATTACAAGTGCCTCGCTATTTTAATTGAAGTATTATTGGAACAAAACATTACATATAAGTTTCAACCATGGGAAAATGAGGAGCACCACAAAATTTACCGCTGGATTTTGGAAAACATTGAGAAAGATGAAACAAATTCCTGCTTCGGATAGACATGTGGACCAGATTCTAGTAATTTAAACGACTATAGAAATACTTTAGGTTTACTATATAAGATGATGTAATATTTAAAAAAAAATACAATTATAATTTTTTTATGTGGTTTTAATTCATCTAAAAGTTACAAACAATCTCTATAGCTACATTATAAAACTAAATCGTCTTTATTGATCCACGATTTTTCTTGCGGGTTTGTGCAATTCATTGACGAGTTGTAATTTGGACATGGTCCACAATTTCTTTAAGTTGATGTAGTTTGTCCTCCAACACTAGATAAGCGTTAAAGTTTTCTTTAACAGCTTTCTGAACTGCTTGCAGACAAAACTCAAGGTATCCTTCACTTATAGCATCACAATCTTCTTCCGGATCCGCCAACTGTGTCAAACGGTTTCCATCGAAATTCAACCTTGTCGATAAATAGTATTGCTTGGTGATGACATCTTGAGGATCTATGGGGTTGGTAACATTGCTGAGTCTCTTATTCTCGATATCGAATTGATTATCATCAATAAGTTGAAACTGAGGGGTTAATTTCTTAAATTGATACTGAGCATGTGACTGTCCAAATTTATCAAGGGGCATTTTAGTTATGATATGTCGACATCAATGCATTCCGATTTATATTGTTCAGAAAGCTAGTGTTTGGTCTTTAAATGTATCCATCTTTATACAATTCCTCTACAATTGATATTATGCCATTTACGACACCTGCGTTTCCAGCCAATTTTTCTGCCCACAATACTTCTAGATCACGAATTAGTTCATGTACATCATTCCAATACTTATATTCAATCGGTCTGTTTGTTAATTCCTTAAAAAACATAGCTCCACCACCCTGAGTTGTAGGTGATGATGCTGATAGTAAGGGTTTGATTATTTGTGTATACTTTTTGCTGCGGCTTCCTCGAATCTGTCCACTTACATCATAATCTCGCCTTGCAACATTCGTAGTTTCTGAAATACGTTTATAATTCTTTCTCTCTTTTGAATGTACTAGATTTAAATCGGGTTCATTCATAATAAGCAGATCATACAAAACTGGAGTCTCTTTATACGTGACACCGTTAATGATGATATCGTATCCTTTAATTGTGATGGGGGTATTACCAATTATCCATTTGTCTGTTTTAATGTCGTAGTGGACTCCATAAATGTGATGAATAGCACCTTCAAGATCCCTCATAATACCAGGTAATTTAACATATATACGAGGTAATTCGTGGTACTGCTCGAGAAATTCTTCGTAGATGGGTTCATTACAGGAATCAACTGCGATACTAAGAGGTTCTTCTTCCTCGGTAGTAATCTCTCCTACGACAGATGTTTCTAGGAGAGGTGGTGTACGAGGAGGGGATTTATTTTAAAAAACGGAAGCTGGGCTTGGGGGCTTGTAGCACTCTGCCTTGCTAGTGAGGGTGAAATGAAGCGTGGAGCTAGCGGGCTAGTAGTAGCATGCTTTCTTCGACATATGAACAAAGGCGGGTTTTTGGGTTTAACGTCAACGGACTCCTTGTCAGGTGTTTTTTTATCAGGATGCATTTTATTCGCTATTTCAGTTAGAGGTTCTATTAGAGGTTTATAAGTACTTTCAAACGTTCTTTTATTATCAATGCGGGCAGTTTTAAGACTGTTGTATTTCTGCTGTATTATTTTACGAGCCTGAATAATTTTTCGCTTTAATATCATCTCATTATTATCCATTATAGCAAAATTGGAGATAGCTGTTAATACCTAAACGGATGAGTAACTACTAAACCACTGAAAGCAGGTTAAGGTATTATATAGGGTGTAGCAAGACATGAGCAGTTAAGGTATTATATATTCATCAAACCTTTTCCCATAGCGACCATTAGTGACTTCAGCATCCTTATTTATGACTATGAACCCAAACGGATCTATCCAGCACTTTGAACACATATCCCGAAACAATGTCATGCTTATGGTGGGGCTTATATGATCCTCATACATATGTTTTAGGTTTAATTCATCTTGCTCAAATAATATAATTAGATTCGCATTGTCACGAATTAATTGCTTTGGAATCCTACTGTAAGTTTGACCCAAATAGAAACAATCAATATCGTTATGTCTACCCATAGAAAAATATGCCCTTATGTTATTTTGCTTTTCACAGGCGATATCATCAAAGATAAAGATAGAGTTTGCTTTTGCACAATTCGGCTCAACCACATCTTGATTATCACTGAACGTAAAGTAACCTATATCCTTCATCGGAAGTAGGATTTCCTGTAAAAGTTTGTACTTGTTTTGATTTAATGACTTGGAGTATACGTATACATGTTTAAATTTCAAACCATTTTTCTCAGTAAGCAAACTAATCATTGCGTTTGTTTTGCCGCAGTTGGAGGGGCCACATATAATGCCACGTATACTATTAGGAAGTAAATCGCCATGATTTGAAATACCAGACTTTTCATCAAAGTCATGATTTTGAATTGGAAGTTTTTGTTTCTGCGCAAATACTTTCATGAAACTAAACGAATAATTACAACATTTTTATTTATTTACTAGATATACAGGTTATCATTGTTTCACTTCTCCGGTGAGTGGGTTGTACTGCACAATAGCATCTTAGAGAATAAGATCATAGGCAACGATTCCATTATCGATAGGAGATTCCATTTCCAATTTGATGTCTACTGTTGAGTTTTTTAAGGATTCTTTATGTTTAGAACAGTCCATTACAAATACTGGACATGATTTGAATTCGGTGCAGTTGAATAACGCATCTGTATTATCTTCATCATAGTAGTCACATCGGAATTTCAAAAAATTGCGATAGGCAGGTATGTATTGGTTAGCACTGAAGTTCAAATGCATTGCTTTATAGGGATAATACTCGGAATTCAGATGTACTTTAAGGGTCCTTATATTAATGTGATCAAAAGTTCCGGCTCTTGCAGACTTTGTGTACCTTTTACCTTGTTGGAATGCAACAACTATCCAGCGTGGTTTTTCCAGTTGCGTTGACGTTTTTATTGGCCATATATCAGAGGTTGCTTGTTTTAAAGCAGGTAATTCATATAACTCCCATTGACGAAATGGAACAGTAATAATGGAATTCTTATTGATTCCTTCAAACAAGTCCAGTTTCGCGGTATCACTAAAGGTTAAGTGTCGTACTTTCCATTGAATTTTAGTAGCGGTTTGTATCGCTTCTAGATCGAATTAAAATCAACTCTTGACGCATATTCACGATCACTTGACGATAATCCTCCATTATTCTAAATATGTGGTTCAATCGTATGCATACTGTAAAGGATTTTTCGCCATTTCCCTCATCGAATTCTACTTGTAATGGTTCATCATTCTTTGGTGACCATCCCAAATGGCTTAATGTTTTGCCCTTGCTTGTCGTATAAGAAGTATATCCTTTAAGTGTAGATGTTATGCCGGGATTTCGGCAAACGTCCACTCTTTGACCGCCTAACGAATCTCTTCGAAAAGGAAGTTGGGGAAATTATTGGTTAAGTTGCATGATTTTCCTTCATCTTCTTTTTTTAGCTTACCTTCTATGTACATAAAACTATCATAAGTAGCTGTAATTAGATCCTGACTTTGAATTAAAATGCGTATTTCTTCGGAAGGTCCATACTTAGAAGAGCCATACGGAAGATAGGTGTGAATATCTGATTTAATTATAGCATCATCAAAATGTACGTTTTGAAAGTTGTTTAATGATTCGGTCATTGTGTAGATGTTAACCACGATGAGGGTTGATGACTAATTAAAGATTTACTATACGGATGATGTCTTTCATATAAATTTCTTCTCAAACCTTTAAATTAAATGTTATTCATTATGCCCTTTACAGCTTGTTTAATTCATATAAATTTTTCAAGAAGGCAAATCTATCACTATAAATACTTTCATTGTTATACATTACATATTATATTTTTTGCAATTTATTGCAAATCTACTGTTTTAGCAAAATTCGTTGTACATATGGTTATTTATAGCGAAACATTTTTCTTCGTAACACATATTTAATTTTTTTTCCTACAAATTTTTAAAAATGCAAATGAATTATTAACAAACAAAGAAAACCCATTGTTCAATAAAACATTGACTTTTTCCGCATTACATATTTTAGATGAATACATATGTATTCAGAGCGATACAATAATTTCAGGTTGCGATGTGTGTAAGCGGAACGTATCACTGTGCAAAAGAGATAGACATTAAACAAGTAAACTTCAAGGTCTCTTTCACATAACAAATTTAACATTTCTTAGAGATACATTAATATTTTAATTCTATTAAAATGTACGTTTTGAAACATGTTTACTGGTTTGGTCACTCAGAACTTTCAATCCAATTGATGTTAAAAAGTATTTCTCTGCAGATATTAACTGCAATTACGGTTGATTGGGATGAAGTCTTTTGTATGATGATGGAATTGTCCTATGATTAATTCGCAGACCCATGTTCTTTTAGTTCTAAGCGTACCGTGAATGGTTCACTTTCACCAAAGTCTATTAACTCTCCCTTTTGATTTGTCAATTTGATTGTTATATTATTACGTCTGTGTTTACTTCTAAATATTGAGTGTTGGTTGGAATTTTATCCAAACGATAGCCCGAGGGCACGGAATGGTCAATTTCATATATTAGCTTTGCAGGTTTACCGTTTCGGAAAGATCCCTTTATAATGTTGCACTCTACATGTAGATTAGTCTGTTTAATTATTTGGATGTCCAACGCAGATGTGTGTAAGATATTCGCTTTTAATATTTTAGTCCCAAAACCGAGCATGCGGCTAATGCTACTCTCTTTAGTAAAGTCTATCTCAAATGAACTGTTTATCTCACTCCTAAGCGTATTGTTGTTTGCCCTAATGAAAAATTTTTCTATGGGTATCTTTGATTTCAAGTAATCACTAATTTTATCTAACTCATAGGCATCGTGCGGAATATTAATCACTGGCAAATGAGATGAATTTGTTCTAAAATAGAATCTATCGTCGCCCGTGTAGATGTTTCTAATGCTGTTGCACCCGTAAAATCCCACTAATCCAACAACGTATTTCTTCTCCAAATCTAGTTCTATCGGTGGATAGAAGTTGCAGCTAGCTATGTTACCAACACCTTCTAAACTGAATGTTTTTGACATAACTGAGAAAATTTAAGGTTATATCGATTATTTACATAGAAATTGTAGGTGCCCACAAATAATGCTATTAAATTCCTGATCTTGATTGTAATTATAATAAATTTTACATCCCCGTATGTAGTTAATCACTTCAACTGGTGGTCGAAGATTACCGAAACTATCGTAATACCATACCTTTTCACCATGCCTTTGTAGCAAACCCAATGTGTACCCGGACCGCTTTGACTATCTAAGTTGATGATTCCAGATTCATTTTTCCGCGGTAATTTCGGCAGGTATCTCTCATAAATATACCCCTAAAGTATGATACATTTTTTGTGTATTTCTATAAATCAATATCTGTTAACGCTCTTTGGGGTAATATACTCAGTTTTTTGGAAACGGTTTTAAGTATAATGCACCACCACCACTAAATTTGTATGGTTTTAGATAAAATGCGCCACCAGCGATCGATTCCATCATGCGATTATGGCGCGATGTCTCTTCTTGCAATTTTTTGCATCATTCACTGCTTTGGCAATTCCCGATGCGCCGCCAGCTGAAGCACCGATTGCTGATAATCCTGCGAATAACGGAATAAGAAATGGTAAAACACCTCCTTGTTTAGGTAAGGGAATTACTCTAGAAACTTTAATGTTTTTCCTTCCTCCCAACCTTTTTACTATACGTTTTGCCGTTGACAGTGCTGACTTTATTGTGTCGGTGAAATCTCCGTTAGCTTTCATTTGTTTAGCTACTGTTTTTCGTACATGCAATAAACTTTCACCATTCTTCTTCTTGGACCGACGTTTAAACCCCATTCCAAATTTTCTCTTTGCCTTCATGACGGTACCGACTGCTAAAGCTGCAGCTCGTTCACCCAATGTTGCATCTGCCGATTTAAAGCGTTCCCAAGCTTTTTCTTCTAAAGTTTTATCTGCTCTATGTATACTTTCTAAATCTTGGTAGTTTCTATAACTGATATGCAGTTTGCACTGCGCATCTAATTGATTAATATCGGGGTCACCGCGCGATAGTCGTTTCTCTAATTTTGTACCGGGACCACAATATTGGTAACCGGGTAAATGCCATTCCACCGGAAGTTTATTAATTAGTGTATTCACTAAACCACCTGAATTCTTCCGCTTCTTACCTATCATTGTTCACCTTGAGGGATAGGCCAGGGTATTTATACCTAAAATCGAGAGTGTAAAAACTTAATTTTTAGTAAATACTATACATTAGATAAGCAGGGCGATAGTACAATATTTCCATTAAGCATACAGTGTTATGTGAATTAATATCATACTTTGCATTTGTAACATCATGAATGTCTTTATAAATGTCATCATCACCGAATTCCTTCTCACGAAAACGACGGTAGTCAACCACTTGTCGTATGAACTTTTCATAGAAACACGCCAGATTGTAAGATTCAAGAAATTACAATCTACAGCTTGTTATATCCTTCAAATCGAATAGTTCCTTTACATGGTGGGCATTAAATGTACACGAACAACAGTTGTAGTTTTCTACCATAACAGTTTTCAAAATTCTCTCATATCCTTTAATCAATTCCCAATTGTAATAAATACCGAGATTGCTAGATAGAGATTCGTACTCATATATAATATCCTCCTCGCTTACATGTGGCCAATCAATTTGGCTTTCAATTTCTTGGGATCGGAGAAATTGTACTTCTACATATGAATACCACCTCAGAAGTTCATTCCATTCCTTGACGTCTAATACCACATTATCGCTGTTGCCATGTCCCATATGCACTACTGGTGCAAGGTTAAGGTGTGTACTGTATCCAATTTCAATATGGGTATCGTTCGATAGTTTATAGGAAGTGTGATATATGTGGTCCTCAGGGTGTCCATTCGTGATGTGAGTAGTATTACATATTCTAACCTACACTTCACTAGTACTCTAACACTACGAGTATCTTAATAACTATTGATAGGTGATGGATGAACTGATCTGATTTACTTATCACTTATCACTAACTGTATTACTTCATAGAGCTATATTTATAACCTATTATCTATGTCATGTTACAATTTACAAAGAGCTGACTTTTCTTGCAATAACAACTTATTCTATTCAGCATGATTGTAATTTGTAATATTGACCTAGTTGTGACATAAATATGCTTTAGAAATAATACCTAATTGATTATTGTAAAAATAGATAAATGTTTCTTAATACTAGATATACACTACAGAAGCACAATCAATTAAGTATTCATTAGCTGCCTGTTTATACACCTCACCCCTATGTTGAAATGATGATGACCAGTCGGAATAACCTTCATCTTGTTTCTCTTCATTGTTGCTACTACTACTACCATCACTATTTTGACAGCGTGAACAACAAAATGTTAAATTATTATTCATATTGTTACTGCAGCAGTATGAAGTATCCGGCAGTGAACTTCGTTCCAGGAGTGATTTTATTGCTGCTTGCATGACTCTACTTGTCCACAACCGCACTACGACTAAACACTATTTTCGAAATGAGCATGTTTACATATGGTTGGATGCACTAAATGTTATATGATCCAGCAAAGGTATTACAAAATGTTAAGTACATCAAACTTCCCATAATATGTATATTTACTTAAATCGATTTTTTATCTGTATATAGATGAATATTGTGGTTAATAAATTATAAGTTTTATAAAAAATATTTTACTTTTTAGATGACCTTGAAGAATCAGTCTGAACAATGCATCGTCTTTGTTCTTGATTTCTCAGAATTTCAGAAGCTGTGATTCAGCCAAAACAATAAATCGCCTTTGTTCTTTTATCAGAGGTGTGACTGAAAATTATAAGCATAGACTTTGAAGCGTTGGTTAGAACAATGGATCGCCTTTGTTTTTGATTTCTGTATTTAGATAACAATCTATTTTTAGAAATTATAACGGAACAATCGATCGTATTTGTTCTTTACTCATGTGACCTTGAAAATTGTAAGCATAGACTTTGAACCGTCGGCTTGAACAATGCATCGTCTTTGTTCTTGAAAATTGATTTCTTAGAATTGAGGTGGGGGTAGCTGGATACCAATCTATCTTTAGGAATCGTGACAGAACAATGAATTGCTTTTGTTCTTTTATAAGAGATGTGACCTTGAAATTTGTAAGCATAGCCTTTGAAGCGTCGGCTTGAACAATGGATCGCCTTTGTCCTTGAAAGTTGATTTCTCAGAATTGAGATGTATTTAGATAACAATCTATTTTTATAACTCGACCAGAACAATGAATCGCCATTGTTCTCTCGTGTGACCTTGAAAATTATAAGCATAGACCTTGAAGCGTCGTCTTGAACAATGGACCCCCTTTGTTCTCGATTTCCTAGAATTGAGGTGGGGGATAGCTGGATAACAATCTATTTTTCCCCAGAACAATAAATCGCTTTTGTTCACTCGTGTGACCTTGAAATGGGGGAAAACGCTTGCGAAACAGCCATCTGTTTTGGGAAACGGACCCCCTGTTTTAGAAAACGGCTACCTTCTTTGGGCATCGGCCACCTGTATTTGGGGAACTACTTGAGGGCACTGGGGGGGCGTGACCATAGTAAACATTGCTTGATGATCTTGAAACATGCATAGACAACACCTCAAGGCTTGAGACCTATGGCAATGTGATTACCTTGTAAACCACTTACGTGGAGGGATAGATATAGGTAATGTGTACGATGACCTACAATTGACGTGGACAATCAATGACCTTGAAAACAATCTAGTAACTTTTCTAGTGGCTTTTCTAGTTAAAGACCTTGAGGAGACCTTGAAGAGACTCAGAAGGGTTACCAACCTAGCACGTGGCCAGAGGTGACCTTGAGGAGACTTAGCAGGGTTAAAAACCTTTCCTACCACGTGGATGTGTACGATGGCCTTGACCTTGAAAACCATTGACCTTGAAATTTAAATTTTCCGCCAAAAGTGATCCAGAACCAGTCTAGTATATCAGTGAACTTGAGAATGTACTTTGCTGCAGACAATGTGCATGATGACCTTAAAAACCATGTACTTGGACGTAGGCAATGTGTACGTGAGTTGACCTTGAACAAAAACACTCGTAGAGAAAGTATAGTAGAAAAGTGGGACAGAAGTGGGGTAGTATATCTACTACTGGGTATGAAAATATGAGGGGTTGGAAAGTGATTAGGTAAATGAAACAATGTCAATCGGAAGTATAATATGTAGATTTTAGTAATAACAAATGGTAATAGGTCGGCAAAGGAATGAAAAAACGAAAGCACGGAGTACACAAGGTAAAGAGGTTAGGCTGATGGAGTTGAAACAAACAAAATGATGCTGATGGAATAGAATTGTAATGACTATTGTTGTGAAGTTATTACTCCATTTTCTTCTATTAAGTCAGTACACGAGTGAGCACGGGATCGTACGAACTGCGAATTCCCCAAACGAAGGTTAAAACTCGAATTTCCCCAGCCTTAAAGTTGAAACAAAAAAAGTTTGTGAATTTTGGAATAGTGACCAAGGACAATATCACAAAAATATTCTTTCGAAATACAATACTTCAAATTACAAGAAGTCGTAACTATTATCTCGTATATAAGAGAAAAAGACGTACCACAAAACGAAAAAATGTTGGGTTCCTGCAAAAGGCCTAAAGCTTATAGTTTTTTTGCAACAATTTATTTTCCCGTATTTCTGTTGTACAGAAGTTTCCTCTCAGACAACGTCGGTGACTTACGTTCTCTCAGTATTTAAACAAACACTGGTTTAGACCATTTCACACTTCATTGCTATATCTTCCACCTTAAAACAGAAATCACTTACTTGACCAACTTTGGTTGGACCGTTTTTGACATAATTGGCCATTGCCACTTCTCTAAAATTTCCAAGACTAACAAAAGGATAGTATCAGGTCATATTGCCTTTGATACAATCTATCGAAAAAAACAATAATAATTAGGAATTAAGACAAAAATTGTATAAATTTTTTTTTGTGATTAGAACAATAGTTCATTGTTATGTGTGTGTTGTGTGTTTAGTGTGCTGTTAGTGTGCGTGTGCGTGTGTGTGTGTGCGTGTGTGTGTGTGTGTGTGTGGTGGTGTGTGTGTGTGGTGTGTGTGGTGTGTGTGCGTGTGTGGTGTGTGGTGTGTGCGTGGTGTGCGTGTGTGTGTGTGGTGTGTCGTGTGTGCTGTGTGTGTGTGGTGTGTGTGTGTGTGTGTGTGTGTGTGTGTGCGTGGTGCTGTGTGTGGTGTGTGCGTGTGTGCGTGTGTGTGTGTGCGTGTGTGTGTGTGGTGTGCGTGTGTGCGTGTGTGCGTGTGTGCGTGTGTGCGTGTGTGCTTGTGTGCGTGTGTGCGTGTGTGCGTGTGTGCGTGTGTGCTGTGTGCGTGTGTGCGTGTGTCGTGTGTGCGTGTGTGCTGTGTGCGTGTGTGCGTGTGTGTGTGTGTTGTCGTGTGCGTGCGTGCGTGTGTGTGCGGATGTGGTGCTATTTTCTAGAAAAACTAATATCTAAGGACTTTCATTAAAATCTATATATGATTATGCTAAGAGGACCCCTATAAACTATTATAGACGATATATCTAGTAATACTTACCGATCGTGTTAGTTTTGTAACGTGTTAAATTAGTTTCTTTATGTTCTTTAAAATTAAGTACTTTTTACGCCTGGTGATAAACAACACACTGTACTTTGGGCTCGACAAATATGACAACATTTTACAAAATATTTGAGGTTTACGCAGTAAATTTAAAATTGATATAAATAATAACATTTCTATTGCTTAAAGGTATCAGGTGACTTTCTTTTGATCTTTTACAGAACGCTATTTTAGACAAAATTCATTTTAAGAAATCAGACATTTTGAGAAATACAGCTGTGCGAAGGTTTTACCTCTCAAAACTTTATACTTAAAAAATCTGTACTACCTGAATACTTTAGTTTCCTTTCATTCCGGATTTAAAGGCTACAACTGTTCTCGTCTTGACAGAAAGTGAATAAATCATTTCATTTTAATAGGTACAACATCTTTAGGTGATTTTTCATCTAAATACACTTTCTACAATTAGCACACGGCTCGTACCTAAAACATTTGGTTCTCTAGGTTTCCTTTTGTGATTTGCTGATTTCTTCAGGGTACTGCTGTGACGCATTCTTCACCTGTACTGAATACTAAGCGAAGGTTTTAGACAGCCTGACCTAATACGACTGGAGTAGTTACTCCACAACCGGCTCGTTCTCGCACTAAAAGAACGCAGGTTTAGGCTAAGTAAGACACTGGGGTACTTCTATATGCAAACAACGTGCTGATGAGTCTTTCTTTTGATTAATTCATAACGGAGCCCTGGATATATAGACAATCGCTTCAGTTAAATTTGTACTTAAACCTGGCTTCTTTCTAGACAAATTACAGTCGCAAGGATAGCACTGTTTTCCTAATAGTGAGTGCAACTACATTTTGTTGGGACTTTGCACTGTGTCACATTCTAACGAGGTTATGTACCTGTAATCGTAACGGTTTAATTTAGATTTGGTTGTAATTAACCAATTCACACTTACTCAGGTACTCGCTTGTATAGTATTAATGTGCATAAACTTTCCATCTTCAAAATTTTAAATGCGTTATAAGCAACTATTGCGTTTTTGTACATACCGCTTTGAAGTTATTACTGATTTAGATCTGAACGTTGCACTTTTGTAATTCGACAGTTTTATATAGAGTGATCCACGTTATATTTTAACATATGGGCGTTTGTAAGCTGAAATGCTTTATATAGGGTGATCCATGTCACAGTTTCACAGTTACTTAACGAGTTAAATGCTTGATGTATGTTCTGTTTCTCAATTCTTATGTGTAACTATTTAAACTTTAATTGTACGTTCTAACAAACGCTATATATAATAAGGTAGGTATTAATTAATCGCATATAGGTATTTCGGCTTTCAACCAAAATGGTTATACCTACTGTTCATATTTTTACTGTGCAATTATAAGAGTTTTAACTTATGCTTCTAATTTTTGCTTGTAGTAGTAGTAGCAGAGTACCAATATTTTAGTTGCTTGAAAACTCAATCATTTCTGTTAATCACCTTTCAATTTTTTTCTCTCGTTTTGTGCTTAGAGAAACGCAATGGTAGATATCTAACTGAAACGTTTTGGTTATTTATGTCTGGTTTCGGTTATGTTTCGACTGAATTAAAACTGATACGCCAGTTTTATCTTCCTAAAACCACGGTTTTATTATTTATTTTACTTTTATTTGGTGTTGCGTGTTTAATTTTAGGGCCAACCCTAGATGTCGAACAGTGTATAATTCTGCTCATTGTACGATAACATGTGATTCATTTTTAGAGGTCGCACTAGAAAGAATGGTGAGTGTGGCACTGTTAAAACTGTTAGTTAAATCATTATGTAATAATAAGAGTTTTCGGATTGTACTCAAAAGTAGCTACCCAAATTTACGAGACGGGTTGTTTTAATACTATTGCCCTTTACAGCTGATACAATTACATATCTACACTAGTGGGACTTTATAGAGATTTAGTTAGCTATTTTGTATATATTCAAAGGTCTGGGTCATTAATTTATTTTCTCAAGAATTAAACAAGTAGTTTTATTACTGCGGATTAGGAGTTACTTCCTAACCGGGCCTATTCTCTTTTTGGACTGGGTCCACCATCATTTTTTTTACTGTAACGTACCTGTTGTTGCGTCGTAGTCCCTTTATTAGTCTTAGGGCTATATAAATATAAATGGTGCCCTTTTATCATTTTATGTTTCTACGCCCACCATACGCCCACGCATCCAAGTACGTAACCGATCGAATGAGCTTCCGGCCTTACCCCTGCCAGTTATTATGGCACACTCTTTACCTTTGGACCGGAAAATCCTCTGTGCACGTAACAGTTTTGATCTAAATCGTATTCAAACGTCCAGTAGCTTCCATATTAAACTACACAACCAGTTTAGTTAAAGTAGTTTATTTAAGGGTAGTTCTTTGTTGTACGGGTATCATCCTCCCATTACTATTGGTACTTTTTATTTAAAAATAAATTTGGGATATTAAAAAATATTCTTGTCGCAGCATTGCAATTTTGTCCTTCGGTGGTTGTTATTATGTTTAATTAAATAAAAGTATTCTTGAAAAAAACATTGAACGTCACCTGGGCAAAGTTGCAGCTCAATATACATAGGTCTACCATATATGGAATACTTCCTAAGCCTAGAAACTGCGCTTGATGATTGCTAATCCAATCGAATTTTTAATTTCACATTCATGAGCTTAAAATCATCTGTATTTACAAACTTCCATTCCTGTAGTACCATAAATATTAAGAAGGTATGACTCATTATTTTATACTATTGATAATTCTGAACATAAACATGGTTTCTGCACAATCTACACTTCTTCAATCTGAGATTGAACAAAAGCTGCATCTGATAACTCCGTGGTCCGGAAGAATGTTCAAGCTCAAATTACACAAGACTTGCATCTAGCAGGAACTTGTAACGCAAGTATTAGTCAGCAGTGTCGCTATACCAATAATAAGTAAACAAAAGCTCAACGCATCATAATGTATAGCACCTATTCGTCACATTAAACTGCAAGAGTTTTTGAAAATGGAAAAGTAGGATATAATTAGTTACTGTAACTAGTTCTAATATTATATTTAATAAACTGTATTGAGTTAGATTCCACTATTCTAATTACTCACGGGGTGTAAGGGCCAGTCTACCATCGATACAAGTGACGGTGTACCCCTTGTATCCCTAACGCGCTTAATCTCAACTAACCCGAGTCCTTCAAGACATCAACATCGGCAATCACTGAAACGAAACACACTCCAACGAGCCACCACCGACGGCAACAAGCAGTAGAAACATTATCTGTATCGATGAGAAAATGGAAAAAGCTGCGAACTCCCAATACTTCGACAAAAGTGATTCGCGATACAGAAAAGTCTACCCCTGTGCTTCACGTGCCATACAGAATCAAGCGTCCAAAGAAGATGCGCCCCACTAGCAGAGCAAAAAGGACGACTCAAACCAAACTCAACCAGTATCAGAAACAGCGCCATCATGTACAACATTCACATACCGCTAGAAGTTAAAGGCAGTGGGTAAAAAATATTAAACTCTGTAAGAAAAGCCGTAGAACGAAAACGGAATTTCAAAAATTGACCACCAATCAAAATGAAATTGGGTGGATAAACTGTTAGCAAATATGAAAAAAGACTCGTTTTCACAGAATAATTAAGTCTATATAAACGAGTGTCGCAGTACGTCGGATGCATGGTGCGAAGGAGAATTAAGCACACATGAAGAGCTATTGAAATTTCAAATAGAAGACTACTACACGGCAAAATATTTTAAGCAGTTAGCCAAGGTATACAATAATATTAAACATTACCTGGCAGACCTGCACAAAAATATATCGGCTACCAGATGAAGGGGCCGACAAGAAACGATTACGATTGAAACTAAAAAACATCCAAATTGAGGAATTCCAATCTCTACCGCAACTAGTAGAGGAAGAATTAGAGCAAGAAGGGAACACAGTCCAAATCAGCAAGTGGCAAGAAAAAAGTTAACGCCTATGGACTACCATCGAGGAACTGCACAAACACATTGAGGTACACAAAAGAAGACTTATTTCACAGGAAGCGGAATTGAGAAGATCGGGAAATGATGTGACCAAATATTCATCAAACTCGGGAATAAAATAAACATGCCACACAAGTAAATAACCCATACAACGTTACACTAACAAAATTGAAGCTGTTTATTTTAGTGGTGGCTATGAAAACAGGATGACGTTACAAGGCATGTTCGAAAAGGCAATACACGCCAACAAGTCTGTATCAGAGACGCACAAGTTGCAATGCCTAAAAGTTGTGACAGGAGAGGCAGCATTCTGAATCCAACATAGCAACAGGTCAGAGATGACTAGTTATCACAAACCAGACGGGACTAACAAGACAGGAGCAGTTAGACATCAATCTCAAGTAAACAATGTCCAAACAGAAGTTAAAGACGAAAGATCAACTCAACGAGTTGAGAAACGAGGAAGTAGCAATACGGCAAGACTTAGACAACACTGCCTGGAATAAAATTTCATTGTATTCCATTGTAACGAACCTCTCAAACACAACAATAGCACAGGGAACTATTCTGACAATCTGGGGACAGTATGAAAGATGGACACGAAAACGAAGGAAACAGTCATCAACAGAAAAAGGGATTGTGATGGAACCACGGGATTCCAAAGTTTCTCCCGCTTCAGCGTGGCAGGATGTTCAGTCGACATAAACTCCTACCTACGGATAGGGTAATTTTAACAAAATTTGTGGAGTTTTGAATTCTGAACACGGCGAAGTTCAGAAAATTGATGCATTCCGTTCGAAAAAGCAAGTTATGGACGTTAGAAATCATGAAGCTTGTGATGCATATTTTAGGGCTTACGAAAGGCCATTTTAGAATGCAAATAAATCACAACGTAGCCCCTTGGAACCCTAAAAGTCCCATTCCGGTCAGTTTGCAGCCCAGAATTCTGACTGACAATGCCAAAACACTCTACATAAAGTGGCTTTAAAATTAAATGAGGAATACGATAATGGCAAAAGTAAAATAACGAAGTTGGTAGCTACTTATAGTATAACCGAAAGTGCTACAAGGTTAAAAATATTTTACAAAGGTAAATAGGTCGGTAAAGATTTATAGATTTTTTCAGATTTATATAGTCTATGGTTCTCCAGATACTTGTAATGTTTAGGTCTCGTTGAAACACTCTGTATATATTCAAATGCCGTTGTTTCTCCGCATGTTTCCTTGGCTCCTATCAGTATAAAAACGACGTTTCGGCAAAGTCGAATTCGATTCGGCTAACAGCAGAGCGAAGCAGTTTGAGAGAACCTGAAGATGGCAAATGGAAATTTGCCGAAACGTGTACGCTTCTGACGGCGCACATCCTCAGACCAGTAAAAAGAAAAGGAAGAGGTGTGAACCTGAAGCGATCCAAAGTTGGAGCGAGCGTGTTGCGACAGGGAAGAGGAAAAGTAAGGAGAACGTAATG
This sequence comes from Vesta saturnalis, assembly GCA_036346205.1. Lineage (NCBI taxonomy): Eukaryota > Metazoa > Arthropoda > Insecta > Coleoptera > Lampyridae > Vesta > Vesta saturnalis. Next base: position 438,462 of record JARFJB010001417.1, read on the forward strand.
TTGCCAACCCTGTGCTCGCTAGTTGTAATGCCCCACGTAAACTAGTCATCGACACCGTATGGAGATGCAACCGGTGACAGTTTAAGGTCACGAGCTCATATTCACGTATGAGGAATCCAGAGAGCGGTTTCTTGTACCCCTAAGTTCGCAATTGGTGTTTTGAAGTTCTTAAACAATAGGATAATTTATACACACTGGATTTTATAAAACTTTGTGAAAACAAAGCTATTGTTGTATAAATTGCATAAAACCTTTTCGTGTACATTCTGCAATATAATGATGATGATGGCTAAGAAAAAAGATTAGTGATGAAAATAATTGATATGAATTTTTATGCAATCAAAACTGGAAGAAGTGGATTGGTCACGCTTGTGCGCCACATTTTTGTATAAGTGTTAAAGTTCACATGACCAGAGGTCACACTTAAACGTTTTGACACTTTTTCAAAAATAAGTATGCAATGTAGTTTGTTTCACTATTCAATTCGTACAAATTCAAATCAATTGTATGAATACACCAACTCTGTAAAATTTAAAATTATGATAGGGTGTAGAGCAACGTTCAAGATGAATATAAATTAATTAACTAGTGACAAAATTCACTTTTAAGATACTTAACTTTAAATCGTACTGCAACATTAAATTGTTGTGATAGCACAGGTTCAAGGGTCGTGAAATGCGTATAAAAATAAGTCCCTAATCTGCATACATTAATTTACTAACAATATCAATATATTTGATTACTAAAAACAAAGTATTGAATCAATTAGTGTAAGCATGCACAGAAATATCAGTTGACATTATAACCTTGGATGTAGGATAATCGTGTGTGGCTGTTGCATTTAATATAAAAAAAATTTAGCAAGTACAACATTAAGTAATGTTGTAAATGTCATAAGGATAACAGTAATAAACTGCAATCACTATAAGTCATCAGAGTCGAGACATCATGTGTTACACGTATATGTCACACTCTCACCAACTTCACTCGAGGCACCTCAAAACGGAAACACCCTGCTTCAGTCTAATTTTGAGTTTTTTTTGGCAAATCACAATAACCTTCCTTTAGGCCGAGAACGTTAAAGCTTGTCCATAGTTCGTTCAAGGTCATTTGTTTTAGGGCTCAACGTAGAAAAATGATTAGGTGTACATAAGTTTCCGACGATTTTTTTTATCAAAAATTGCGCATTTATTGGAAAAAAACGGAACCTGTTGTTTTATTTGGTTTCCACTACTTTTTCCCACATTTCTGGCGGCATACGGATACCGCGTCGGAAGAATGTTTCAATTCTTGATATCTTAATATAACGTGAAGTGTTGCTCAGATAGGCCATGCTCCATCGATCGAAACAGGTGGAAATCGGAAGGAGCAATATCTGGTGAACACGGCAGGTGGGGAAAAAACTTCTCAATTGGGGTGTTTCCAGATAAGTTTTGACCGCGACTAGCATTATCATGCAGGGGTATGACTTAGTTGTGTCTTTAGTAGCAATCGGCACGTTTCTTCTTGAGTGCTCGACTCATTCACATCAATTGTGTTAGATAGACAACTCCAGTAATGGTTTCGTTTATAATACACGACACCTAGCTGATCCCGCCAAATATACAAGTTGTTTTCCATAAATGTTTGGAATAGCTGTAGATGTTGAAGCATTGCCACTTGGCTTCCATACCTTCTTCCGTTTTGGATTATCTTTGGATGATCCATTGTTCATCACCAGTAACTATGCGGTGTAGAAAAACCTTTCATTTGTGCCTGGTAAGCAGCATTGCACATGTCAAAAATCGGCGTTCAACGTTTCTCGGCGTCAGTTCACATGGAACCCAATTCTCTTGTTTTTGAATCATTCCCGACGATTTCAACCGATGTGAAGTTACTTTTTGAGTCACTAGTAATGTGCATGCCCTTCTTGCGTTTGGGAAGTCTTGATCAAACTATGTTCCCTATTCCGCGTCTTCACGCACTTTTGGACTTCCGCTACGCCTTCTGCCTTCAATGTCAAATTCACCGTTCTTAAACTTTTGATACCGCTCACTTAAGGCAGCCTTACCATATGCTTATACAAGCAACCTATGTCCGTCAGCTGCAGATTTCTTGCAAATGACGCTTATACGCTCAAATAATTTTCGCACAGAAAAGAATATATTTTAAGGTTATGGTACCGCCAATAGCATAAAGAGTATGTAACATCACATATAATAACACTCACGCCATTCCCTTGCGGGGTAAGCATTACAATCCCTGCTTCGTTTATTCCCGAATCTTTATCCATGCCTTCCCATCCCTGCATACCTCCATAGCTTCCGCAAGATTCATACATTATCTCTGACATTGCCTTTTATCTTTAAAACTCATCTTTCTTCCTTTTACTTCCTTTATACATTCTACTGCATTCAGGCAAGTTTTACACCGCCTACCAGGCTCGGCCAAGTCCCTAACTACACCCACATAGATCTACTTTGTTAATTTTGCGTTGTTCATTCCTTCGGTGTGGCCAAACCAACGTAGTGTACTACTCTTATACATATCTATCATCGTCTTTTCCTCGCCATACTCCTTCATTATTCATTCATTCTTCATTTAATCCCTTCTCGTTCTACCGAATGCGCTTCTCAGGAATCTCATACCCACAGCATATATTTTTCTTCTGTGGTTTTTTGACATACCCATGCCTCACTTCCATACAGTACTGATGGGACAAGGATTAAATTATAGACTGCACGTTTCGCAGCTACACATGCTTTCGTTTTTCATTATCGCCCATATACTTCCAATCACTTTCCTTCCAGCATTGACCCGTCGTCCAGTCTCGCCATCCATTGTACCATCTGCAGTGAACATTCTACCAAGATATACCAATTCGTCACCTTGTTCCACAATTTCGTAGCGATCACTCTTGTTCCCCTTACCATTATACAGTGCAACAGTGGTTGCGTTCTACCAGTTACTCGGCACTTTTTCACACTTAAGGCATACGTTGAATAATTCACACAATTTTCGCATAAGCTTTGCACCTCCATATTTTAGCATTTCACCAGTGATTTGATCTACGCCTGCTCCTTTACTGCTTTTCAACCTTAGTACCGGTTTCTCTGTCCCATTTAACCGAATATCCTCCTCAGTTGCTTGAACTATTGCTTCTACATTCTCCTTGTTACACTTTTTAGTTTTATTTTCCTCGGTACTGCACACCGACACAAAAACCTTTAGCAAATCATGGAAAAATATACGCTCAAACTTGCGAAATATATATTTTAACAATTTTTTTACTGATTCTTCGTGGCATCCATAAACTTTGAAAACAAGGGAGGCAAAAAGTTGCATTAAATACTAAACACTAACGTATAATAAATTAACTCTAACAAGAAAGATATTACCTTATCACAATAACTTGACATAAAACAAACGAACATTCTCATCTCATTGAATAATTCAGCAGTTACTAATAAAAATGCTGTATGCATACATTTAGTCGTTTTATAATATTTTTCATTACGTTTCTCTGCATCTCCAGTGTTATCGTTCCTATTATCGTATCCTGTATTCCATACCTTTTTTTTAGTGGAAGATGTGACATATACACAATATTTAATATATTCTCGCAAGAAGAAATCTAATGGGCTAAGATTACGAGAGTGAGGGCAACTGGACAGAACCTACACACCCTATCCATTTTTGAGGATAATTATCATATAAAAAATTCAGGTACCTTGCGGTTATAGTACGGAGGGGCACCGTCCTGTTGCAGCCACATATTCCGTAGTTTATCATTACCACATTGAAGTTAGGTACGGCCAGTCAGGGGAGTGTTAAAAAAAATACGGTCCAATTATTCTATTGTGGAGGATGCCACACAAAACCTTTATGGACCAGTGGGTCTGGTTTTGTATTTGTTGGATTCAAAATGGATTGTCTAATGCGTAATAGTGCATATTGTGACGACTTACAAAATCATTGCTTCTAAACGTACCCTCGTGAGAAAACGTATAAGATAAAAAGTTTGCATTAATCGCAAGTTGAGCAATAGTCCGCTGGATTCGTCTTTTGAAGTCATCATTGCGCAATTCCTGGTGTAATTCAGTATCGTAAGGATAAACTTATATTTTCTGGTTGTTCGATTGACAGTTGATTGTGACGTTTCACATAATATTGCTACCTGACGACTACTGACACGCCGGTTTTCTTCAATATGAAGCGGAATCTCTAGTTCTTTTCTTGGTTAATCGTATTTCTATTCCCACTTTACGTTTTACATAATCCACACTTCCAGTAAAATCGAATGTCCACATCAAATTTTCAAAGTGATTCGAGTGGGTTAGCGATGAGCAGAACACTTGCTTTCTATAACTTTTGAGCAAGAAGACAATGTTTTGAACCTCTACTAGCACAAACTACATCAATTAATTCACTTTTAAAGTAATCCATTATTTTTCGTCTGCGTCTGCGTCTGCGCCTGCGTCTGCGTCTACGTCTGCGTCTGCGTCTGCGTCTGCGTCTGCGTCTGCGTCTGCGTCTGCGTCTGCGTCTGCGTCTGCGTCTGCGCCTGCTTCTGCGTCTGCGTCTGCGTCTGCGTCTGCGTCTGCGTCTGCGTCTGCGTCTGCGATTGAACACACAAAACTTTCACAATCTTAAATGACTACCAAAATGCAACAGCCGTTTGACTGGGAAATCGTTTCTATGACTAATGGGAATAATTACAAGAAAAACCATTGACATGTTGAGTAACGGTGGGAGATAGGTGTAAGATATAGTTAGGCAAAATTGTGTGGTTTTTTGTTGCAACATGACCGGTTTTTCCAAAATAGACCAATCATTTTTTTTCAAATGCTGGTTTATGTTCACTTTGTAACACCCACACAGATGAATACATCCATGTTTCATAACCTGTTACAATGTAATATACAGAATTTGAACGACCATGGGCAAATTTTTTTAGCATTTCCTTGCACCACTTATGTATGTATTTGTTTCGTCGCAATGCCTGTATCTCACTGTATGTTTTGCATGTAGATCTGATAAAGTCACGCACGGCATCAATATTCTTTGCGACAACAGAAGTGTATGGTCGACCCTCGCGATAACCGTCATCAGAAGCAAACCATTTGTAGATTATGGTTTTGGACGACACTTCATCACCAAACAATAACTTTAGTTTTCAAGACCCATTTATGTAAGTGCCTTTGCTTTACAATAATTGAATTAAAATGGTTTATCTTAATTTATCTCGTTCTAGCTCAAATCGGGTCTTGTCTTAACAAGACGGGGGTGGTTCGTATTTTGGTGCTTAACACTGTACACTTTGAATAATTACAACAAAAGGATTTTAAACGTATATTACCTATTTCTACAAAACTAAACAATCAGGTACTAAATGAAATAAATTAACAACAACTAAAACAACAAATCTTATCTAAGGTTACCCGGGATGTCCTTCCTGGCAGCGCCCGTTTTGGTTGGTCCCTCGTGGACGGTAGTGGTGATTATTGGATCCTGAGCCGTTTCTGTGGAAATATAAATTATTGTGGTTCAATTGTTAGTGTGGTATGACCCAAAAATCCTAACAATGACGATTTAATTTGGTTTATTACGACCGTTCAGGACGGCCCTGTAAACGGTGGCGGGATATTTGCCCGGTGGCATTGTGTAAAATTCTACGTATTAGATAAGCAGGGACCAACGATCGCGTTGGTGTCTGTAAGCAGGTCAAAGAGAAAATCAATAATTTAAAGTAACCTTGGTGCGCATGACTATTCTTATATGTGATTTGGCTTTCAGACTGACTGGATGTGAATTCAATACGTGGAATGCTTCACACAGGACCGGTTAATATTTACACGTTCTTAAATGCAAATTGTGCGTACGCGTCTGACATCACTCATCAGAAGAACCGTTCAACCAATGAGAAAGAAGAAAAGTTAACGGTCATCGGTAAACCGCGCTTTATAAATCATATAAAAGCCACCAGAAAAAAAGACGCAACAAATATCTTCAATAATGGCACTCGTCATACCGACGCATCCCCGGAAAAGCCAAAGCCGATGCCGTATTGCCCCGTGGCAACCCTGGAACTACCGCCAGCCTGGTACCGAAGGCCTACACGCCGTCTTCCTGACAAGAAAACGGTCACCAAGCGGAGATCGGTCACCACCACCTGCACCGCGAACACCATCACCGGGACCCGTTGCAATGGAGTACGAGTGGGAGTTCTCGCCGCCCCGCGTACATCCAGACGGCCGACCTCGAACGCCGGATACGCCAACACACCTCCGGAAAATAGAAGAGGTGACCGGAAGTTTGTCCCAGCTCAAAGTCCTGGGCAGAGAACGACCGCCTACCCTAATGCCGCCCCCGCTCCTATTGTCGTCTTACCCAATGACGCGTCGTCAACGCCGAAACCGACGTCGCATTTCTATCCTTTTGCCCGATGGCACCAGGACAAAACTGAAGCGGGTCAACCTCGAGCTAGGGGAAGAAGGAGTGGTACGTAAAGATCCAGCTTAACTTTACTAAAATTTTTGTAATTAATTATTTTTTTAATTGCCCTACAGTAATCAAGATAGATAAAGTTGCATAAAATTAAAACCCATTACAAAAGATTGCGCGATATTGCATCATAAATAATTAATTTTAATCCCCTCCGACGTAGATATTAAAAAGCATAAAATGCTCTTACGTCTGAGAACCCTCAGTCAATCACAGCCAGAGGACCCCTGCATAGAAGCCGGATCCCCCACCGCGAATTAGTTATAAAAACCGCGGCGCTACCGGCAGAAACGCTAATTTTTCCTACTACTACTCCGCGACTACTTTCCGCGACTCCAGTCCAGACTGCTTTTTTCCGCGACTCTCGTCCGCTACTTTTTTCTACTACTACTCCGCTACTACTCCGCAACTCTACTTCAGTCCGCTACTTCTGCTACACTCGCATCTCCAGCATCTAGAATCTAGAACCGAAATCCAGACCGGGCGCGCCTGCCGTAGTTAGTTCGTTGTGTACGTCGCCGACCTGTCGATTACCGCATCCGTTCATCCTGAACCGTCGTGTATCTTTAGTCGCGTTATTTGGCTGCCGTCACCAGTAAATCAGCATTATACAATCAAACTGCTGTTTGAGATACGCTAAGGTTAACAGCACGTAAGTTTTATTGCACCACTGTTCTTAAACATTACACCAGACACCTAGAGAAACGACGGGCTGCAGCGCCCAGAAGTTATCTAACCGTTCCAGTACAGACACTAAAAGTACACGACAGGCTGTAAAGCTTGAAGTTACCTTCTGCACACATACACACAAACCAGGTCGTTGTTACTACGGTCTAACGCCCTGTAGTCATCTTCCATTTACTCCAGCGGCAAGAAGGGTACTCGCTCTAATTCTACCGCTCCCCAGGAGATCCCTTTGTACAGCAGTCGACGGGTTGGACCCAGAATCTTATAAAGGACTCTCCATTAAACATATATTACACATACAATACACCGACCAGATCCTGAGGAAAATTAGCAATACAAATAGAAGAGTTACAAACCTGTTACACTATCGCCGATCGGGACCTTCTACTAGCACTCTCGGAACTATTAAAAGAAAACATCCTGTTGTGGTATCGAAACAATGAACGATCCTGGACGACCTGGCAAGATTTTATTTCAAGCTTTAAATTACAATTTTTACCACCGCGATACCAATTTCAATTAGAGGAGGTAATCCGGAACCGCTTACAAAAACCGCGAGAAAAGGCCGCTGAATATGTTACAGCGATACTTACACTAATCCGCCGTCATGGAAGCATGTCCAGAGAAGCTCAATTACAACGTGTTTACGACAACCTGAGAGTAGAATATAAATATTACATCCGCCAGCGAGATTTTACCAACCTGACCGAACTTCTTGAATTGGCCACACAGCTCGAAATGCTACCTCCTCGTATACATTCAGCGTCACCCAGTCCTAGCCGTCCGAAGGTCCATTTTAGCGGTTTAATTCCGACAATGGAAACGCAACCAGCACGAACCTTTAATTACCCCGGCCCCGAAACCTGGAGATAAGACACCCGCCCGTGAGTGGACTGCTTGGCTACGTACCGTGAAAGCCTTCAATACCAGAAAAATAGACCGCTGGTGGCCCCGCCTCTCTGATAACCGATTATTTATCCGGATGGTGATATTTAAAACCACCGTATAGGCAATGAGTTACACCGGCGCGTCAAGGACCTACATCAGAGAAAAGGTAAAGAACCTATTGATAAATAACCAAGTATATCCATGGACGTTACACACCGCGATCGTACGCCTGGCCGATAGTTCCCTTGCCGAAACCCGTGGATTATACATCTTTCCTGCCAAATTCGAACAACAAACAGTGCAGATCCCTGGATACCACAGCACATTGCTGTGGCGTTAAACCGTATCAAGATTTTTTCACAAACTTTCTACTGAAATGAAACTGCTCAGTTAACAATCGAACTGTCAGTTGTACTAATGATATAAAATGTCAAATTTTACGATTATGAGAATCGAAGAACCTTAGCATTGCAAGGAGTACTTGAATCTGAAAACTTTAGCTGTGATCCACGCATACACTCATCATATATTTAGGCGAACGCCCTCAAAATCCTACCACCGTTCCTTCCGATCATGTCCTGATGGCACCCATACATTATTGTAGGTAAAGGAGCGTGAAAGACTCGAGCAGCCCGTCCTCCCCTTAGGGGAGGTAATGAAATACATCGCTTTCATTTTTTCCAAACAAACGATATGTAAATAAATACACTTGAATCGTCACATTATTGTAATACCTAGTGATAATACAGACAGTAGCGAAGGAAAATGTTTCATTTCCGCCTACCGTCCATTTATGATGTATTTTAACGCACTCAAAATCTTTGATTAATGACTCCTATTAATCAATGATTTTCTATTAATCAACGATTTTATTATATGCAACAAAACGTACATTGATCTTATACATTTGTATTGGCAGTTTGGCACTACCCTGAGGTGTAGGCAATCACACATACATATAAATAAAAATTATTGTTAATTTCATTAAATACATAAATAAAATTACCTCGAGTAGGATTTGAACCTACGACCTGTATTTTGCTAGAGTACACATACATATACTTACCCACCAAAACATTTGAAATCAAGTAGCTGTGTTAGTACTATATGTCATTGTATGTCATTATTTATTTTATTGTCATAATTTCTTAAAATTCTATGTATAATTTAAAACAAACGATGGATATTGATGAAGAGTTTAATTTAACTCAACCAGAAGTGGCAGAAACTGCAAATGTAATATCGTTGATTTTACTGTCTGAAAAAAGCAGACTCCGAATTTATTTCATGGTGTGACGAAAGAGAAATAATGCGATATTCAGAATCTGTGCTGTTGGAATATCTTTCAAATATTGCCAAAAAAGGACTAATAGCAAGTTTATGGCCCAAATATTCGATGCTAAAATCAACCTTAAGTCTAAAGTCAAACATTGATATATCTAAATATAATAAGTTAATTATGTTCATTAAGAAAAAAAAAGCAGGTTATGTGCCAAAGAAATCAAAAGTACTTGAAAGAGAACAAGTACAGAAACTCATCTCTGATGTTCCTAACGACTTGTTTCTAATGACAAAGGTAAACCAATAAGTAAATTAAGCTTAAACACTTAGTATTTCATTACATTTCATTTTGTAGGTTGCATTGATTTTCGGAGTGGCTGGTGCGTTAAGAAAGGATGAACTATTGAAATAAGAAACAGATAACGTTGGAGACTTGGGATCAAAGTTTCTTGTCATAGTAAAAGCATCAAAAACACACAGAAATAGAATATTTATCGTAGTAGATAACCAATTAAATACCATTCTCAACGCGATCAAATGCTATATTTCTTTAAGACCGGTACACCCCACATAAACGATTTTCGTTTTTATAAAAATAACAAATGTTCCACACAGCCAGTTGGCATAAATACGTTTTCCAAATTGCCGTTCGTTATTGCAAAATTCTTGAAATTAGAGCACCCCATCTCTACACTGGGCATTATTTTAGAGGTTCTTCTGCCTCGATACTGTGTGACAGTGGTGCAGACTTTTCAGCTATTAAAAAACTTGGTGGATGGAAATCTACTGCTGTCGCAGAAGGTTATATAGGTAATTCTCTGCAGAATAAACTTTAGACGGCTGAAAAACTCTTAGAAGAAAATACCAGTAAAACTTGTCAAAGTGCTTCCTTCACCACCACCGCTTTTTCTTCTACCACAGAACTCCAAGACCAAGACTTAAATATAAATTTGTCAAAATGCTGTACAGCAGATAATCATTTATCAGTTCCTTCCTTTAATTTCAGTAATTGTGCAATTTCAAATATTAATATTTACAATAATAAAACTACCACCGAGGAAAATAGAGTTAATGTAAATAAGAAACAGGGATAACTGTACATAAAAATTGAAAGTGATATCTTTATTTTTGAAAAGTGTGGTCAACGGAAGGGTTTTGTAACGAACTCGTGAATTAAAATGGCGATTAACAATCTCGAACATTAACTTTACATTAAATTATCTCTATTCTGAACCGCCTTTATCAATAGACTTGTTTGTTAAATAACTATTAATTATAATATGTAATTATGTTGTATCGTTTTATTTGATAATGTGGATTAGAACTTTAATCATATCACCGTTTGATAATTAAAAGAATTCAACACAAATTTATGATTTTTGTAAAAACTAGGTTTTGTATTCCTACTAAAACAGATCCTTGTGCCTTTTAATTTAATAAATTAAAATATTTTTTCGTGTATTATTTATTAATGATTTGAAAAAATTGTAAATCGAGGGACTGGTTCTCTTCCATTGTGCACAACCTAGTGATCATACAGTTTATTGAATATCACATTAGTTGTGTATTAAACATGGTTGATTATTATGCTCATACTAATATATGAAATAAACCAAATACACAAATTAAGTTCAGATAATAGTATGTTACGATTAAAAGTGTATTTTCAACTATTTTTTAGGCACCACGTTGAATTTAAATATCAAGTTGCCAAAGGTCGATATTTTTGTTTGATTCGAAAAAGATTAATTTCTGATATATTCTGAGGTTAAATGTGACAGTTATCTAACTTACATTATTCTATTATATGTGGTAGTCGTACACATACGAAATAGTTATTTTCGTAATTAATGCCCTGTTTACACCTTTCTTGATGTTTTACCCGAGGCGTAGCATAGGAATAAAGTATAAGGCCGAGCACCAAAAATGTGACAGCGCACGTATTGCGAACACAATTTTTTGTAATCGTTTACATAAAATTAAAAAAAATTAAATTTCGAAATATTTGATGACAAATGTCAAATTAAATATTTAGTTATATACCACCTTTTTGTTTATGTATTAAAAGTAACGATTACAAAAAGGAGCTCAAAAGTTTGCCCTCATTGCAGTAATAATTTTATGACATATTCATTTGCTTAGCAATTCAAACAAACCACCCGTCAAAATATGCTGAATTTCCACAATGCTGGTTGCTACTGGTTAAATTACGAGGAACGAATAAAACCCCATAACTTAATATTCAAATCTACAATTAGCAATTGCGATTGTAAATGTCTGGTATGAAACACCACACGACCTTCCAATAATCTATGTCAAACAGACGAGACGTTTAAAACTTCATATCAGACAGAGGTTAATAGACATCAAGATGCTAACTTAAAAGATTAAAAGAAATTAATTGAATAACTATGCCTCCTTTTTATACGTCCCTAACGAAAACAGGCAACATTGTAAAAAGAAAAACAATAATCTGTGTCAGAATGACGTTTAAAACTTCATGTGAGATAGAGATTAATAGACATAAATACATGTTAACTTAATAAAAATTCCACAGCCGATCGCTTCTATAAAATATCAGTAATACAGTTTAACCATTTTCATTCATATTTAATTAATTTTTAGACTTGCTTTGCATTATATTAAGTAACTTTGTAAACAAAAGTTATGTAAAATTAAATTTTCTTCAAAAAATGTCTACACGTTTTCTTATAAAATTAATCGTTATTCAGATATTGAAAAAATTATAACTAACACTTAAATTATGCCCCTAAACTACGCATTGTATCAAAAAATTGCATAGAATATACGTAATAGATACGTTTAAAGTCTATAACTAGGTATTTTATATCTTTGAAATTTGATAAAAACCAAAAACTGCGGCTAGAAAACCCCCCCTCACCACCGTTGGATTTCTCCTTATTGTGGATACTAACATACATCCACACGCACACGCACACGCACACGCACTCGCGCACGCACTCGCTCACGCGCACACACACGTACACACACACAGACATTGTGGCGGATTTTGGCGAAACTTGGCCAAAACCTGTAAAATGGGTTAATAAGTCGATTTAGCCATAGAGAAAAAAAGTCGGTGGTATAATCTACATATGTACAGGGTGGCCAACTAAGAATGCGAGGTACTGTATCTGTGAAACTATCCGTCGTAGAGGCTTGCGCAAAAAAATGTTATTGCTAAAACGGACAATACAAAAATCTGGAATATATTTTCTGTGAATTCTGCTGTATTAACCTAATAAAAAAATAACTCATCTTTAAACCCTAGGATAATCTTAACTTTTTTTGTTTGGCACTTTTGATAAAAATAAAGTGGTGGGGGGTATTCAAAGGTTTTCTCAAATCACCCCCCGTATCTTCGAAACGGCTAATCCGATTTTAACAAACTTGGGCGCGTTGAAAAGAGCTTCTTGGGCTACAAGTGTTAAAATAATTGGTGTTGTTAGTTTCACATGTCGTCGCTAGAGGGCTTTGTTTGACATTCCGACAGAAACGATTGATTTTCTCAAAAAAATTAAATGCATTAGTATGACTTTTTTTATGATCAAGTAGCTAAATGATGCCTAAACAAGCTCGCGAAAACCGCATCTCGATGTATTGTTCCTAACCTAAAATATCGTCCAAAGAAAACTTTATACGAAAATCCCTTAAATTTTTATTTCTTTAACTACATTTTTCTGGAATTGCTCCTATTGTGTAAGTTGTGGCCCTAAAAAGGGACAATTTAAAAGAGGAAGGTTCTTAATGTCCCCGTAAATGCTCGAAATGCTGACCATCACTCTGTGCATTGCTGAGGCCTCTTATGGGTAGACAAAACTGCACCTTGAATTTCGGCTCTGAATAGGTTACCTAGAAACTGCGATTTTAAATGTTTGAAAATTTATACACCAGAATAAAATCACCCTTTTTGAAATTACTACAGGTAAGTAAGCAATGCTAAAAGTTATACGAAAGACCTATTTTTTGTTTATTTAAATGCATATTCACTATGGATATATACGAAAAATATAATTAATAGAAGCAGGCAAATGGAAACAGATACCTAAACAAAGCATACATAATCCTCAAATTGTCAATTGTTGTCAATACTTTCGCGTTACTTTTAGCAGTTTTTGTGCTTTCTAAATACGTTTTACGAATAATGAAGCTGTTGATATGCTTGCGGTTTATTTTGAATGTCTTCAGAATGCCGCAGTAGCTAAAAAAGTTTACGCGGCTCGATATCAAAATCGGCGTCCTTGCGATGTAAGAGTTTTTCCCCGATTAGTGGCGAGCTTACGAGCCAATGGTAGTTTTCAGCCTACGTTACAACTGCAAAGAATTGGAAGAATACAAGAAAATATTAACCGTGTACTGGGCTATATTGAAGGGAATCCTCACGTTAGCACACGAGCATTATCCACTGAGTTGGGCATATAATGGACAACGGTTCAAAATATTTTGGTAGGACCATAGGCAAGTTCTAATGGCCATCAAAATATATAGGTATTCGTTTGAACTTTTTTAATCACTTTAAGTATGCACCCATATCATGTCGTTTTGAATCAGGCCTTGAAAGAGGAAGATTTTGATCGAAGGTTAGACTATTGCCATTGGATGTTAGGCATGATACGCGAAAATAGAGAATTTTTATTTCAAATTCTCTGGACCGATGAAGCCACCTTCAGTAGTGACGAGAGAGTTAATCTGCAGAATATGTATTATTGGTCTGCAGAAAATCCCCATTGGTTGCGTGAAATTCAGTGCCAAGGACGTTGGAGTTTAAATGTATGGTGTGGCATACTGGGAGGCAGAATTATTGGGTCATATTTTTTCGACCACCCCTAAATGGCAATATATTTCTTGACTTTTTGGCCAATCAATTACCGTTGTTGTTGGAAGATGTGCTTCTGGAAACAAGGCAAAAATTGTTTTTGCAGTTGGATGGTTGCCCAGCACATTTTGCTATTAATGTGCGAGAGCATATTAATGCAGTATTTCAAAAGCGGTGGATTGGAAGAGGAAGTCTGTTTCCATGGCCTCCGCGATCGCCAGACTTAACTTGCCTCGATTTTTATTTATGGGGGCGCTTAAAGGACATCGTGTTTCGGACTCAACCTGCTACTAGAGAAGATATGAAAATCCGGATTCGTAACGCAACGTAACATACCGAGAGCCGAAATTGAAGCTGCAGTTTTGTCTAGTCATGAGAGGCTTCAGCAATGCATAGAGCGTGATGGTCAGCATTTCGAGCATTTACGGGGGCATTAAAAACATTTTTCATTTAAATCGGTCCTTTTTAGGGCCACAACTTACATAACAGAAACAATTCCAGAAAAATATAGTTAAAAAAAATAAAAATTTAAGGATTTTCGTATAAAGTTTTCTTTGGCCGATATTTTAGGTTAGGAACAAGATATCGAGATGAGGTTTTCGCAAGATTGTTTAGGCATCGTTTAGCTACTTGTTCATGAAAAAAGTCATACCAATGCATTTAATTTTTTTGCGAAAATTAACCGTTTCTGTCGGAATGTCGAACAAAGCCCTCTAGCGACTAACAAAACTAACAAAACTTCAAATATTATAACATTTGTAGCCCAAGAATAGCTTATTTCAACGCGCCCAAGTTTGTTAAAATCGGTTTAGACGTTTCAAAGATACAGGGGGTTATTTAAGGAAACCGTTGAATACCCCCACCACTTTATTTTTAGACATACGTCAAAAAGTGCCAAACAAAAAAAGTTCAGATTGTCCTCGACTTCAAAGATCAGTTATTTTTTTATTAGACTAATATAGCAGAATTCACAAAAACATCACTTTTTTAGATTCAAGATTGCAGTTACGCCTCCTAGCGGCCATTTCAGAAACTCGAAAATATTTTCTAGGTTTTTGTATTGGCCGTTTTAGTTATAATTTTTTTTTGCGCAAGCCTCTACGATGGTTAGTTTCCCAGATACAGTACCTTGCATTATTAGTTGGGCACCCTGTATATGTAGGTTGGAAGGTAAAAAATAAATTACGTACCTTGAAAGTAAAACACACTTATTGTTACCTTACTATTTATAGTGCCAATGAATTTCTCTATATCCTTTGCCTTTGCGCACGCAACTAATTTCAGGTATGTTCGTAACACACTTTACTACCACGTTATTAGAAGGTGCACTATGCAAAAATAGCTTAATATTGCAAAACGATGAGAATAAATGACATAAATTTCTTCGAGAAAGGCTAAGGTTTTATTTTTCCTTACGTACCATTTTTGATTGTGCAACTGTTATATCTCAAACTTCGTTGAACACACACACACTCAAACGTACAGTTATAATTTTTATCCGTACCGAACAAGATGTTATTCTTAACTTTTATTACTATACTTTTTTTAATAATTTTTAAAATGTTTGGTATATATAGTTATTGGAAAAAAAGAGGTGTGAGTTACATTTGGCCCACTCAATGTTTTGGATATTTTAGCGAAAATATTTTTCGGGGTAATGATTACTCATTTATTCTAAAAGATATATACGATAAACATCCTGATAAAAGGTATGTATTTTTTACTGTAGTATAAAGTTTTACCTCATTCTGAAAATTTGGTTTTTGGAGTTAAAATTTTAAAATTGTGAAATAAGGCACTATTTTGCAAATGAATTACTCTCCTTAAAATTTGATTATGAACAACTTCGTAGTAAATAATCGCAATTATTCTGAATATAGATTGTTTACATTTATAAGTAATACACATAGTCATGTTATTAACGAAACACTTTTATATCTTTGATTGTAAAATTGCCAAATTACTGTAATTCTTATCTCTCTAAAATAAAATAAAAACTAACCTACCTTTTAGAAAGGAGGATAAATGCAAATGAAGGTACAAGTAATGCTACATAAATATAGCAATACACATCTTGCATAGTGTGGCATTGTCACACGTCCAAATCGCACTAGGCGTCGTGCAGGCCTACCGAAGTAAGCGGGTTACCAAACCAGCTACAGTGGAAATGGAAGGAGTCGATATAAGAAACAAAATGATTGGAAGTTAGTTTAAAAGACCTTACACACAAATTTACCTCTCGACAACTCCTTCTGCTGTATGAGGCCCAAATTCGGCCTCATCTGGAATATAATTCTCACCTTTGGGTTAGTGCTCCCCAATACTCTCTCGATATCGTTGATCGTATTCAAAGAGAGCGATTAGGCTTATAAATGGCCCGTCCTTAACTTCTCACATACAGTCCCTTGAGCATAGAAGAATGGTTTCAGTTCTTTCTTTGTATTATCGTTATTACAACGGCTATTGTGCTTCTGAATTATATTCTTTGATACCATATCGGGCTATCTTTGCGAGAAACACTCGGTTCGCCCATTCACATTATCAGTATGCAGTACAAATCTTCACTTGTCGTACCAAATGGGTGCAATCCAATTTTTCTACACGGCTTCTAAACTCTGGAATGATCTCCCTAGTACATCCTTTCCTCTCACTTATGATCATAGGCATCTATTGGCAATTCATTATCCCTCTATCCATCCTCCTAAGTGTTCCTGAGTGCTTTAGCACTATAGGCTAATTTAGTCTGTTTAGGTCCACAATCATAAAAAAAAATTAACAATGCAATTCACGAAGAGTTAGTTGTCTCTAGGTGCCACTATAGCCTTAAATTTTTCTAAAATAAATAGTCTTCGGCGAGGTGTTAAGTTAATCCTACCCGACAGTGGAAGATAGGATTATAGCCTACTCAATAAAATCATATATCACTCAAATTTAATCACACTTGAAAAAAAATTTTTCCAAAAGCTTAATAAAAAGTATACGAATCGTTGCCAACTTTTTGACCACACCCAGTACATACGAAAAATCAAGTTATAAAACGTTATTTGGATATTCTCTAAGTAGCCCTCGTATACAAATTAATATTTATGTCATCAAGTTCTGAACCAAAAATAAATATTACCCAATTTAGAAAATTCTAAATAAAAAGTCCGTTTACTAATTTTTAAATCACCACAACATTAGTTTGTTTCTGGAAAACTTAAAATGTAACAATCACTGCTTTCGTCATAAGTCATATGTATATTTTCTGTCAAGTAGTATCCGAATACTTTCTCTTTAAAATCGTATTTAAACAATCGCCAATATAGATGAATTGAATAAATTCAAATCTGAATACCTTGTTACTAGTGTTCTGTATTTTAATGACTGTAAATTCTGATAATTACATTTTGTAATCGATCTGGCTCAATAAGCAATCATTAAACCAAAATATTCAAAGTTTAATTAATTCTTAAAACGAGTAACCCGTTATGTAATTTCACAAAGTTGGAAATGTTATCACAACAAAATAAACAAAGTTAATTATATATATATATATATATATATATATATATATATATATATATATATATATATATATATATATATATATATATATATATATATATATATATATATATATATATATATATATATATAGGTCATTGCTGAGCCCGTAGCATATAACCGTACTCTTGAACCTGTTGAGCCTGAGGCTCAACAAGGTACCATGTGTATATTATCAAAATATGATTGTATAGGCCTCAAAACGTGTAAATCCGAAAATTAGGTTGGGCCTCATAATGTCCGTTTGTACCTCCACTATATACAGAATAGTTCTAAGGAGGCCGCTTCAGAAGTCGCTTTTATATACAAACTCTCGATCTTCACGAACCGTACATTGTGTGACCCAGCATGCGGCAACGTTGGGATCAGCATTTGATAGAAAAACATGTGCAAAGTATTCTTTTTGCACATCTATAAAATGTTAGCAATCTTTACGTGCCGTACGGGTACGTATGTACATATTTTTAATATGGTGCTTCTTGCATAACAAATTATTAAGTTACTGTAATCAAAATAGTATATTATACACCTAGGTTGAGAAGTGAGTCATTATTAACCGAGCAATTTTAAACCGAGCTGTATATAGATTTTTTTTACTACTTGAGGATAAAACTGTTAAAATTGCAATTTGATTGAATTAGTACTTGAATATTATTATGTTATTTTCTATCCACTTTCAAAATATCAGATAGACTGGGCATTATTTGTCAAACTATCAAAGACAAACTAAAACTGAACTAAAAATGACAAATTACATAATTCATTATTAACCCATAACGGTTACTTATAACTGATAATGTTAATTCTGTTAATACCGGAAATGCCGGAATACACATGATTTGTCATAACTGCACAATTAACTATAACTTTCAATATGTTTAGTTAATTGTGCAGTTAATTAGCAATTTCGATCTTGTCAAATTTTCCGGTTTGTTTTTTTTCTTAGTTATGAGTTTTGTTTCATTCATTAAAAATAAATAAAATTGTTATTTAGTAGGCGTTTTTTTATTTTCATTATTTACCTAGGGAGAAAAATATTACTTCTCATTAAAGGTATGAGGTAAATAATGACGATTTCTCAGGTTAGTAATAAAAAAATTTATTTATCTTGACTATCAAAAAATGCAAGTTACTCAAAAAACTCAAATGGAAACTCCTATTTTTTGTTACTCAGATCGATTTAACGTCAAAAACAAAACGTAAGTTTATTTAAAACTTTATTTGTCTAAACGTAACAGTTTCATACTTATCATCAAAAAAGTCCCAATTTTAAAATTTGTGATAAAAATGAGCTACATACTTAAATCTAGTATTCCTTGTTTGTGGTCACCACGGAAACCAAATAATTGAGAATTGAAATATAGAAAAATATTTGAAAAAGTTACTGCAAAAAATTATAAAAATTGATAATTTTGTGATTCAAAAGTCATATTTGCCAAATAGAAATTTTCTAAGACATTTTTTCAAATTCGATATACGACATAAGTGTAAAAAATTAATACTTTAATATCTTTTAAGGTTTACAGAAAGCGAACACATACTGATCGATTTCTTCATAAATTATCTAACCAGCATCTACGTCAGAAAATTTGTATAATTAAATCTTTAGTAGATCGAGCAAAACGAATTTGTGGTCCTAAATTTTTAAAACATGAATATAAATATTTTACAAAATCCTTACAAGGTAATAGATATTCACTTACTGATAGGACTGAGAAAATCTTAATTAAATATGGTGTTAGCACTATTTCTAACCTACAAGAAAAATTAAAGAACATTTAAGGTCACCTAAAGATATTTCAAATCCATTGTCATCTTTCGGAATGTATATTGTTCATGTGGAAAAGTATACATTGGAGCCACAGAACCTAGTTTTGATACAAGACATAAATAACATATGAGATTTTGTAGATTAAGTCAACCAGAGAAGTCTGCGGTAGCTGATCATCCCTTAAATAATTTAAAGCATGATATCTAATTTGACAATATGGAAATATTACCAATACAAACGCATTATTATGTTCGTTTAGAACGTGAAGCTATTGAAAAATATACAAGAAGAAAGTCTCCGTTTAAATAAGCTTTGCCGTCGTATAATTAAAAAAGAGGGTATGATGATACGTCTTGACTTGAATTTTAATTTTAGCTTTCAGTGTCTCATCAAATTTTGTTAAATTTGTTTCTTGGTGGACATTTTTCATTATTAGCTTTTGACTGTTGGAGAGTGTTATGATTTGCCATCTTAAAGACAGTTTAACAACACTTAATCTTTTAGTTCTCTAGTTACTCTTTACTAAAATTGTATTCTATAGTTGGCTTTATACGTTTTCCAAACTGTTATTTTAATAGCAGGTTTGTGTTTATGTTTCAATTTTTCAAATTTCACAAAATTGTTTAGAACGTCTTTAACAATTTTATTAGGAAATACTACTACTGACGAAGATAACTGTAGGTATTACCGAAATATTTAGATAGATTATATATAGAAACACCAAATAAACAGTCCAAATAAGATAAGTATTTTAATATGTATAATAATGGTAAAAGTTTACATTTTCATATTCCGCTATTTTGTTTGAAATTTTTTTTACAGTATATTAGCTTGTCAATACATAACAAAAGTGTAATCCGCCGATATATAATTAAAAATAAGGAAAAAGAGAGAATAATAAGTGCATATCTATATAAAACAGCTAGAAAATATCGACAACGCTGCCGGGATTCACAACGTACGGATAACATAAAATCGGGCCACACAACGTTTTGTATATTAGCGCGGGGGGTCGGGCGGCTCAGTAGGGACCTGTTGCTATACCGGGCTCAGTAAGATACCGTTTATAACTATATATATATATATATATATATATATATATATATATATATATATATATATATATATATATATGGAATTTGTTCTAAATGTGTACACACATGGGCTACGTACACTTAAAAAAAAACGTGTCAATCCATTGGGAATGTAGATGCTATAAGCAACCAACATTACACATTATACATACGTATTTTTATCACTTCTCTCTTTAAGCTTATTCCTTTTCTTACAGTTAAAAGCAAATAGGATGTACCAATGAAACTTGAGAGTACTAACACTTGGTTCAGCATTATCCTAAACACTAATTTTGGTCATAAAGGAACTATTAAGAATTAGTTATGATGAATGACAAAACTGTGTGTAATAATAAAGAAAATTGTGAAGATATACAAAGAAAAGATCGTTTTCAAGATGCATTGATGTTAAGAATTTTCAATATTTGTGAACATTGCTTAAAACGTAGTAAATGTGTGAGGATTAAAAATGTACAAGTGATTCAATTAATTATACTACTTTCTCGTTTTTTTGTTTAATTTGGTTAAAATACTCGACGTGGACACTATTAACTTCGTGACAAAGAAGTTAGATTCTGTGTAAAGCTTAGGTTAAAGACTTGGAACGTGGAAGTATAATTACATGAATGATTTGCACATTTTTAATCCTTACACATTCTATATGTTTTAAGGAAATATTGAAAATTCTTAACATCATTGTATCTTTTCATAACTTGATCTAGAACTATTTGTATATCTTTACATTTTCTTTAATATTACACACAGTTTTGTCATTCATCATAATTAATGCTTAATAGTTCCCTTATGAACAATTAAGTATTTAGGATAATGTTGAACCAAGTAGGTATACTAAATACTATCAAGTTTGTATTGACACGTTTTTTTTAAAGTATACATAGCCCATATGTATACATAGTCCAAAAAACCATCTCCTTTTTTAATATTTTTTTAAACCTATTTCATTGATTTTGGTTTTGTTTGAAAAAGAATTGATCGCGATTTGTTTAAAAAACAAAATGGCGGACACATTCAAACTTTACCAAACTTTAAAACTAATTGAAACTTTTTCGAGTCGCACTGTATATGTTTGCACGTTACTTTACGAAAGCTTGGATATTTGTGAATAGAACGAGAGGTCGAACATGGAAATCGATAAAAAACTTTCTGACTTATGGCACGACAAAGGCAAGTACCTTTTAACATATTGACTGTTTTTTTTAGATATTCTTTAAAAAAATCGCGAAAATATTAGATTAGTCATGTGTCTTCATCAATTCCATTTCAAACAAAACCAAAATCTATGGAGTAGGTTAAGAAATAAAAAAAATATTAAAAAAGGAAATTCTCGTTTGTTTGGACAACCCTATATATATATATATATATATATATATATATATATATATATATAAATATTGGATTCACACCATTAACGATGGCACATGGACTACAACCAATGACAATAATGTCCACTACTACCTAGTTTTATTTTGTTACTTAGAGGGTTACTTTGGATATCTTTGTTAGATCGCACGCTACAATACTGAACAGTTTTAACTTAATATTTGCTTGAAAAAAAACCCTAGTAATTCCTTTTAGTTCACAATTAGTCCTTTTATTCGTAAATATTTAAATATTACATCCCCAATAAGGGTTTTGCAGTCAAGTTATATGTACTGTAGCACTAAACGTTTAGAAACAAAAAACCAGCACTGACCATTTTAAGGTCTCTTAAAAACCTTACACGTAATTCCCCTTATTCGAGCTCTTTTGACGAGCGACTCCCGAACGACTCCTTTATGCCATAACAGGCTCTCACTTAAATGCCTTCCGGCCACCACATTGTCAAAACGTGACAAAATTTTTTGCTCCAAAACCACAATCAACTTATCACAAACGAGAATCAATTGCGTCTCTTTGCCCTGGACTTCCGGAATTAACGCAAAAGATACGACAACAACGTAGCCATCTTGAATTTCTTTACCAATAAACTCACAATACTTCGGAAAAACCATTATTCATGCTCAAATTCACTCTGTATGTCGTTAATAACCATTTACCGCCACATATATGATAATACACCAATATTAAACATAACAAAATTGTAGTGTTGCCCATACTTGTTAATTGTTAGTAACAATTTATAAAATAAATCAAATCATGTTTCAATTTGCTTATTGTTCATTGTGTAACTTCTAATAATTTGTAACCGTAAACATTAAACGTCAAACGTCAACTTTCGGTTATATTTAGTATGGCGTACTTACACAATGTTGCGGAAAATAGTTACTAACGACATGTTTCATAGGAGCGGCAGCTCCTTTCTTTGTTGATCGCACAGTACTTCGATATTACGCTTTTTCTAGGAGATTAGGCAACACAGCACTATCTCCGTATAGTTTATATTCTCACTTTTTTTGTATAAAATCGTTACATGATTGCAACTTTGTTTTCTTACCTGTTGTTTTTTACAGAAAATTCACTCACGGATTTAACTAAATATTTATTTTGCATTTTCCATTACCCTTTTTTTCTCGTTGTGGCCTAAATCAATTCGACCTTGTCTAAACCACAACGACAAGATGGTAAACGTAAAACTATATGCACATTTTCTATCAACAACTGCCACTATAACAACACAATGTGGAAAAGGAAAGGAAATCAATGTGTTTCATTTCCTCCCTAAACGGGAGGGTGAGCTGCTCCAGCGCTTTTCACGCTCATTTAATGACGGTGAAGGATTCCCAGCATAACTTGTCTAAAAAAAAGGTAAGCTGGTATGTATCAAAGGAAATTGCTATTAATAAAGTGAAATTAGTTAGACTAGTTAATAAAGTACGGCGTATATGTTAATCCTAGTATTTATCCACAATATACGTAACGAAAAAATTGTATTGCTGCAGAATCGTACGAAAGACGTTAGTCAGATATTATATTGCAACAGTCAGCAATAAGTGCGCTGTCGATAGGGCGTTGCCACAGGGTTCCGAGTGATGTAGGCGCATGGAGAAAATTTGAATTCCTCTCGTCCGCAGTACCTAAAAGATTATAAATAAAATTGATTTAAAGACCCTAGTGATTTTGGTGATACTCGGAGTGGGGAGTAAAAAGCAGGGGCACAAATTCGATTTTATTTCGTCCGCCATAAATCCAAAGCTATACAAGCTATTTGATTTAAATTTGAAACATATGCTTAAAACTTAAACGTCTAGATTGCAGTAATCTCTGATAGCGATCACAAACTAGAATAACGATGTGATTCAAATTTGATACTAGTGTTTGAAATCATAATTATTACGAATAAGCAGGTAATTAGGTTCCGTCGGCCAGTCGTCTTCCATCGCTCCTTAATATTCTAAACTACTGGGAAAATTAAATGGAAATTTTAACACAATTTCTTATAAGAGAACGCTATATCGCAAGCTTAGTGTTTTGGTTACGACGGCTCACTTGTTCGCTCGCTCGGACGGCCTTGTTTTGTTGCCTTTCTAACAATTGCAATCAGTACCTTAAGCTAAAGTTTCCACTGCTCAATTGTTATAAATCATTTACTATCAAGAAATTCCAGAATTCTTGCTAATGTAAATATCTGGTGTCGAACAACACACAACCTTCCAACCTACAAAATGGAAATTAAACGAAATGAAATGGTTATGCAACCGCTTTTATGAAAAGTTCATTACGAAAATAAGCAACATTGTAAAAACAAAAACAATAATCTATGCCAAACTTCATTTCAGATAGAAGTAAATAGACATCTAGATTCTAACTTTAAAAAAATATCGATAATACGGTTTAAGCATTTTCTATCGTATTTATTTCACTCATTTCACTTTATATTAAAAAGTTATGAATATAAAATTTTCTTTAAAAATGTGTCAACACATTTTCTTGTAAAATTAATCGTTATTCAAGTATTGAAAAAAATTGAGTACTCATTTAAGTACTTAGGAATTCTTTTATCACCACATTACGTATCATAGGCATATTAAAAGTTGCATAGAACATAATTAATCTATATGATTAAGGTCTGTATATATATATATATATATATATATATATATATATATATATATATATATGTATTGGTATTTCTATATCTTTGAAATATATAGCTGTTTCAGAAATATTTGAGAGCTTTTAAATAGCATTATTGACAATTGATAAATACATTTATTCACAATAATACATGTAATGAGCGTATTATCGGGCATTTGAAAAGTTTGAAAGCAAGCCATTCCTCACCAAGGTTATGCTCTAGGCGGAAACATATTTGACGTTTGTTTCCGCCCGGGTAGAAAAAAATGAAAAATTTGTTTTAATCTGTTGATGGGGTAAGTGAAGTTAATTAAATACATGAATTGATTATTGGGTTATCATCATTAAAATTGAAATTAAAGGTACCATTGGTGCAATCCTTAAATAAGAACGTGCTATCGATACGGTCTTAGACTTAATTAATTTATAAAATTAATGTTCTGAATAGCTTTCAAAATCTCCACTAATTTTTAGAAAAATACTTCACCGAGGCGCGCAGCGTCTAGGCGAACTATCTTTTTCTCGAGAATAGTGACATTCTTTCTACCTTATCACGTAATATAGTAAATTACGTATTTTAATAGTATTGAAGATTTTTCCAGTTACTTCCAAGAAATTCAACACATGTGCTTCTTCTTTATGTTTTCTTGTGAGCTTTGAAAAATAGTGGTTTGGATTTTATAATAGTATAATAGACCCAGGAATAAAATAACTATACCAAATCTGAAGAACTCCGAAACTATTCGAAGCGGAAAAATAGAGCGAAGTCTATTTTTTAACGCAAGGCAACGTAAATATACTCTTAGTATTGCGATTTGGCGTGTTGGTACATGCTTTAACCAGATTATTTCATTCTGTTAATGACTGTGCGAAGAGATGGGCGTTTTTCTAAAATGTCATGCCTATTGCTGAGCTTGAACTAAAGGCAGAAAATGCTGTTATAGAATGAAATGAACATAGAAAAATGAATGTTAGTAATGAATTTAGCGATTCCTCAGAATCTGGTTCTGAATATGAACAACCTCCGTCAGCTTCCAGCAGTTCAAAATACGAGCCACTGTCACACTGAACATATGTTTCGCAAAAAAGTACGTTCATTGTGCCTATGAGTTGAAGTATATCACGTAAGTATTACAATTTTTCAGGTGAGCATCTTGAGCAGAGAGATTCGAATGGCTCGAGCACTGTTATAGGAAATTTTCTAGAGTTCAATCTCCCATTGCCATTGAATTTAGGAATTCCTGCCAATATTTGCAAAAGAAAAATTAATTGGCGTTATATATGTTGATTGTGTTCTAAAGTTATCGACCTGTCTGTGTTAGTGATGAACGGATACGCCAATTAACAAATTCTAATTGGAATATCTGATGATAATAATGACCATCACATGCTTCTAGGCAAAATTAGAATGAAACTTACGACACACAGGGACCACAGGTCAACAGCTCAAACAGAAAAAAATAATATAGAGTCACTAAGGAACGACCCATCAACAAATAAACTATATAACAAAAAACAAAATTGAAATAAACCCAATAACACTAGTTGGGTCAAAATACAAAATAACATACATGTGAAGCACTAGGTACAAGAATCGTATGCTAAGTATCAAACAATGACATCACATGAGTCTTATGACGAACATCGGATAATCGGAAATGAAATAAAGACTCTGACAAGACAAATAAAAGATCAGTATTGGGAATCCTTCTCAAAAAAGATGGAAAGTGATTTCTGTGGTCATTAGGAGTAGATATGGTGGTTGTTTAAATCACAAAGGAAGGAGGTTAATGAACTATTAAAACGAACAAAATACCTAAGGAAATATGAGTTACTGACTTAACTGAATCATATAAAGCAGCAGATACATACACGATAGTGAACACACCTGAAATGCTGAATTTGAAACGTCAGATATCCAACAAACTCTCCAGAAATTAAAGAACACGAAAAGTTCGGGGCAGGGCGGTATCCCCAATTAACTTCTAAAATACGGGGGAGAATCTCTAGTGCAACACTTGACGAAATTAATTCAGAAGATCTTCTATCGCCACAGAATCCCAGACGAATGACAGATAAGTACTACCATTCTAATGTTTAAAAAGGAAGACAAGAGAACACCTTCAAATTATCAAGTAGTAAATCTGCTTAATACTATACTAAAATTAAAAACAAGGAACATAACATACATAACTAACTGTCTTATGTCCTTAGCAGATGAGCTATACGGGTTCAGGCCTGGAAGATCCTGCACAGACAGCGTCCTTGTTTTAAGACAGATATTTGAGAAATCTATCGAATATAATAAGCCTGTTTTGTTGATTTGATAAAGACATTTGATCGTATCCAATTAAAAGACGTCATACATCTTCTTTACAACAAATAAACCCCATGGAATCTGATCAAGGCTACAGAGAATACGGCAAACCAAATTCCAGCGAAGATAAATGGGGTACTAACTAGACCGATACCAGTTGGGAATGGTGTTTGCCTCTCTTTAACATCATCATAGATGCAGTAACAAGTAAAGTGCGCACATTGAGAGGATATGAAATGGGTGAAAAAGAAATCAATATTTTATGTTATGCTGACGACGCAGCACTCGTTGCAGAAAGCGAAGACGATCTACACCTGGATATAGAACTGTCTAGTTATGGTGATGTTGAAGCAGAGGTAAGGGAGTAAACAACGAAAGCTGAAAATACCGGGATGCCTAATGATATAGTATGACACAACAGAAGCATGAGAGTTGAAGTCAAATCGACAAAGTAATGATTAAGGGCCGGTTCTGGACCAGTTCAAGGTCACTCGCCCTCTGGTGGTGAGAAATGTAAGCCTTTGAATTTCTTCAAGGTCAAACTGTTGGCGGGAAATTTAAATTTTGGGACCTCGCTAAAAATTGCAATGTCACCATCCTCATTTTTGGCGGGAAATTTGTCAAGGTCAGAAGCTAAAAATAGAAATTGCAATGTTATCATATTACAATTCTTATTGTTTTATTATTGACCTGTAGGGGTACCGTATGACACTTCTTAGTGTTTCTAAATTAAAAGTAGGACAAGGTGGGTATTTAACAAGTTTAAACATGTAAGAGGTACTCAAATCAAGGACACATTTAGATCAAAATTTAAAGCTAAAAATAGAAATTGCTAGGCCATCATACTACAATTTTTAGAAATCTAAATATAGGGTTTTCAAGGTCAAAGAGTAATTAATGACCTGCAGGTGTATCATATTACATTTCTTAGGAGTATAAAAATAGAATCAGTTTATGGAAACAAATAGAATGAAAGGTTGTTGTCTATCCTAAAAGTAGACCAAGGTCATACTACAACCCCACCATGTGTAAATTACAGATGAGTCATTTCCTCAACAGTGTTTTGTCCTAGTACAATTGCGAGCAAGTAAAGTCGTTATAATGCAAGCAGCGGTATCATTCCTGGAGCGATATACAGGAATGGACAGCATCTCCTGATGGTAGCATTATTGACCATCAGATGCAGATTAGCTATATATATATATATATATATATATATATATATATATATATATATATATATATATATATAGGACAGTTCTGGTGTCAACTCAAAATTCAAAAGCGTTCTAGAATCAGTACTTTCTGTAAATCCTTCACGAACGTAAAAGACTTGGAGCTGGGTGCAAAATATAAAGCGATTGATATGAATACCATCGACACAAAGTATGGTAAACACATTATCATTGAAACCCAGAACTTTAAAGTGCATACTTCCCTTACGATTTTATGAATACTTCAAAAAAGAAGATCGCACTGAAAAGTTTAAGCAATATCTGGTTGAGAATGACGTACACATTACCAGCGCCGGAACTGTAGGAAAGACGACTAATTTAACATTTCTGTAAAAAAAAAAATAATAACATATATCTATGTATAATTGTTTGGAAATAAATTATATATATTTTTTGTTGCAAAAAAAATGTCTTCTATTTTTTGATTAAATGAAGAGTAGGTACATCATAATGAAGAGAGCTGCTATTGATGAGACTAAAAAAATGTAGAGTATAATATGGTGTGTGCAGGTATATTGGCTAAGCTCTTCAAGGTTAAAATTTATTAGTATCATATTACAATTCATACAAACCAATTTTCAAGGTTAAATTTTATTGACAAGGTATTGAGAAGGTATCATATTACAGTTCTTATGTTAGACTCTTCAAGGTTTTTAGGAATAGCAAAATAAGCATTCTTAACCAATGACAGTGAGTATTGTCAGACTTTGTGCATGCTCGGTATTGCTCGGGTATCCTCGCTTACGTATTTACTATTGTAATAGTGTGTGTAAACCTAACCAGAAAATCAGTTCTATTTGTTTAAATTTAGCATGTAGAAGTACTGCACGATTGCATTAGCGCATATACAACGCGCTAACGAAGGCAACCAGACAAATATAGAAAAGTAATGATTGTTATAATTGATGCGCAAGGATTCAAAACAGCAAGAAATATATTTACAGCTAAGGAACTAGCGATATATAATGGGGGCAAATTGCTCACTATGTATGCAAGCCTCCATTTCCATGGCACACCTTGGATAGTGAATTTCAAAAACAAGCTAATTGGTGAATTCACAACCACCACTTTATCAAGTGGGAATATGGATATACTTCTCCACGTCTATTCCCTCGTATGAGGTATACGTTAAAGGACGAGAGAAAGCTGATTTTATTCAAAAATTTTTGAAACAACGCATTACGGTGTTTGAAGAACAACCTACTTTACCCAAACTTCATCCATGCTGTTTTTTTCATATACAAAACACTTGTCACTGCGCTTTGGCTCATGTATATCATTTATATGAAAACAATGTAACGAAATTATAATAAAGATTTATTAACTGACATCTATATATACATATCTTATTCGCATATTAAATAAAGGTGTGTTGTAATTTGAATGAAAGACATTTTAAAAAGTAAATAATTAATTACAGTAGTGCATGTTATATTGCATAAAGAAAAGGCACTTTAACAGTATTCATTTGAATAAAAAAACAAAGTGTGTGTAGGCATCTAAGAAGAAAAGTCCTAGAAAGATGCGCTTCTGAAAATTTAAAATTTGCACCTAATTCTCAGAAAAAAAAATTTTTTTTCCAACGTAGTTGTGTTTTATAAGTGACAATTTATCAATTTCATGTATAAATTTGTCAAAATATGAATAATCACACTTAAATTAGCCAATTCCATTTTGAAACAACAAAAAGCACTTAAAACACACCTTTTTGTACTTACGTAAGCTCAGAAGAAACATATGCATGCAATTTATCCATTTAATGTATCGAAATGCTCTTTAAATTACCCAATTCAATTTTGAAACAACAAACAGCACTTAAAACATGACTTGTTTTTTGATTTTCGATGGAGCGTGGGTATTACTGCATTAATAATAATTGTAGGATAATGAACGCAGTTATTTTGCTTTGAAAGCATTTTATGTAGGTGTGAATGCGAACATTCTATTTTTATCTCAGTCATCAATTTACATTACAACTTTGTAACGGGATTTGTAAATGTATGAATGCAATTGTGTCATTTGTAGATTCTAAAATTCCGAATTTATTTAACTGCTATCCTTTGCGCTTTTATTTGTTTAGTCTATATACAAAAATTCAGAATTTTGACTTAACGATTAAATGGCTATGGTAAAAAGAGTGCGCCATTTTACTACATTTCATACACTAGATAATGTTATTCACCTTTTCTTTGTAATAGTTTTATGTGATAATTATAAGGTTACAAGCAGTTTAATGGTTAAGTCAAAAATTCTGAATTTTTGTATATAGACTAAACAAATGACAGCGCAAAAGATAGCAGTTCCAAATTTTCTAAAAACTAAAAACTAACGTTTTTATTATGAAATAAAGTAATAGTAACTCTCACACCTGAAACGTAAAATTGACAGTTGGTTATGTTTAGTGATATCACTAGTTGTTGAATTTACAAGAAAATAATTTGATATGGTTTTATTTGATACTATTAAACGGAACATTGTTAAGGATACTTAATTTTTTGTGACATAATTACAAGTGTTTTTTTCTGTTTTATAAACAGTACCTATACTAATAAAAAGTTGCAATATATGTGGTTTAATAGAAATATCCTTATTTTATTAATTGATTAAGATAAATTAAATTTTAGTATAGTAAAAATTTGGAACGTTTATGCAGTGAGTTGGCTGAAGCCAACAACAATTTGTAAATTGTTCGGTAGAACATTGTAATCACCGAAAATGTGAATAGTATAAACTTTGATGCAGTCAGCTCAAAAACAGATACCTGTTTTTCCAGCAACAGGCAGAAACAGCTCAAAACAGCTTTCCGGTTTCCGAAAATAGCTCAAAAACAGACCTAAAACCGGTACCCGTTTCTCAAAAACAGGTAGCTGTTTCTCAGAAGCGGTAACTGTTTCCAGCAGAAAAGCTCAACGCAGCAGACTGAAAGTAGTTTAGGTTCTCATTATCCAAAGAAATTTTACACAAATGCTTATTCTTAGATAACATTTATTTGATTGCACACTCATCATACATAAATACATACATATATATTTAATGCGGTAAAATGGTCAGTAAATTGTGAGCTTTCAGATGTACCTAATCTAAAAACAAGAATTTCCTAAAAACTATACACGCTAATTTAAATCGGTAGGTCCTCTAAAGTACTTAACAGGTTTTCAAGTCATTGTGAGGCTTTCGTAACCACCGAATACTTGTATCCCTAAAGGCCTGAAGGGTTGGTGGATCCTGCTCATCAGCCTGCTGTGTGAGGTGTCCTATAAGAGCCAAATGTTTTCCTCCATATTGCAGGTTTCGTAAAGGTGGTGGTTGTGGGGGTGTTGCTATATCCGTGGTTGCTGGCTTTTATTGCATAAATACATGACGTAAAGTTTTCAGATTTACATGCTTTTGGGAACTGTATTATATTTTCACACTTTCTTTATATGCATGATATTTTACAATAACCTTCTTAGTGTATTTTATCATTTCATATAATTATGAAATATTTGGAATTAACATTTTGTATTCAACACTTACTTAAGGATTCAATTATTTCTTTAACTTATAAGTTTTGTTATGAATGAATAAATTCAAAAGTAAAAATATGTAATTGAAAATTATTAATTTTATTAAATACAACTACTGCGACTGTTAGGTAAACTTTTTATTTAAGTATTTAACAAAATTAATAATAATAATAATTTTCAATCTCCTTAACTCATTTGTTTACACTTTTTAACCTTTAAATAAAACAACTGTTAAATAGTTTTATACTCGTTTTATGTTTCTTTCTTTATATATGTGATAGAGATATTTAATACGGAATAAAACAATTACACATTTATTTATTTATTATAATCCGTAAATGTATAATATGTCAAAAAATTAATTATAATTACACTTAAGTTCCCTACCCTACAAAAACTAAAACTCCCTATTGCAGTAAAGGTGGGTGCAGTAGTGCTGGTGGTGGTGGTGGTGAATGTTATTATACTCTCATTTTATTAACTAGTATTAACACTTAGGGATATTTTGTACATATCTAAAAAAAAAATTATTATTATTACATCCTAAATTACTACCAACAAAAAATAAATTACATTCTAAAAAATTACTACTAATGAAAAGAAAACCAAATTACTAACTTATGTACAGATAATACACCCATCACACATCAATCCCCTCCAACGTACGCATAATGCTTTCCGTGTTTTTAATATTGCGACGCACACATTCTAACTCCCCTTCGATTAGCTCCATTCTCATCACCTCACTATTAACATAGTCGTTGTAAATTTTACGTAACCACTTTTGTTCTTAAACGCCTGCAGGGTTGGTGGTGGATCCCGCTCTTCGTGATGAGCATTTACTAACGATCAATTTTTACCTCCGTATTGGAGATTCTGCAGCGGTTGCGGTGTTGCCATCACTGTAGTTGCTGGTGTTATGCTGAAACGATAAATAAATGTGGTTGTACTAAATACTCTATGAATTAATAAAGGGAAACAATCATTTTAATGAAATAAAATTATACCTACTTTTTAAAATACCTCGAAGTCATCCTCTACATCGCTATCTCTAATTTAAATTATTGGGATGGACTCATCGAGGTTAGCCTGGATTGGTTCAGTACCTCTCGTTGGTGCTCGCACTAAAACATCATGCAATATGCATGGTTTTTCTTTTTTTAATGACAGTCTTGATTTTTTGTTTGCCGAAGCTATGACTAATTGTAGGTAATGAATGAATGAGTACTCAATTAAAACATTATATACATGTAGATCTGTTGACGTTAACAAAATTGCTAACAAATGGAAGTGGTTGGTTGGTTCAACGAACTGTAATGCTGTGTATGCATACTTCTGAACTGAAGCTCTTGCGACAAGTTATAAGCAGTTTGCAACATTTGACCTTGAATATCGGTTTATATGACTACATAGACAGATAAAGAGCAGTTTTATACCAGTCAGTACGTTGCACTCGTAGCTAGAATTGTAATTGTAACTCTAAACCTAAAGTACTTCGATAGTTAAAGAAAAGCTTTTAATTTTAAAATGCACAAGCTACCCCTAGTAGGTGATAGAATATTTTTTAAGCAGTCCAGCCTTTTCAAACAAAAAAAAATCCATTTTTCTCAAAAACAGGACAGAATTTGCCAAAAATAAATGGATCTATCTGCATTGAACAGTAGCACTTTCTGTAAATCCTTCACGAACCTAAAAGACTTGGAGGTGGGTGCAAAATATAAAGTGATTGATATGAATACTATCGACACAAAGTATGGTAAACATATTATCATTGAAACCCAGAACTTTAAGTCCATACTTCCCTTACAATTTTATGAACACTTCAAAAAAGAAAATCGCATTTAGACTAAACAAATAACAGCGCAAAAGATAGCAGTTCTAAATTTTCTGAAAACTAAAAAAATGTGGAAAAACTTTAAGGCCTCCTTTACTGTGAAATATAACTATCACGATATAAAACGTACATTTTTAATATTTACCAAATTAATTGAGCATCAAAATAGTATCAAAAAACTTTAACATATTTGTAAAGTATTTGTTATATGGTTTTCTTCTAAAATAGATTCTAACGATTTTTTATGAAGTAAAGTAATAGTAACTCTCAGACCTGAAACGTAAAATTGACAGTTGCTTATGTTTAGTGATATCACCAGTTGTTGAAGTTACAAGAAAATGGTTTGATATGGTTTTATTTGATACTATTAAACGGAACATAGTTAAGGACACTCAATTTTTAGTGACATAATTACAAGTGTTTTTTTCTATGTTTTATAAACAGTACCTATACTAATAAAAAGTTTCGATTTACGTGGTTTAATAGAAATATCCTTATTTTATTAATTAATTAAGATAAATTCAATTTTAGTATAGCGAAAATTTGCAACGTTTATGCAGTGAGTTAGCTGAAGCCAACAACAATTTATAAATAGTTCGGCAGAATATTGTAAATAATACTTTGATGCAGTCAGCTCAAAAACAGATACCTGTTTTTTCAGCAACAGGCAGATACAGTTCAAAACGGCTACCCGTTTTCCGAAAACAGCTCAAAAACAGACCTAAAACCGCTGCTTATTATGCTAATTGGAAATCACTTAAGCTATATATCGATGTAATTAATGAACAAAACTTGAAATACACTTTTGAACCGTCGGAAAATTATGAACATTTCACAATATATAACTGGATTCTAGAAAACGTTGATAAAGGTCGGAGATTTCAAGGCGAACGGTTAGGTTGGACAAGCGGACCTGACTCGGGAAAGTGGCCATCAGTTAAGTTTGAGGACTACATAAACACTTTAGGCCTAATATATAAGATAATTAGGTATTAAAAAAATTATGTACATAAAAAAAAATGTATGTATGTATCAGTATGTTTTTTGTTAATAAATAATACAAATTACAATTGGTCTTTTATTATTATTATTCTTACAGAAATTACATTCTACGTTAGTTCCTTAAATACACTATATTACAATAATTTATATTCATATTAGTCGGTACCTATACAAGCAGGACATTTATATCCGTTATTAAACCAATAGTGATGCTTTCTACCGTAATTTAAGTGTTCCAAAGTGCTTGTTGTTCTTACCGGTATTATTGAATTACAAATGAGCTTATTGCCTTACAATAATATGCTTATAAAACTACATTATCATCATCGATCCATGAATATTCGTTTAATCCCAACCATTTTACGTACACTTTATTCTTTTTACGTCGAATGACATTTCCACCAAATACACATCCGGATATTTAACCTTTTGCAGTTCCTGTCCATAAAATCCTTCTGGTATAGGTGTCCCTTTCATGTCTTGTAACAAGTACGTGACCGGATTCGTTACACGTACTTTAACAATCTTGAAAAGTTCACTAGACTGATTTGGTATATAACCTTTATCAAACATGCTTTTAAATTTACTAATGCGGACTATGTTACTCACCATGAATCGATCGCTTTTATTAAAGATTTTCAGATTCGAATATACATTAAGAGTTGTGTTAGCATTTACTTCGCTAGGTTTCATTCTGATTGTTCGATGTTTACGATTATTGTACTCTGTCGACACTTCTTCGAGAAGTGCACCAATCCATACGTATTTTCCACGCAGCCCAAATTTTTTATACAGGGTATTCTTGATGGTCCTATTCACTCTTTCTGCTATGCTAGCTTTTTTCGTGCTGTAGGTGGAATAGTGATTAATGTTATGTTTTATCATCAGATTAGCGAACTGCTTATTGTAGAACTCTTCTCCAGCATCTGTTTACAGATTCTTAGGAGTCCGTTCTTTATAAATAGTTTGCATAGCGTTCGTAACGTCTGCACCCGTCTTCGTCTTCAAACCTCTCGTCCATAGGTATTTAGAGAAACAGTCGATAACTATCAGTATATATCTGTAGCCCTTATTCTGTTTGGTGTAAGGTACAAATTCAGCTAAATCGGCTTGCCACAGATCATCAAATCCTTTAATAGTAGTGCGTCTACGAGGGAAATTTTTGCGTGCCGATTTATGCAACTCGTTTACCACTTGTTCCATCCTTTATCAATTTATTTAATGTTTCTTTAATTGCATTTAAATCTGCTTGTACTACCTCAACATAATTACGAACACCATCTATAAGCGACTTCACTGACTGAAGACAAAACTCGAGGTAGCCTTTATTTATGGCATCGGTGTCTTCTTGAGGATCGGCTACCTGTCTTAAGCTGTTCCCATTTAAATGTAACCTCGTCAGTTGATAGTGCTGTAAGGTTAGCGCGTCTTGACGTTCGATAGGATCGACTACATTACTTAAATGCTTATTTTTGACATTAAACTTGTCGTCCGTAATGGAGAATTGTGTTTTTATCAGTTTATGGAATTGAGCGTGAACATGAGACGTCCAATCTTGTCCATCGTTGCGCGAACTATAGTTGACTAAAAAATTTTTCGGAGGGTTTCTCAATATATCCATCTTCGTATAGTTCTTCCACGACTGATATATCATTGACGAGCCCAGTATTACCGACCATTTTTTAGCCCACAGCACCTCCAAATCTTGAATCAATACATGCACGTTGTTCCAGTATTTTTATTCAAACGGTCGCCCAATTTCTTTGAATATTGTAACTTCGCCCCCCTTTTCCTCCTTCACCTCCACCTTCTCCAGTAAGGGTTTAATTATACCTGTATATTTTTTGGCACGTGTACCTTTCAATTGTTCATCCGGGTTGTTATCACGACGAGATGCATTAGTTGCAATTAAGATTTGTGTATAGTTCAAATTTTTTTTTAGTTTTGAGAAAATTTGGAACTGTTATCTTTTGCGCTGTTATTTGTTTAGTCTACATACAAAAATTCGGAATTTTTGGGTAAAGAACTACCGATTTATGATTTATTAACCAATTATCAAAGTTTACGTAAACGACAATTTTATTATTAGCATATAATTTTTTTTCAAATTTTTTTTAGTTGTGAGAAAATTTGTACTGCTATCTTTTGGGCTGTTATTTGTTTAGTCTATATACAAAAATTCAGAATTTTTTACTTAGCGATTAAACTGCTATGATAAAAAGAGTATATTTATTTTAAAACATATAATTTTGTTTACTACAGCATTTCACACAGTAGCTAAGATAATGTTATTCACCTTTTCTTTGTAATACTTTTATGTGATAATTATAAGGTTACAATGTCATTTCTTCCTGCACAATTTGTATAATTTAATAAATCATGATAAGAAACTCGTTTTATATGAAAATTCAATTTAACTTCTCTTTAAGGATTTTTCGTTTGTAATTCACTTTTTCTTCTTAGATGCCTACACACACTTTGTTTTTTTATTCAAATGAATACTGTTAAAGTGCGATTTCTTTATGCAATATAATATGTACTACTGTAATTAAATATTTACTTTTTAAAATGTCTTTCATTCAAATTACAACACACCTTTATTTAATACTTTTCATGCACGGTATAAGCATCCACACTCTCCCTCAACGAC
The DNA here is from genome assembly GCA_036346205.1 of Vesta saturnalis. Taxonomy (NCBI): domain Eukaryota; kingdom Metazoa; phylum Arthropoda; class Insecta; order Coleoptera; family Lampyridae; genus Vesta; species Vesta saturnalis. The sequence continues at coordinate 475,607 of JARFJB010001417.1, forward strand.
CCCAATAATTTTTTTTCTTGTTTATTACAGCTATCTGTATTTGGGAAAAATTATCCAGTTCTTCTTTCAAATACTCATAATAGCGTTGAGGAAATACATGCGAATAAGATATGTACATATGGATGTCAGTTAATAAATCTTTATTAGAATCTCATTTCAATTTTTTCATATAAATGGTATACATAAGCCAAAGCGCAGTGACAAGTGTTTTGTGTATGAAAAAAACAGCATGGATGAAGTTTGGGTAAAGTAGGTTGTTCTTCAAACACCGTAATGCGTTGTTTCAAAAATTTTTGAATAAAATCAGCTTTGTCTCGTTTTTTAACTTACACCTCATCTGTTGTTGATATGAAATCACTAAGTATACGAGGGAATAGACGTGGAGAGGTATATACATATTCCCACTTGATAAAGTGGTGGTTGTGAATTAACCAATTAGCTTGTTTTTGAAATTCACTATCCAAGGTGTGCCATGGAAATGGAGGCTTGAATACATAATGAGCAATTTGCTCTCCATTATATATCGCTAGTTCCTTAGGTGTAAATATATTTCTTGCTGTTTTGAATCCTTGCACATCAATTATAACAATCATTACTTTTCTATATTTGTCTGGTTGTCTTCGTTAGCGCGTTGTATATGCGCTAATGCAATCGTGCAGTATTTCTACATGCTACATTTAAACAAATAGAACTGATTTTCTGGTTAGGTTTACACACACTATTACAATAGTAAATACGTAAGCGATTTTAATGCGCAAAAACAGTGCTTTAACATATATACTTTTTAGAAAAACATGATGTCGAAGCGAATGATATGTGATTATAAAATTTAAACTTATATAGAAGGGTAGACTCCACGAGGATACCCGAGCAATACCGAGCATGCACAAAGTCTGACAATACTCACAAAGCCAGTTACATGTGTCATTGGTTAAGAATGCTTATTTTGCTATTCCTAAAAACCTTGAAGAGTCTAACATAAGAACTGTAATATGATACCTTCTCAATACCTTGTCAATAAAATTTAACCTTGAAAATTGGTTTGTATGAATTGTAATATGATACTAATAAATTTTAACCTTGAAGAGCTTAGCCAATATACCTGCAGACACCATATTATACGCTACATTTTTTTAGTCTCATCAATAGCAGCTCTCTTCATTATGATGTACCTACTCTTCATTTAATCAAAAAATAGAAGACATTTTTTTTGCAACAAAAAATATATATAATTTATTTCCAAACAATTATACATAGATATATGTTATTATTTTTTTTACAGAAATGTTAAATTGGTCGTCTTTCCTACAGTTCCGGCGCTGGTAATGTGTACGTCATTCTCAACCAGATATTGCTTAAACTTTTCAGTGCGATCTTCTTTTTTGAAGTATTCATAAAATCGTAAGGGAAGTATGCACTTTAAAGTTCTGCGTTTCAATGATAATGTGTTTACCATACTTTGTGTCGATGGTATTCATATCAATCACTTTATATTTTGCACCCAGTTCCAAGTCTTTTACGTTAGTGAAGGATTTACAGAAAGTGCTACTGTTCAATGCAGATAGATCCATCTTTACTGATTCGAGAACGCTTTTGAATTTTGAGTGGACACCAGAACTGTCTTTCTATATAAATTACTGCATCACGATTCTTTATGGTAGAGGGGAGAGTGTGCTTTGAGAATTGCATCAGTAAGCTAGCTGCATCTGATGATCAATAACAGCTACCATCAAGAGATGCTGTCCATTCCTGTATATCGTTCCAGGAATGAAATTGCTGCTTGCATTATAACGACTTTACTTGCTCGCAATTGAACTAGGACAAAACACTGTTTAGGAAATGACTCATCTGTAATTTACACATGGTGGGGTTGTAGTATGACCTCGGTCTACTTTTAGCACAGACAACAACCTTTCATTCTATTTGTTTCCATAAACTGATTCTATTTTTGTATTCCTAAGAAATGTAATACGATACACCTGCAGGTCATTAATTACTCTTTGACCTTGAAAACCCTATATTTAGATTTCTAAGAATTGTAGTATGATGGCCTAGCAATTTCTATTTTTAGCTTTAAATTTTGATCTAAAGGTGTCCTTGATTTGAGTACCTCTTACATGTTTAAACTTGTTAAATACCCACCTTGTCCTACTTTTAATTTAGAAACACTAAGAAGTGTCATACGATACCCCTACAGGTCAATAACCTTTGACCTTGACCACTATATTTTTAGACTTCTAAGAATTGTAATATGATGATGATGACATTGCAATTTCTATTCACACCTCGCTGTGGTTTATTTCACAAAATTTTGTCCTTGACTTAAGCACCTATGACAACATGTTTAAACTTGTTAAATACACACCTACTTTTAGTTTAGTAAATTATTTCACCTTGACCCAATTTAGTCAATATCAGCACTATTTGACCTTAGTCTACTTTTTAGCATAGACAACGCATTCTTCTTGTTTCCATGAATTGATTCTATTTTTATACTTATAAGAAATGACATACGATACCCCTACAGGTCAATAACCTTTGACCTTGACCACACTATTTTTAGACTTCCAAGAATTGTAATATGATGATGACATTGCAATTCCTATTTTTGCCTTTGACCTTGACCAGCTCCAAAAATTTATATTTCCCGCCAAAAAGTTAGACCCTGAAAATTCTATTCTTAGATTTTCTATTTTTTAGCTTTTCACCTTTTTATATTTCTAAGAAATATGACACCACCGTAGGTCAACAACCTTTGACCTTGACCACACCATTTTTAGACTTCTAAGAATTGTAATATGATGACATCGTAATTTCTATTTTTAGCTTCTGACCTTGACAAATTTCCGCTAAAAATGAGGATGGTGACATTGCAATTTTTAGCGAGCTCCTAAAATTTAAATTTACCGCCAACAGTTTGACCTTGAAGAAATCCAAAAGCTTACATTTCTCACCACCAGAGGGCGAGTGACCTTGAACTGGTCCAGAATCGGCCCTTAATCACTACTCGTCAATTTGTAAAACAATCATAAGACCCATGATGAGGTACACTGTAGAGATTAGGGCAGAGATATCCAAAACCAAAGGCAACTGAAAACAACTACACAATTAGATAATAGTTGGGAAAACACTTTAGGGCGGGGAAAGAAATGAGGATATAAGAAACACATATGGGGTGGATAATATCAGTCACTGGTTGTTGAGAAGGAAGAAGAAGTGGAATGAACACATTAATAGGATGGAGGACAGAAGAATAGTAAGAGTCGCGAGGGATAAATCACCTCAAAGTCGAAGGAGTGAAGGTCGCCCCAGAAAAAGGTGGAACGACAACTTAAGCAGACTAGTAAAGGCAGGTGGATGAAGATGAGACAGGCTGAGCTTATTAGTGAAGGAAGGAGACTCGATAGGAAATAATGCCTCAATAATTACTGATGAAAAAATAAGGTGTACAAAAACAAAATTTCGAAATTGATGCCTCGAAACCGTTTCGCCGTGATAAATAAAATTCAACCATTTGTTAAGATTTCGAATAACAACTTTCGTAATCATTCCTGAAGAAAGTGTGTGCATTGACGAAAGCAGGATTTATTTCAGGAGGATTAACTTTTCGTCAATATTCAAAAGGAAAGCGTCATAAATATAGAGTGAAACTTTTCAAAATTTGGATATCTGGTGGTTTCACATACAGTGCGAAATTTTGTTATGGGAAAGAGAACCAACAAAATCAATCAGTTGCAGAAAAAGGTGTTCCGGAAGTGATGGATCCTCTTTTGGACAGTTGCAGAATTCTCTATGCAGCTAATTGGAATACTTCAATTCCACTTACTGAAAACGTGCAAACCAGATCAAAGGACTTGGTGTACTCTTTACGAAACAATCGGAGGTGACTTCAAAAATCTGTAGTGAATTCAAAATTAACAAAGGCGCAAATCACTGCTAAACAGAATCGAAATTAGATTGAAGTGATGACATGGCCCGATAAGCAAAATTTTACTAATTTGTCGACCAAACATGCACATAAATGGTTGACGTTCACGTGTGTGCGTGTGCGTGTGCGTGTACGTCTGCGTGACCGTGTGCGTGTGCGTGTGCGTGTGCGTGTGCGTGTGCGTGTGCGTGTGCGTGTGCGTGTGCGTGTGCGTGTGCGTGTGCGTGTGCGTGTGCGTGTGCGTGTGCGTGTGCATGTGCGTGTGCGTGTACGTGTGCGTGTTCGTGTGCGTGTGCGTGTGCGTATGCGTGTGTGTGTGCTCGCGTGTGTGTGCGTGTGTGTGTGGGTGTATGTTTGTATCCACAATAACTCCGGAACGAAAATACCTACATACTTAAAATTTTGTGTTTAAGCTAGTTTTCAATTAGCTTAGAGCTGATTAGATTTTGGGAGAGGCCCAGCGGCGGGTTGGGGGGGGGGGGTATTATGGACAGTTTTTGGTTTTTATCAAATATTTATAAAACAGCTACATATTTCAGAGATGCAAAAATACCTAGATATAGATCTTAAAAATATCGATTAATTATGCTTTACGCAATATTTGGTATGATGGATAATTTAGCAGCAAAAAATTCCTAAGGTAGAATTTAGTTAGAATTTTTTCATTACTTGAATAACGATTAAGTTTATAAGAAGAAGTTAAGACGTATTTTTTAAAGAAAATTTAATATTACATAACTTTTCTTTCAAAGTTTTTTAATATAACGCAAGGTAAGCCAAAAAATTAATTAAATATGAATGAAAATGGTTATACTGCATTATTGATATCTTATAGGAGCGGGCGGCTTTGTTTTTTTTTTAAGTTAATAATGTATATCTTAGCTATCTGACATGAAGTGTTAAACATCATTCTGACAGATTATTTTTTTGTTTTTACAATGTTGTGTTTTTGTTCATGAACGTATAAAGAAGAGGTTGTATAGTTAAAAAATTATATCTCAAATTATTTAATTTCTTTTAATTTTTTAAGTTAACATCTAGATGTATATTAACCTCTGTCAGACATGAAGCTTTAAACGTCTGTTTGACGTAGATTATTGTTTCTGTTATTACAGTGTTGCATAATAAATTATCCTAAAAGAAATATTAAAATTATTTCATTTCTTTTAATTTCTATTTGTAGGTTTGAAGGTCTTGTGGTGTTCCACATAAGATATTTTATTTTACCGCTCGCCGAGCAGCAATGTAACTTTTTTTAACAATTTATTACCAGCTCAGCACAGATGGTATTGGTAATATTTACAATTTTGTACGTTACATCACTACTCGCTATTTATACATAACCTTTTCAACATTATTACTTGTCCAGGATTTCGCTTTACATGTGGTCGTATGATTGATTGTTAATAACACGTATTGAGTTTGTTGAGCTCATTTACAGTAACTGTTTATTATATCAATTAGTAATTTTCTTTTAAGTCTAGTGTGAAGGAATCGTTTTCCTAAACTATAATGTACCGCACCTTCACACTGTGTAATATTGTTATAAAACGACTTACCCACTTTAATAATAAATTCTTGAATTTTTGGAATGCTAGTTTCCCTATGTATTTGACTATTTTTTGTGTACCATTCCACATTTGTTATAATGCGTATAATTATGTTCTGCAGCACTTTGAGCTTATTTAAATTGGTTTTAATGGTTGAGAACCACACGCTACAACCATGTGTGAAAATTGGCCTTATTATTGCCGTGTAAATTAATATTAAACAAGTTATCTTGAGAAGGGATTTTCTATTTAAAATTTGATATAATAGGCCAAACCTTGCGTATGATTCTGTTAGCCTTTTATTTATATGAAAACTCCAGGTCAATCGTCTATCTAAAAATATATACCGAGGTACCTAATGGCGTTGTCTTTGGGGTTCCAATGTATCGAAGTACCGTTATTAACTATGTTGGGCAGATCTTGTGTTCGACAGAGTGTAAAAATGTTTGCCTCACATTTGTCTGAATTGATATTTATGCCCCATTTGGTGAACCATTGATTTAGCTTAGCGACACTCTGTTGTAGTTTTCTGGCCGCCCTTTGAATGTCGTGATCTTGTGAACGAATATCCATCTGCATACATGGTTAGAACTTCAGGAATATCGTTAATCAACACGTTGAATAGAGTGGGTTCCAATATTGAGCCTTGAGGTACACTAGCTTGTGCATGGTAAATTTGGGACGTGTAAGAGTTAACTTGTACTTGAAAAGTTATTTTAGTTATGAGTCAATGATTTTTAATAGGTAAGTAGGTTTATTTTTGTTTATTTTATAAATAAGGTCTTTTGTCCAAATTCTATCGAATGCTTGTTCTACATCGATAAAACCGATGAGTGTACGTTTTTTGTTTTCAAACCCCTCTTCTATTCTTTCAGTTAGTCGCAATAGTTGATGTATTGTTGAGTGAGAAGGTTTAAATCCAAACTGAAGATGCGGCAGTACATTATTTTCATCCATGAATTATTTCAGACGGGTTAAATTTTCTCGTTCTAAAAGTTTTGAGGATAATAGACTTATTGGTCTGTAGTTTTTGGGGTTATCGTGTTTGCCTGATTTAGGGATCATCACAATAACAGCTATGAAAATACCCTATTCCGAAGCAAGCATTAAATATTGCAACAATGTGTGCGATAGACTTTTTCGAAAGGTTTTTGAGTAGTACGTTCGGAATTTTATCTTTTCCGGAAGATTTCTTCGTTTTTAACCTGGAGATATATTTGCTAATTTCTGGTGGGGAGATGGTTACAACAGTGTGGTGTCATTGTACTCGTCATTAGCTAATCTCCGTTCTATGTATTGTTCATGATTTGTATTAACGTAATTTTTTGTCGTTGTGAATGTATTTTGAAGTTGTTCAGCAAATATTTCACGTGTCCTTATCATGTGCTATAATTTGATCTTACACTCGCAACACTGGAATGTTAATTTGCTGCCTAAGTATTCTTTTTGTGGCTCTCCGCATGTTAGGGTTTCCAGGGTTGAGCGAATTTATGTAACTATTGTAGGTTATAATTATGTGTTGCTCTAGTTCATATCTTATTTGTCTGACCAATCTATTTAAAGAATCTTTTACGTTTGGGTTATGGGTATTTTGCCATAAAAGTTTAAGTCTATGCTTCTCTCTCTTAATCTAGATTGTTTCTGTTGGTGCCATTCTGTAATCAGAATGATTGTGCAGTCGTATTTTCCTAGTAGATTGTTGGATAGTATGTGTAGCAGCCACTGTGAACGTTTCTAGTTTAACGTAAAAACTACAGGCGAGTGATCTGAATCTAATTCCCAAACACGCAACATTCACTTATATATATATTGAGATGTTCAGAAAGAGGTAAAATAAGTATCGGACAGTTTAAATGACATTTGGGTAATAAAAAGGGGTGATTTCAAGCTCGATACATGTGCAAGACACTGTTTTATATAAATCTGGTTCACGATGTGATTAAAATAGATCCGTTTGGTATAAATTAGTCTGAATATTATTTACTTAGTTTGGTTTTATCATAAAAAGCATTTTGCTGCTAACTAAATCGTCAAGGATGTTAAATATAACCATTTTCGTAAAGTCATTTTAGTATTTCAATTATTGCAATAAAAGTCAATTTTTCAAGGGTATTTTGGCAAGTGAACACTTTACAGGTGTTTAAACATGAACTGTATAGTTAGGATTATGTTAGGGATAGTGTATAATTAGTTTTTGAAAGCAGGAAATATAAAAATTTCATAAAAGGGTTATAATATGGACATTTTAGACATTTTTCGCACATATTTCTGGTAGCGACTTAGTGACAAAAATTCTGATATAAGTTTAACAATAAGAACAACACATAGAACATTTTGGCATAAAGACATTTATAGTGGTGTACATTTTTATAGTGAAATGTTTCATAAGAGTGTTAGACGAAGAGACTTTTTTAATGCAACACTATATGACATTATGCATTTCAAATATATAGTGAAAATAATAAAGACAAGAAGGACAAACCTGTAAAATAACATTTCAAGTGTTGAAAACATTTTTAAATATGAACTATTTCCAATTTTAGATTTAAGTTTGGTTAGGTTATAATTTCTAGGGTTTTTACATAATTTTATACTTTTTTCCCATTATTAGGCTTAAATTTTGCTCTTAAAGCAATTAGTAGAAGTTCTTTCATAATATAGCACAGTTTGTATAAGGATACATCGCTTTTCACCGCAAAATTTTGTGAAATTTGAGGTGAATTTAGGATAGATTTGCAAAAGCGTAAAATTTCCTTAAATTCAATATTTCTAACACAAAAAGTATGTGTTCTTGTGTAAAATTTTCTCAAAATTCCATTTATGTAATTACATTAAGTGTAGCTTGTAAGTTTTAATAGTTATAAGCTTATTTAAGTTAGATTAAGTAATTTCGTATATTAATTTTAGGAACCATAGCTTGTTAGGTGTCTTTTTATCCGAAATTTTAGGTAGTTTTCATTTCTGTTATTAATTTTTAATTTCGCTTATGTATAAGAAAGTTACGGCCAAATTTCCATTTGAGTCCAATTTGTAATATATGTCAACCAATCAGAGCCTTGGATACCTAGGCAAAATGGCTGTAAAAAAATTGAATTTTTGGTAACAACCAGAAAGATATAAAAGGAAGTGCTCTGGAAATTCAACTCTCTCTCTAGAATTTGTTCAAAGTTTAAAAAGTTAAAACAGTGTTGTGCAATTGTGTAAAAAAAGTAAGTTTCATAACCTAATTTAAATTTTCGTAAAGAAAGTTATATTTTACGAAGAATACTTCCGAGAGCATTTGTTTTTTATATCGACGGTTAAAATAAATAGTTCGGTCTCCGATACCTGTCGTTTTCGGAGAATATTTTGTACGTGTTAATTTGTGTCACGATTTTGTAAAGTTTTCTTTTTGTGTTATCAATCTTGAGTTGATTCCGTTATACCAAATTAAAACCCACTTTTATTTGGTTAATGTTGTTTTATTTCTCCGGACAATTTCCTTTAAATAAAATTTGAATCGGCATCTAAAAATAAAAGTGTTTATCAACAAAATTTTGGATAATATTTCAATATTTCTTTTAAAACGATACCATTCATTAAGTTTTAAATTTAATTAAATAAAAAGTTACCAAAGTAAAATAAGTGATTGGAGTTTTGCGGATTTCGAAGAAAACATCATAATTTTTGGAAGTTGGTGTCTTCGACAACCTGAGAATCGAGTTAGCTGTATATGGGTGATGGTAACAACTATAATCGAGTGGACATTGCCTGCATCTAGTTGGAGTTATCCGAAGACATCAATTTACAGTGAGGACAGTATATGTGAGTCACAAATTTTATATAACCCTATTGATTGTGGACATACTTTTGGTAAATTTCCTGCAAATTGATATTTATTACATACATGTTTTGGTTTAGAATTTTAAATATTTACTTGTGTAAACACCTGTAAAGGTATTAAATTATTTTCTTTTTCTAAATTTTCATTTTGGATCTAAACAGTATATTTCTAAATTATTTATTTGACATTTTTGACAGCTTTTAATTTCACTTAAGTTCATTACAACGCATGCATTGGGAGTAAATTGTATTCAGGATAAATTTTATACTTTCATAATAATTGTATAAAGTGTATTTCTTATACACATTTTTCAGATTTAAATCTAACTTCAAACTAAATTACATTGAACTCTATCCCCAAATTGAGATTGAGCTAGTCCGGTGCAATAAAGTTAAAAATTCCATTAATCATATTATTTACAATTAAATATTATACCCTCATAATTACATCATCATATTGAAATTATTTTATTTAATTATTATAGCCAGTACAATACATATATATATATATATATATATATATATATATAATTATAAATATAATAAAAATAAATAACTGGTGTGGAACACCACACGACCTTCCAACCTACAAAATAGAAATTAAAAGAAATGTAAAAATTTTAATAACATTTTTTTCGGATAATTGTAAAATAAAAACAGTTCTTAACAAACATTTTTACAAAAACAAATTTTATTCAAGGGGAACCACTCCTCTTCAGCTTAGACCCTAAACGTGAATCTGAAAATGTGGTTCAAGTTTATGCCAAATAAACGACAAATCTATCAAGTTCGGGTAAAACATCATAAGTCAAATGTTAAAAATAGTATACCCTCTCTTTCAGCTGCGTTTTCTTGGATACAGTACAGGTTTACGTACACAGTGCTCAAGGTCTTCGAGTACCATCAAAGGCATTTCTCGACCCATGTGGTCAGAATTCTTACGTACCCTAAAATTTGTTAACAAATTAGGTTACATCCTTTATAAAAAATCTCTTGCCGTCTCAGGTATAGGTTCAAAGATGTCTGTTTAAAATAGTGTCGTAGATATTCGTGCTAACTCCTTTGCATATAGTAGTAAATACCAAATTTCTTGTTCCGTACTTGACTTAATCGCTGGCCAACTTCCTCAGACACCGATAGATGAAATATGATATTTATTGACCGATAACCGTACAGTTGTAGTCAAAAAAATTTACACAGTAAAAATAATAATTACACATACATACAGCACAAAGCGACATTGTCGCGAGGTAGCTTCTCGCTCAATGTATCACTTTGCCGTCTTAATACACAAATAGCTATTATGGACTTATGTACACAGGAGAGTAATATTGCACAGAATATAACTTTTTTTTGTTGCAGATATGTAGGGTTCTTTAGTTTCTTTCGTCCTGTACTATTAGTTCGTGATCCTGAATTGGTTAGGCGTATCACGATAAGGGACTGGGACAGTTTTGATTTACATTCAGAAATAATACCATTAAATTTAGACAATATATGGTCACGCAACTTGTATGCAGTTGAAGATAGTAAGTTACATAAGTTAAAGAAACAGATCTAATTTTGAGATGTTTTAGAAGAGGAATGGATGAAGCTGAGGACAAGTTTAACACCACTATTTACCACCAACAAATTAAAAGCATCATTTCCTTTTATTCAAAAATATTCCAATATTTTGATTGATCACTTAAAAGCAAAATCTAATAATAAAAACGTTACCGTTGAGATAGCAGAACCATTTCGTAAATTGTTATGTGATGTTGCCGCGAGCTTTGCATTTGGTGTTAACAGTGACTCAATAAAGGATTCCAATAATTATTTTTACCAAATGGGAGATGTTGCAATGAAACTATCTCCTTTTAGAGGGTTTTCATACATGTTTTGTAGTACCAATCGCAAATTATCAAAGGTATGTATATTTCATGAAGCGGTAAGAGGTGCTTGGTATTTTCTTTTCCGTTGGTTTACAGCTTATGGGTATGAAGGTATATGATGAAAAAACAAGAAATTTTTTTATGAACATTATTAAAAGTACTGTGGATGTTTGGAAGAATAGTAATAGTTCTGGACACAATGTTATTCACGCATTGCTTGAAATGTACATAAAAGAGGATATTAGAAAAAATGGCACATCTTCAAAGTCTATTCTAGACAGTTCTTATGATACAGTTGACTATCAAGTATTAATATCTCAAGCGCTATTACTTTTTTTTGCTGGGTTTGAAACCGTTACAACTACTTTATTATTACTGATTTATGAACTGACTGTTAATCCAGATGTTCAAAAAAAGGTATATCAAGATATAACAACTACTCTAAAAGATTTTAATGGAAAAGTAACTTATGAATCAATTATGTCCATGAAATATTTGGATAATGCTTTAAATGGTAATTCTGGATTAGATTATAACTTTACACGTACAGCTATTCATGTTTTTTTAATTACTGTAAAACGCACTCAAATAAACTGTTCTAATTTATATACTTATTACAGAATCTTTAAGGATGCATCCACCTACCACATTAATTGACAGAAGAGCATCACAGGATTACACAATTAAGGCAGAACAGCCCGGAGAGAAAGATCTATGCGTGGAGAAAGGTACATGGATCTGGATGTTGCAACAACCAATTCAAATGGATTCCAAATATTTCCCAAATCCTGACAAATTCGACCCTAACAGATTTAATGATGATAATAAAACTAATATACAACCATACACACACATTCCGTTTGGAACAGGTCCAAAATCGTGTTTAGGTACTTTGTTTTAGTTATTATAAATAAATATGTATTTGTCCGTTTTTAGGTCTTCGGTATGGCAAGATGCAAGTGAAACTAATTCTTGTCGATTTATTATTACATTACGAACTTTTACCTGTAGAGAAAACATTTGCTGCAAATCCTAAAAATATGTATAATATAAGTGACCAGGGAATTTGGGTTGAGTTAAATCCTAGGATACAGTAACCTGTAGTAACGTTCTTATGCACCGTACATTTAGTGCCAAACTGGAAGTTAAAATCAACTCGGGCAGTATAGAAATATATTTTATTATAGTTAATATTAAAAAATAAAAAATAACAACCATCAAATAAAATAGGTTCAACTAACCTCGGAGAGTTGCATACAGTCATTTCTTTTCGCAGTCTGTGTGTGTGTTATTGTAAGAAATTCTGTTCTGCAATAAATAAAATATATTTTTTTGTTTCTTTTCCACGCTCAATCCCTCAAGACTACTGCACGTCGTTATGGGTAAAAACGTAACTAACAGCGGACCTAGCAGATGACGCAAAGGTGCGCCGACTGCTTAGGGGGAAACAGGGCCGTGGCGGTTGTTACAAAATTTTATTAATTAGGGTAGCTCGTGTAACATGCCAGATCTTGGCTATTTTATCCTTAATTTGTTTTCAATTTTTTACCATCGTTGCCTTAATTAAGTTTCGAAATTTGCATTATTATTGATAGATATATTTACATCACATTAGTATCTTTAAGCATATCTTTTTTCTTTCAATAATTAATTTTTTTATATCTCGATATTTTCATTTTAGTCTACATAGTTACGAATCCCTGTGTATATTTAGTTACATCTATTTTCGTTGTTTTATGCGCAAACGCGCATTGAAGGCGCTTAATTCACGTCCTTTCTATTTCTTCTACCGTTCCGTCAAGTTTAGTACGTTGTTTTTTTTAAGTTTTGCTTCCCTTTTATAAGGTATGTAAGGCTGTTAATTAAATTTTTGTAAATATTATATTTAGTAGGATAATTCCTTGGCAGTGGCAAGGCCCTGAAATTAGAAAACTGCCCAATATGGTAATAATTTCGTATCGTTGCAAAAGGTGTTCTGCATGACGTCACGGAAAATGCATAAAATGAAACATGATAATGCATGTCATCTTCACGAGTGTGAATGGGGATACCTTTGCTTTGTGAATTTTACGTACCTATAATTCAACATTTAAAGAAGTATGAAGTTGTTTCAGAATTACTTTTTCTTGTTTAACTCAGGATCAATGTAAAACTCAATTACGTGATATTTTAGCAACAGAAAAAGATTTACCTTGTAAAAAAATTATTATACCTTCTGATTTAAATTTAGAAATTACAGAAATTCAAAGACTTTAGATGACATTTTTAAAGCTTTAAGTAATAATGATTTACCTCCTACAGTTAACGATTGTTTAAAATTTAAATCGCGTTTAATACGTTTAAGAGGCCCATTTATTGTTGTCCATGTAATCATGATACGAATTCAAGCAAAGACAAATTCATTTCATATTTATGTTTGGTTAATTGTATTTTGTTAGAACGTACAGATGTAAACGAATGTACCGGGTGGCCAACTAAGAACGGCCGCCGGCCATATCTCGGGAATGGATTATAGCACAGGTTCGGAAAAAAAATTTTTATAACGAAAGTGGCCTCAAGAAACGCCTGGAAATTATTTTCAGAATTGTAGGTCCACCGCTAGAGAGCGTATTTGACAGTTAAAATTTTAAAAAGCAAAATTTTTCAAAATTTACTCAGTTAAGGGGCACATTAAATATTATAATCAGATTCCTCGACAAATTCTGCATATTTCTTATTTGACAAGTTTTAGTCTATCTCTTCAAATAAGGGGTGGGGGAGAGTGGGAACCTTGTTACGAAAAAACGCCTTTAATTCAGGTTCTGCTTGACCGATTTTAATAAACTTGATGTTGTTTGAAAGAGCTTTTGTTATGCAATAGAAAATTTATAAATTTGAAGCAATCTGATTAATAACGTAAATGCTAGAGGGCTGTTTAATATTTTTTTAATATTGTGTTTTCTCTTTACAATTTTAAAAAATGAGTCATAAAAGAGCGAAAACTGCAAGTCGATATCTTTTTCCTATCCTGAGATATCGTAAGAAACAGGTAAATGGCGGGAATTGTTCTTCCAACGTCTAGTAGGCTAGTTCTCGTTAACGGAAATTATTAAATTTAGCCTGGATGAAAAGATCTTACATTGGTCTGCAGTAATTTAAGCTGTTATCATACTAATGTCATGGTTGCCGCTAGATTACCTAAATGTAATGCTGTCGCTACTAACAATGAGAACAAATTATAAAATAATAATGGGATAAATCTAACAATTAAAACCTTAAATAACTAACAACGTAATTAGTGTCACCCTAGATCTTCAAAATGTCATCCATCATTTTCAATGCATGAAATCAATCTCTGACTGGTGGAGAGAACAGCAGTTTCAATTTCTGCCCTCGAAATACTTCGTATTGTCTGTCGTATTCTTTCAATCATGTCAGCTCTTGTTGTGGGTCTATCGGCATAAACGAGATCTTTTATTCGCCCCCACAAATAAAGATCTAAACAAGTTAGGTCTGGAGACCTTGGTGACCAAATAAATAAACTTCCACGTCCTATCCACCTTTCAGGGTTTGATTGATCTAAGAAATTCCGAACATCTCTAAAATAATGTGCCATGTACCCACCATGTTACAAGAACATCTCACGACGAATGGCCAAAGGCACGTTTTCTAAAAGAAGTGACAATTCGTTGCTTAAAAAACCTAAATATCTTTCTCTATCAATAGGGAATTTATTTTATGTCTTACTAATTTTGTTGTCATCAGTAAATCGTAATTCATATTTTAAACTGTATTTGTTGTTGCTGGGCAAATATCGGTTTTTATTGATATTTTATGCTTTTGATTTACTAACACATCGCTTGAAAACAAATATAACTTTCTTATATAATAAAAAAAATGTTAGATTTATCACATTATTATTTTATAATTTGTTCTCATTGTTAGTAGCGACAGCATTACATTTAGGTAATCTAGCGGCAACCATAACATTAGTATGATAACAGTTTAAATTTTTTTTCCCGAACCTGTGCTATAATCCATCCCTGAGATATGGCCGACGGCCGTTCTTAGTTGGCCACCCGGTACATATGCTACAGTTACAGTTCATGATAATTCTTCAGTTTCGTTTAGTCCAAAACAAGTTCTGGTGTAAAAATGGGAATTAAATTTTCAGAAACTGTCCCCTGGTGAAAGTGTTATGCCATGTTTAGAGAAAGTCGAACACTTATATGAGTCTCGTCATGTTAGTCATTCAGATTTATGTGTGTCAGCACAAGATTTATTTTCCGGTATAGCTTCACCGTGGTTTAGATATACAAAACATACAGTTAATACTTGGTCAAATTTAGTACATTTACTTAAAAGAGGTTTTTTACCTTTCGATTATGAGCATGACCTTTTGTTAGAAATCCAGCAACGTACTAAAGGTGTAGAAGAGAATGTCATAACGTATATTATTGCAATTTAAGCACTTTTTAAAAGATTACCTATCCCTAAGTCAGAAACAGAAATTTTTTCACAAATTCCAAGAAATTTAAACCCATATTTTGCATCTCATATTGGCATAAAATTTCTCGTCCATTAATGAATTATATGAAGTATGTAGAGTAGTTAAAGATTTAAAATTTCGTACAGCAAGGTATAAGTCACCTGCTAGAAAATGTGTTCGTCTTTTAGATCCTGATTTAGCTTGTTTATCTTGAGTCAACCATCTACCTCTAATACAGTTAGTGGAGTTCAGGTTATTTCGTCCAGTAAATGTTAGAATTGTGATAGGAAAGCACACTCTCATCGTGAATGTTCTGAGCCTTGGGAAACTTTTTGTTTTAAGTGTGGTGGAAAAGGTAGCTACAGTAATTTTTGTGTTAGTTGAAATTCAAAAAACTTGCGTTCCGTCTATGTCTCGTTCAACTCCAAACCCTACAGGTGCGGTACCGAAAACCAGTCTACAAACTATGAGAACGAACAAATCGAAAACCTACCGATTCAGACAAACAAGCCTCAACCAACAACGAATAGTTTCCTTGGTGAAGACCTTATTTAAACCTAAACGAGGCAAGTCTGAAAATATCGTACATTCTAGAAATAAATATCAATTTTCAGTTCCTGTTGATGAGTGGAAAAACTGGCTTTTAACAGTTAATTCTTTCATGTTTTAACGTTCAAAAATCGATATAGGATCGATTGTATCATTCTATATGGTTACTGTCTATAAAAGATACCTTAAATAAGTATCTGTGACAAACATTTAGTAATGTGCTTCAAGCTTACTCGTATATATTTCTTTACTATAATGTTTTAAAATTTCTGCATTTACGGCATTTACTAATGAGTATGGTAGATTAAATGATTTCTTTCAGCACGCTTACTTTTCTGCGTTATACAAAATTATTCCTGTACTGTTGCTAATTTCTACTTCACATATGATTTTCTTTTGTCACGTGCACGTTTCTACGTTAAACGAAAATTATTTTTTCCTCATATCCACCTTTGTATTTCAAAAGTTTACTCGTTTTTAGTTTCGCTAGTTTAACGTATTAAAGCTTTCTGTAGTGATTTACTATTTACAAAACTTAATTTCAATTAATACCTTTAGCGTCATCTCTGAGATGTACGTAGTTCTGGTGATTGGTATCTGAAAAGTGATCTGTTATTTTGCTATTTCTTAATAAATACACTGTATAAATAACGGTTGATTCTGTTAAAAACACATAAAATTCTATTGTGGTAACAATGATTTGATAGGAATATTTTTCAAGTTGTAATATTTTTCCTGAGGCGTTGGCTTTTTCTTTCCAAAACCGCCATTTCTGTGGAAGGGCTGAAATTTCAATAAAATGTTCCTTTTTCTATTTCGTAGATGTTAATCATAGTTTTTTGTTGAAAAATTTTTACAATATAGTATCGTTTCGTTATACAGAAGTGATATAATCGCTATTAAAGGCGGATGTAATAGAAATAATTCACTCCATCCACACATTTTCGGTAAACCGTATCAGATCTCGCTAATCTCGTAATTAGAAATTCTGTTTCAGGTTTCAAACACAAAAGAATTTCATGTTACTTCTTCAAAGAAATAGATGCCAGCAGTTGGTTAAGACATTTACACTAACGCTCGCATTAGACCTTAGAGGTAACACATTGCCACTGAATAAACACCGTTCTAATCCTTTACATTCGTTTTAGCACTTAAGTTTCCATATAACTTTACCGTTACATCAAAATGCACGTTAACATTTGGTTTTGTCTTTATTGGTGCAAAAAAATAACCCGTTCTGTATCTTTTCGGCTTATTGTTTGGATTGTGCTGCTGATAAACTGCGGTCAGATGTACCTCACGTACTTGGGATTGCGTAATCGTTGAGGTTACATCTGTACTGGAGCTGTAGTGTAAGTTCGGTGTCAGATTGATACCCGAATTTAGCTTACACAATTTCTCTCATATAGAACTGTTATATGTTAGTTAATATTTTACGCACAATCAACTATCAGAATTTTGAATAATTTTTGATAAAATTGGTTTTATATGCCACATGTGGATAATTAATTTTGTACTACTGTTTATGTAGCTTTGCTGCAACTTTTATGTTTATACCAGATGTACCTTTTTGTGTATCGTGATATTGAAACATGCCAAATGTTGGCGCGAGATTTCGTGCTAGTTTAAATGCTACTCGGTAGCTCAAATATATAATATACACTATCGTTTTGTGGATAAGTTTGTTCGGACCAATTTCTTTTTCTAATTTAAATTGCTTAATTACTAATATTTTTTATTCAAGATAAATTGAGTGGACTGAACAAGCTATTCCAATTGCATTTATGTAATTTAATCAAAAAGGAGTTTGTATTCAGTTTTGTTAAACGAAAGGCAAGCTGAATTATTTAATATTTCTTTCTTGAAGTAACTGATTTAACAGGTTTACTAAACTGGCCTTTTCAGGCTAAGGTACGTAAGATCTTGCGTCGGCCGGAAGGATATTGTTGTTTTTGGTATTATAATTATAAATTATAAATTACCGTGGGCGTAAGTACAAGCTCACGACTTGCCGTCGTCAATCTCATTTTAACTTATATTTTTTTGGTTTTGGGGATAACATACCTATTTCATTTATTATTCATGTGTTTATGTAACTATACAATAACGTTTGGCTTATTGCCTCCTTTGCTGGGAATTTAAAGAAAAAAATAAATTTACGTTTGTTGAGGGAATTGTCACTTAATTACTATTCATATTACTCCCTGTTTCAAACTTTACATGCTCTCTCCCTCTTTCAAGGAATAAGAACCTATTTTCTTTTCTTTCTTTCTTTAAAGCTTGTGGCGCCTGTTTCGGTTCTTTCCTCACTAACCAGATTCTAACTTAAGTATCTTATCGATACCCCCAAAACACCCATGCAATCCGAGTGCTCTGCGGTCTTCGGACCGTTTGATTGAGTTATAGCCGAGTTCACTCATTTCTCCCGTTTTATGCAGTGTGGTGGTTAGATACATGTATTCATGAAGAAGTACTGTTGCTCCAATATGTGCCTCCCTTCCGTTTGATAATAGACTTTATCGTACTATTAAAATTTTTGGTCATTCGTTATCTTGCCTTATTGACAGTGGTGCAGCAGCGACAGTTGTAGGTAGCACAGGTTTACAATTTCTTGAGAACAATGGACTACAGCATAGTATTAATACTTGTAGTGTAGCATTAAGTACAGATGATGACACTAAGCAGGAATGTCTTGATCAAATTTCATTACTGTTTACGTTGAATAGTTCTACCTGATGGACAAATTATTTAGTGGTGGCTTCTATAAGTCAAAATATTATTTTAGGAATGGACTTCGGTTCTATGTTTGCAAATAAATTAAATTTACGTTTGAAAGCTTACAGTATGTCTCCGTCAGCCAGTGCTTCTTCACATGGCTGTGTTAAAGATATTTGTGTATCTTCCGTTAAGATGATTGAATCTTATGAATCCCTTACCTCTCAACAAAAACTTACCTTGGAGAAAACTATCTTAAATTTTGACGAATTAATTTCAGATAAACTGGGTCGTACTACATTAATTGAACGTCGTGTAGATACTAGTGATCCCTTACCTATAAAACAGCGACAATATTTATTATCTCCCGCAATGCAAAAAGTGAATAAAATGTTACAGTTAGGTGTGATTACAGAGTCGAATAGCCCTTGGTCATCTCCTATGCTTTTAGTTAAGAAAAATAATGGTGACTATAGAGCTTGTTATGGTACTGGAAAACTAAATAGTGTGACTAAAAAGATTCATACCCCTTACCTCGTACCGATTTTATATTAAATTCGCTTGGTTCGGCTAAGCTCTCATCTTCCATTGATTTATCTAAAGCATTTTGGCAAATTAGTTTAGAAAAGGAGTCGTGAGCAAAAACTGTATTCACTATTCCAGGTAAAGGTCTTCTTGAATATGTTGTGCTGCCGATGGGTCTAACCAATAGTCCTCAGACATTACAAAGATGTATGGAAAGAATATTCAGTCCCTCTCTTTTAGGCGTATATTTAGATGATATTATAGTTGCCTCTCCAGATTTTCAGTCACATATCGATACATTAAATAAAGTTGCCGAACGATTAATGGATGCCGGATTTACTGTTAATCGCGAGAAATGCCAATTTTGTCTACCTTCTCTTTCATTTTTAGGTTTTGTTGTTGATCAACATGGTCTTCGTACTGATCCCGAAAAATTTCAGCGATTGTTAACTTCCCTACTCATAGGAATACTACCGAAATCAAGCGTGTTTTTGGTCTTATAAGTTATTACCGTAGATTTATTAAGGATTAAGCCCATTTTTCAGCTCCTATAACTTCTCTTTTGAAATAAAAAGCTAAAGGTCATACTATTAAGTGGACTAATGAAGCCGAATCCTCATTTCAGGAAAGTGACAAGCGAATTACCTCCACTCCCGTTCTTGTGTCTCCCGATTTCGATACGAAATTTTACATTCAGACCGACGCCAGAGATTTAGTTGTCGGTGCAGTATTGTTTCAGGGACATGATGGTTCTGAATACCCAATTGCTTTAGCAAGTCGTACATTAACTGATGCTGAGAAAGAGTATGCAGCTACAGAACGAGAACTTCTCAGAATTATTTTTGGTATTGAACACTTTCGTGGTTACATTGAAGGCACACATTTTACCGTTATTACCGATTGTGCAGCAATTAAGTAGTTTCATAACCTTATGAGCCAACCGGTCGATTAGCTAGGTGAAGTTTGCGTTTGTCCCAATTTACGTTTGACGTTCAGCATCGTTCTGGTAAATAAAATATTGTTCCAGATGCCTTGTCTGGTGCAATATCTTCTCTTGATATGTCAACTTTTAATCCTGATAAATGGTATAAAGATATGATTGAGACAGTATAGTCCATCCCAGATCAGTATCCGCATTTTTGTATACATCATAATTATCTTCCATCTACGTTTCAATCATGATTCTGTATTAAAAGAATGTTACGATGATCATAGTGCTTCACACTCTGGTGTTTCGAAAACTATGGCTTGAATAACTGAGAAATACCATTGGCCTAGGTTAAAGTTATCTGTTAGTAAATAGTCTTGTAGCGTTTATGGTGCTCATAAAGCAGAAAATTTAACAAGAGACGGATTAATGGGTAAAGAAAAAGATGTCTGTTTTCCCTTCCAAATGGTTAGTATGGATACTATGGGCCCCTTCCCTCGAAGTAAAAATGGCAACGCATTTTTATTTGTTATTACCGACAACTTTACAAAACTCGTTTTAGTCCAACCTCTTCGCAAGGCTACTACGAAACCAATTATATGTTTTCTGAAGGAACAAGTGTTCTCAATTTTTGGAGTCCCTCAAATACTTTTGTTCGATAATGGATCGCAATTTATTTCCAAAGAATTTTGTACACTTCTGAAATCCTTGAAGGTAAAAAATTTGTGGTATAATGCTAGGTATCATCTCCAGAGGTTAACCCCACCAAAAGAGTTAATAGTCATTGGCACCGCTATTTCCTCGTACATTAAAGACAATCATCGAGAATGGGATGATCATATTCTTGAGATTGCTCAAGTAGTTCGTATGGCTCGTCATGAAGTAACACAAGTTCCTCCAGCGTTTTTAATGTTTGGTCGTCATGTCTCCGTGACAGGAGATTTTTATGGCACTCCCGATCCCTTAGATAATGTGCAGTTATCAAATCGTTTCTTTTGGCCTAAAGAAAATCCCTTTCTTCCCGAATTATATGATAAGGTCAAGGGAAGATTATATAAAGCATATCTTCGTAATGAAAAAACAATATAATTTTCGTAAACGTCATTTAACTTTCAATGTTAGTGATATGTATGGAAGCGAAATTTTACCTTATCTGATGTGGGTGCTCAGTATTCTAAGCAGTTTGTCCCGAAGTATGTTGCTTGTAAGGTTATTCAGAAACTATCTCCTCTCGTTTATAAACTACAAGATTTGAATTGGAAGAGTGTTGGTCAGTTCCATGTCAAAGATTTGAAACTCAGTTGTTCGAAGTCTGAATAAGTTTGTATATAAGGAAGTATGGTTTATTATAGTAGGTAGAATTAGTAAACATTTTCACTTATAATAGTTAATTATTCATTTTAGGTTTAGTTCAGTTTCAACTGTTTCGTCGAGTTCAGTATTCTTTTTGGTTAATATTGTTACAGTTTGGTTGAGTGTGTCTGTGTTAAGCAAATGTAGTAAGGTTGCCATATGTGTGGGTGATGATAGTAATACAATCTGGATCGTAACTCTTCGTACAACTTTCAGCTTAGTTTAGGGTTCCTCGGGGTCCTGTTCATTTTTTTATTGTTTTTTTTTATGACTGAGGGGCATGTGTAACGTGCCAATTCTTGGCTATTGTTACCTTAATTTGTTTTTCATTTTTGGCTACCGTTACCCTAATTATTACCGTAATTATTATTATTGATAGATATATTTACATTACATTAGTACCTTTAAGCATTTCTGTTTTCTTTCATAATTAAATTTTTTTATATCACGATGTTTTCACTTTAGCCTACATAATTACGAATCCATGTGTATATTTAGTAACATCTATTTTGGTGTTTTATGCGCAAACGCGAATTGAACACGCTTAATTCACTTCCTTTCTGTTTCCTCTACCAGTACGTCCAGTTTAGTACGTTATCTTTTTTAAGTTTTGCTTCCCTTTCATAAGGTATGTAAGGCTGTTAATTACATTTTTGTCAATATTATAGTTAATAGGGTAATCCCTTGGCAGTGGATAGGCCCTGGAATTGGGAAGGTCCCCAATATGGTATCGTTGTAAAAGGTGTGCTGCATGACGTCACGAAAAATGCATAAAATGGTGCATGATAATGCATGTTATCTTCACGAGTATAAATGGAGACATTATAAATGGTGAAACATTTTATGAAAAAACCTTACGTTAATATATGCTACAGTTCGTTTATTTGTACGTTGAACACACAATGGAAATTACCTTTTTGGCCTCCTGAAACGTAAAATTGAGGATACAATCTGGTGAATGTCAAGTGTAACTTCATTTTTACTCACACTATTGTAAAAACACCGCTACAATGCAGTAAAACTTTACTGTACACCTATTCTGATGAAATAAATGTCCAAAACAAAGTAATTTTTAAATTTTTAGTTAAAATTGTAAGGTAAGGCCCATAACTTAAACAGTGATGATTTGTGGGGCAGCAGTTCAGAAGTCACACTTTCTGCTAGCTCTTTTATGTTCGGTGGTGTCAATTCTAAACTGTCGCTGTAAGGCATTATATTTTACTAATTTTATAAGCTGTAGAATTACATCTTTGGCTGATTAATTCAAGTTTTCACTGTCAACAGAACTGAATTGAAAGGTATTAAAATGCAGTCAGTTAAGCCAACTATGAAAGTATGATGTTAACTCAACTAAATAGACGTTTTCATGATGTTTATGTTTCATTTTTGCATGTGCTAAGGATACAGTGCTCCAGTTAATGAAACTCGCCCTGCGGTCTCGTTTCTCAAAAGAAGCTGTCGCACTGTAAAATCCACTATTAACGCACTCAACTGTAAATCACTATTACATTATCGTATGTTTGTCTTGTGAATGGAAATGAAAATTCTCAATCTACAGTTCGTTTTATGACGAGATTAATATATTTATTTTGTACAAGTAAGTACTTATCTTTCTAGTGCAGTTTGAGTAAATAACAAATCAGTGCATTTTTATTTTGATACGGTTATAAAAGAAAAGTTTCTAAAATAGAAACATTTGAGTTCATAACCTATCATACGGTAATATTTGTTTACATAGGTCAGTACGTTTTATAATTGAATACTGTGTTGATCATATTACATTTTGAATTTTGAGTAAAAGTATTTGATAAGCTTATATAATTGTATTGATTTAGTAATTATTTAAAATCGTAAATCGTTACGAGAAGTATCGTTTGAGTTATTTTATGCCGAAATTATTTAGACATTTTGTTTTACTTAAATATGCATATAACTACAGTGTGTATTTTTATTTAGATTACCTATGTTAGTAAGGTACAACTTTCTCAATTTTTGTTGTATTTTAATTATCAAGCGTATAAATTGGGTGGTGTCCAACAAACAAAATGCTTAATACTGGTTATATCTATGGATAAATCTCTGCAATATGGGTGGGGGGGTAGGTCACACTTTAAATGCAATCAAAATTGTCGTTATTACTGGGCGCCAGTCTGTTTTATAATGAAAATCGGGAAAGGACGCCTGAGCGTAACCAAAGTACAGCCAGTTTAAACAGACAAATACTCACCTTTACGCGACCATAACCTCCAGGTATACCGTAACTAAGGTCCAGGATCTACTTTACCTGTGAAGTCTTCAAAATGCCTGCACGCCTCAAAGCGATAACACGTGTTATCAAAGTAACTGTTGAGTCAACAGCCTCCTTTAACTTGCCTTTACGTTAACGCTAAAAATGCATTTAGAAAATGAATGCACGAACAAACACTAAATGCTTCGCTAATTATTGTGAAATCCGCGAACAAAAAAAAACTAGTTACCTAACAAAGCTTCATATCATAAAACAACTTTTAAGAAAAACAAGCACAAAAGATTATACAATCTCTTTGAGGAACTCTCCTAATTTATAGTTTCAGTTAAGCGAAAATTATTAAAATCCTATCAATTAAATTCATAAATTTGCCACTGCATCTCTTTCAAAACAATCAACGTTCGGAATACAAAAATCTACACTTGACTAAAATAGTATTATTCTGATATCCTTAAATATCAAATTCTGTCATAATTGCTTTGACTGTGGAAAGGTGGGACATTGCAATTAATGCTTTAAAATTGGGACACTGCAAATTTATTAAGCTATTAAAATTAGGAAATAACACAAAGAATTTATACCAGCGTCAATTGAAACGCATAAAGCAATAAATTCATAACATTCTAAACAGAAAGAATATTGCACTAAATCTAATGATTATCTTAAATTTTCAATATTAAGTTGCTTATTAAACTACGAAAGTACGAGAATCCGTTCTGATTGCTTAAAAGTTAACAATCCTGTAACGCGAAGTTTTGGATATAATAAGCAGACAAAACAACACAAAAAAACAATAAGGAATAGTTCAGTACACGAATGAAAGCATTTCAGTATTTATCGTAATAACTTGACGAACTTTCATATGTAAATACATCTACGAAACAAATGCGTTCATCCGTCATATATATATATATATATATATATATATATATATATATATATATATATATATATACAACTAACATAACTATGTTAACCTAAGAAAATAATTTACCTACTCGGTACACCCTTAGGACTTCGAGAATCCTCCACAGCGAAGGACGGCTTGGCCGGAATCAATTTTACTGATTTTAAGCTTTAAATAATTTGCTAACGGATTTTACGAGATTTAGTTACAACCATCTAATGCGAGAACCGATTGGTCAATTTCCTGGTGAAATTAATTATTTCACCTGGTTTTATTTACACAAACTACTATCGTTATATTTACAAAGGTTCTATCTACGGTGAGTTTTGTTTCCTCAAATGGCTGTATGCGTGCGCGATCGACCGATGCTTCTTCACTAATTAAATTACGGTAAACTTGATCCGCTAAAAAGCGGTGAACTGTTCGCAATCAGGGTGCACTGTATTAAACATAGCCTTTCGAGAAATTCGAAAATGACACATAAAGTCCACCAATCCACACAATTCCTAGGACTGAACCAATTCAATACCCACATGCAGATGTTTGAGTACACAATCCCTACAAAACGTTCAAACATCCCAGTTCCGACAATTAACTCCAGCAACCATCACCGCACGAGCTTGTGCCCCTTAACTCTCTGGTGTCCTAACTAATTAACCGCCAAAATCCATTTTTCCCCTCTGTAATTACGTCATCTCCTACACAGGCTTTCATCATCTTTTTAATATCATTCTTTCACTTGAAAACTGCACCATCAGCACTCCCACGAGCAAAACAGACTTACATTAGGAACTGTTATCGCACAATTTATTCTACACTTTATAACCGGCAAAATTTAACCAAAACGATCCGGTAAACTTAAACAAGACTTTCAGTACCCATTTACTAAACGTGCCTCAAGATGACGTCAGGACGTGATGCAAAACCAACTTTATATTCACCTCTTATATTCCTCAAAACCCTTCTTAATTTACTCAACACGAAATTACGCTTTAAGTTTTAAAACTATTCTACTTATCTTAACTTTTGGAACATTTTTAAATTTTCAATTCCAAATAGATTAACACCTAAAACAACATCTTAGATCCGAAACGGAATTTAATTCGGACTACAATACAAAGCTTACAATGAGCACAATAATAGAAGCTGCAACAAAAGATACTTTACTCTAATTCTCAATCTATAACATTTCTCAACACTCAAAAATTCGATGAGGTGAAGAGAGAGAAAAGAAAATATAACTCAAAGCATCCACGCGCCTCCGTAAGTTGTAATGCTTACTGGTAAACTTTCTTTAAGTTACAGATAATAGATTTTCAATTAGTCTCATAGTTATGGGCATTCTTCGAAACAGAAGCACGGTCAGGAGTACGATCGGATCGGGAGGTTTTCCAAGATGATGTCCGTGTAAAATGTGTTCGCGGCCACAAAGTGCGAAGTAAGGGTCATAACCATTATCACCAGTAACTTTGTGTTTAGGAGTTCGGATATCCCAACCAATCTTTGCTAATTCTTTTTCCTACATAATCTCTAAGAATGCTCTTTGAAGCACGATAGATGCGCTGAGTGAGATTAGCTCGGGGATGGTATTTGGCTGAATGTGGAGTTGTGGTGCGATACGACTCACAGAAATTTGTGCCTCGAAGTCGCACACCAACAGCCGCAATGGTATACTGTGGTGCCCCATACGCTGAGAATATGTTCTTCGAATAGTTTGACTACACTACTAGTGGCAGCTGAGCGCAAAGGAAAGGAGAAGGAAAAAATATCAGTTACGTCTAATGTATACTTGTATTCCCGTAGTTTAACTTGTCAAAGGGCCGAATAAATCGATACATAGTACTTGTCATGATCGAGTAACCGTAACACGAGGAGCGCATGCATCCCTGGCCAATAGTAATAAGTAGTGAACCATATCTAAATTTTAGTCACTCATCATGTCCTGAAGTGGGTAAGTAAATTATTTTTTACTAGAACCTTTGTTATTTTGGAACAACCAACATCAAAGATTGGACTATATCCGGAGAACGTAAAAAACATGATGCTCTAAAGTAACTTTCCTAGACGAATTAGTGACTTGCGAACACATCTTGAAATACCACGGATGAGTAATGCAAGCCTTAATCAAAGACCAGTTATTTTCTAGTAATACTGCAGGATCGTAAGAGCATATAAGCGACCCAATGATTTTTCCCTAGATGATGGATTATGCTAAAACCGTATTATTGTAACCAAATGGCCCATTTGTCCAAGAGACCCTACAGAATTTACAGCTTATCAAGCCAAATTAGGGAAGGTTGTTAGTGACTGTAAACGTTGATCCTTCGACATCGGAGCGAAACTTATTGATAATTCAAAGTACGGCTGACACTTCTTTTCCTGCCTGTTGTAGCTAATAAAACTAATTACCTTTATATCCTCCGAAAAGTCTTTACTAAGATCTGTACCCAAGCTAAAGTCTGTCGCATCAGTCCGAATAGGCGCGTGATTAACGATGCAGTGATAAGGTTTTCTTTTGAAGTTGGTGTGCCGGAGACCGAACCACTGATCGAGATGAAAATAGGCTAATAACAATGAAACTTGTTTACAATCTTCTACAAATAACGCTAGGTTTATGAAAATGTACACTTTCACCATTATTACACATACTTAAAATACTTAGCTATTCGATTTTTTAAGATGTATATGTATATAGACGTTTTGATAACGCTTCGTCAGTAGTAATACTATGTTTAAAATTGTTAAAGATGATAAAACAATTTTGTGGTAAAGCATTTGAAAAAATAGAGAAATTAATATCTTTTAATAATATTCTAATGCATTTTGATTCAAAATTACTTATTGCTTGCCAACTCGCTACTGCGCGTGAAAATGGTGATGTCAGTTTTTGGTGAAAATGGGGTTAACTCAAATTTCGCATCTAAATGTGATGACATTTCACTGTGTAAAAGGAGGAATGTCTCAGAGAAGCTTGTAATAGTGTTTTTGGATATGTTCAATAGAGTTAAATCACAATTCAAAGTATATAGTTTTGTGTATAATGAGTAATGTGAACTTAGCTCCTTGTTCACTGTCGAATAATTACAATATATGGTGGTAAAAGGAGCTATGTTGACTTATCTCGTTTTACACAATCGGCGGTGTTTATGACTAACTCTGTTTTAGGCCAACATAACCTATAAGTTTTAAACATTCAGCGTGATAAAAACGTGCTTACGTGTTCTACAAAGGAAACTCTGGACGTTCAACCTCACTGTGCATAGTTGTGATACTTCTGACGCATTATGGTACCTATGGTATGAATCAGTGGTAAAAAGAGGTGGAAATAATATTGGCTCTTGTACTTACAGATTTTTAACAAGACCCTTAGATGGCGAAATTAGTCACCTAGTTATGTATTATGTATTATGACTCATGCGGTGGACAAATTAAAAATAGCCATATGGCAGCAGCGTGTTTTGTAGCTTTACAAAATTCCGATAGCCTTAAAATAAAAGATCACAAATTCTTGCTTCCGTGTCACATCCATATGGAGTATGATACAGATCACAGTCTAATCGAAAAAAAGAGAAAGAAATTCAATGGAAAAATTGAACATCTTGAGCTTCGCTTATTCGCCGAGTAGGTATAAAAAATCCATTCGTAGTTATTGAAATGGTGGGATCCAACTTTCTCGACTGCCTTCTTATTTTCGTTCTCCTTAACTAATAGAAAATTGAGTTGGAGAAAAGTACGCTGGACTCGTTATAAAAAAAAGTAGTAAAGTTCTATTCTACAACACTTCCTTAAATGAACATGGAAGTTTCAAAAAAATAAGTTTCGAAAAGCGAGGAAAAGGCAGTAACATTATTTTAACGCCAAAACGGGCTTACGCAAGAAACGTTCCAATTACTAATGAAAAGAAACAACATCTCATGGAACTTCTCCCGTATATTTCGGAATCCTTGTGGGATTTTTACCAAAACCTACAACATCAGATGACTAATCTGATGAAGAGGAAATTTAGTTGTATGCGAGTCCATATTTTTAAATTTTATTTTCAGATATTAATAAGGATCTTGTGACTTGAACGATGGCTAAATTAATAAAGACTGCTAAGAAATAATGATTTTCATTAATTTTAGAACTATGTAAAACGAGTTATGAAAGCATTACCATTAGTGCAAAAGGGAATAAGTCAATTAAAAGTCAATGTTCACTGTCCCACGAAAAATAAAATTAATTTAATATTATCATCCTATTAAAAAATTTTCGTTTGTTGCCAAACTTAAACCGTTCTCCGCCAGTGTGAACTAAATGACCTCTCATGTGTAAGTCTTGTATCTCGTGCCAACCATTTAACGTGGGATTTTTCAAACCGACGATCACCCATCACAAGCAGTACGTGAAGTACTGATCCAGTTTTTGAAAGATTAACGATACGGAAACGATCCAGAACGAGCATCGCCCAGGAAAAGAACACGGTTGGCAGTCGAACCTAGAAAAAGGTGTGTTTTCGGTGGATTCTAGCAGTTCAGAAGAAGATGTTGAAGGAAGTTTGTTGGCGCCTTTGGATGATAAGGACATCAAGCAAGAAGATGCTATAATTGAAGAAGTGACATACCTGGGGCCTAGTTTGGAACTTCTAACACCAGACACGTTTGTCTTAGTGAAATTTATGTAAGAAAATCGTAAATCGGTCACTTACAAATATGCGTAGTGAAAGAACAATTTTCTGCAAGGTTGTCGGGCCCAAATCAGTGAACGCCAACCGCACTTTGCATCGCCTTGTAAAGAACGATATAGCTACAGTGCCAGTCAAAGATATTATGGCCACTCTGTACCAGCTGTCTGTTGTAAATGCTGTAACTGCTGATCTGCAATATCGAGGTTAAATGATCTACTGGTTTTTTTATAATAAAAATTGTGTTCGTGCAGTCAAGCTTTATTACATTGGAACCCTATAATACACGATTAAAGTAATCCCCTTGGACTATTAGCAAATGGGGTGAGAATGATCAGCCTAGGTACCACAGGGGTAGTTTGGCATACTTAAAACTGCCCCACTTTATAATAAAGTGGTGTAAATGGTGTAATAAATTTAATAATAAATAATAATGAAGTAAAAAAATAAGAGTAAAAGTTCTCCAAAACACAAATCGTCAAACTGGCTGGAGATACAAACCATTCACCACAAAATGTGCCTTTCGGTAGTTTAATGTAGGGCCGATTCAAATCTTATGATTTGATTAATTACCACTAAATCTGCTATGTTATTTTCACTTAACATAAATAATAAAAATGCAATGTAATATTAATAAAATGATCTCGGACGCCAAGTTATTTTTTTTTTAATTATCTCGTAGCAACTAAACCGAGTTTTACACTAAAACTTATCAAAATGTAAAACAATAAAAAAATATACAAATGTTTATTGACAGTTTATGTAATATGATTAAATAAAATATATCTTAAAAACTAATTGTAAAAACCTTAAAATACTAAAAAAAATCATTACATAAATACCTTTGTAAAATTTTTGTACACAAATTTTTTAATAACCTCTGGTAACTAAATGTTTACGAAACGGTCAACCAAGGTGATGTCATCCTTGCACTATCATTGCGCAATATTTTGAAATAATGTTATCAGCCACACCTAAACTGGAATTTTTATCTCATAAATTTCTTCTTGAAATTTTGAATCCAATATTTATTGCATTATTTTGAAGTTTTGAATGCAAAAATTGCAATCCAAAGCAGTAATATTAAATGTAAAAGTAAAAAATAAAAGTGCAGTAAAAAATGTAGTAAAAAAGTAAAGTGAAAAAAAGTGCCTGAAAAGAGCAAATGTTTTATTTTTAGTATAACAAGTTAAAAGATATCTTACCATTAAATCAATGGCACTTTCACATAAATTTTAGGGGAAAACCACAACAAAGCTTCCTGCTTCTCTTAACGTTCATCAGGAAGTAAAAAAAATGGAGACTTAGGAAGTTAGATTATGTCAGTTGATGTAGTCCTGCGCAAAGGGTTAAGTTATGACGTGTTGCGCAAATCAAATTATCAGAAAACAATATTTGGGAGTATATACCTTTAAGAAATATGCACTATGAAGATATGCAAATTAAGTTGCCTACCTCATACCTATATTTCAATAATTAATAAAATTTTCTTATATTTACAACTAAATGAATGAAAGACCTTAAATTGAGGGATATTTTAATACAACACAAAAAAGGGTTGTTACAACTTGAAGTATGAGTGCTCAGCAACAATTTATTTTTCATTAATTTTAACATACAGTTCTTCGGCTCTGTACATTTGTATGTGTGATGTGATATGTTGCATTTTTTTAGGACTGATATCCGTGCCGTTTCTGTACAAACCAGAAATATATTTTGCAATTGCAATTTACACAAAATGTTATTTTAGGAACTTTCGACATCCATCTCAATAACACTTGTCTTAATACGAAAAGAGATAGGAAAGATTATAATTCCAATGATTCTAGTTAAAACTAAAGGCTCTTTGGTTACGGGAGATGGATAGATTAGGTTACATACAAACGTGTATTGTAGGTAGCATACCTTACCTGCAACTTTCATTGGTTTACAGAATGAAATTTTCTGCTTAATGTGATTCTTTTCAAATTTAAATAAACCGAGTGTCGTAACATCCGGTGTCTCACAATTTTAATTTTTTTATTATTTGATAACATAAAATTAATACCTTTTGTCTTAACATGTTAATTACATAATTAGCTTTAATTTTCTATTATTCAGTGATCCAGAGTAAGTGCTCATAGAATAATTAGGTAGTTTACACATTTATAGTTACTCAACCTATGGTTAGTATAGGTGGGTACTCCATAGAGGGCGTGTTGGGTGATGTGTCGCTTGTAATAATAGTATATTAGATAACAAGGGATCGAAGTGACTCATTTAATCCCGCGAATAGGGTTTGTTGGTCGAGGGCTTTAGCCCAATAGGGGCTAAGCTCTAACTTGTCTTATAAGGTTAGGTACCCACACCATCTCCGGTCAGGGGGCGAAGGCCTGAGAACAAGTTGCGAAGTCCTAGACGTGTCTTACAAGAACCTCCTTATTAGAAATACGTTTTCTCGTATAGGTAAAAGATCATCCAATAACATTTGACCATTTTAAAGCAATAGGATCGATAATTTTAATAATAATATCTTATGAATTATACAATTTCCAACATTGTATGCGTGTGCAGTTGCCTAACCTACTCGGGCACTGCTCTTAATATAGCCAAAAGAACCTTAATTAGATGGCCATCAAAAATAACCCTAAGACCAACCCCAAGTCCAAGTCCAGGTCCAGCCCCAGCGCCATGACCTGCCCCCCACGTGAGCATATGCAAAAAAGGCTCTAATTAGGGTTGACCCATAGGGTAGAAAATACGTGTCCTATACGTGAGCTGTCAAAATAGGGGTGAAAAAACACGCCATACACGTGCGCTAGTAAAAAATAATTATGGTTGAAAGGGCCTCCGAAAAGAAAAGGGTAGAAAATACGGTCTCACACGCAGGGTATGCAAAAAATAATTAGGATAAAAGGGTTGAAAACACGGTCTCACACGTGGATGTGTAAAAATAGGGGTGAAAAATACGTCCTATACGTAAGCGAGTAAAAATAATTAGGGTTGAAAAGGGCCTTCGAAAAGAAAGGGTTGAAAATACGGTCTCACACGTGGATGGGTAAAAAATAATTAGGATAAAAGGGTTGAAAACACGGTCTCACACGTGGATGTGTAAAAATAGGGGTGAAAAAATACGTCCTACACGTAAGCGAGTAAAAATAAGGGTGGAAAATATGGTCTCTCACGTGGACATATAAAAAGTAAAAGGGGGCGGGGCTTGTGACGCAAAAAAAAGTGGTGGGGATAGTGTCTCATTACTACTTTTGTGGTCTATTTTTTGTCGTTTGTTGGTTATTTGCGTTCCTCCAATTGCATTTCTAAAGTTAAGCTGATGTCCTATTTTGTTTAGGAAATACTTTAAATGTTAAATGCGTATAGAATAAAGCTAACACATGCCACTAAATAGAGCTGATTAATTAAGTAATTCTTCATTATATTATTTATGTTCTAAATAAACAGAAACTGATACTTTTTGTTGTAAACAGGTAATTTGACAATGGAGAACTTATCCCCAAGAAAAGTGAAGAAATGATTTATTTGTGAAGGCAGCACCTTGAAAGGCAATTATTTTCTACTAAAAAGAAGTTAGGAAACGGCAAGATCCACATTCAAATTAAAGCTCATAGCACCAAGAAATCTTCATACTACACCTTACTCCCCATAGGCAATGGCTAGAATTCAGTTACACCATAAAGCTGTAATGCTCCCTTACTCTTAGGTGCAATTCTATATATATAAGTATTGCGCCCTTCTGGTTTGGTAACCCAGCGCGGTTTTATTTTGCCTCGGCTTTGCTCAATCGGGTTTATTTTATAAACGGGGTGTGGTTCGTAGTGATTATTGGATGGGCTTAACACTGTAACCTTAAATAAAATTCGTAAAGCATTTTTAACAGGTATATTAAATAAATATGTACAATAAAGAAAATAAGAAAGTATTCAACAAAACATGTACATGCGAACTCCCTGGTCCTGGTCCTGATGTCACTGGGTGCGTAATCGCTTCTGTGGACAAAAGATAGTCTGGTTAATCTATTCCTTACCTAGAAGATAAAGTTTCGGTTACGGTCCTGTATGCACAGTAGCGCGAGCGTTCTCGTTGATATAGCGGTTGATCGGAGCGCCAGTGCAATGAACCCGATTCGTTTGAGAAAATCGATATCGTGTTTGTATGCCAGTAACTCTGAAGCGCTGCAGCAAGGATGTTCTACTCCCTGGAAGTAATACACGCGAAATGCTCGTATACGACCTCGATGTATTCGGACAATCTTTCTTTAATTATTACCGGTTTAATTTAGGCAATTAGATTATTTATCTAACTAAATGAATTACTCTCTATACTACTTACTCTATACTAAGTTTAATTATTGATAATTAAACTAGGGAACGAAATACTTAATATTACTTTAAGTGGTTTACGTAAAGATCGAATAATCTACGTACTCTTTAATTTATTTACAAACGTTCTCGCACCAGGTATTTACGATGGTTATTTTTATATACAAATTTATACTACAGGTTATGGAGGTATTCCTCTACTAATCAAAGACACCATATGTGGTTATTACGTGTTATCTGTATGCAGTAAGTGTGTGAGTTTTGAGCGGGGTCTCAGTAATTTCCAGAAAACGAAGGCGACGGCCTGTCTTTACTGTATATACTAAGAGAAAGGTCGTAGGTCTTTACAGCCCTGTAACAACCCTTCACCCTCAAGTGGTGACGAGATACGTCGGGATCTACCCTGCGTGCCTCTAGGTGTTTGTGTGCTTTGTAAAACTCCTGGTGCTCAGCCCGGAAGTATTTACGATCTGTAGTGTTTGAATGTGAATTGTCAGAATGTATAACTGTACCACTTACGTGTCTCTCAATCGCGGTATTGAGCTTTAGGTTGCCCGATCGCGAAGGACTCTTCGTCGGTGAACAACAGGTCGGTGTTTACTCAAAGCAAACGGAACGGTGGCGGCTGCTGGATATCGGCTTAACGGGAATCTACTTCGATTCTCTGATTCTCTATTCTCATTATGCGCGTCGCGAGTTTATAAAGGGGTATCGGTGGGCGGCTTCGCGGCTACCGTGCGGGGAATACCGTTACATGATTGGTTAAAATCGTTCTGACGTGCAGAAACTTACGGTTTCTTAGTAATACACGTCAGCAGTGATGAATAAATTATTTGTTGTGCAATATCGCGTAAACTTATGAAATCTTACATACAGGATGGTCCGTGCCTAATTTATTCTAAAACATATAAGTATAAGATGCTGGTTCTTTACAAAGCAAAAACCCTTATGGCTTTATGCTACAAATCTCCTCACACATATAAACTTATGAGAAGTTAACATGTAATTTTGTCCTCTCCATCTACAACTAATCGTTGGCTGTTCTGTATGGATTACAAACCAGGACATAATAAAAAACTTTTTCTCACTCTAATTAAAATGTAATACATTGAATAAGAAAGCAAAAGGGTGTATTTTGGCATTTGATGAAATGGCAATTAAACAGTGGTTGAAGTATACCAGCATTCGAGGTTATGAAGATTTAGGACAATTTGGGCGTCAATCCATTTTAGCAAAACAAGCTTTAGTAGTTATTAGAGGATTGTATTCTTCATGGAAACTACCACTTTCGTATTATTTCGCTACAAAAAGTGTAAATGTAGATACACAAAAAATTATATTACAAAGTATTTTAATTGCACTTCATATAATTGGGGTATGGCCTGTTGCTTTTTTTTGTGATCAGTCCACAACAAATTACAAAATTTATCAAATATTTCTAGTTAGAAACCACCGAAAACATAAATTTGACAAATATTCGTAATGTGAAGTTTGGTATACAATAATAATAATAGAAAAATGACACAATATGTTATATTGCGATGAACGGTTGAATACACTTTTGTAAAATTATCTATGCAATACTATACATAAAAGAAAGCCTATTCATTCGCCCAAACAAATACAAAAAAAACAACTTTATTAAAATCACCGAAAATAAATACGGAAAATAATTACCTTAATTCGCACAAAATGTTAATTTTTTTTTTTTTTTTTTTTATTTAAGTAGTTTTATTTTGCAATCTGTTTTGTAACAATAAGCAAAATTTAGATTAGTAGATAAAATGACATGGAACAATGGCATGAAGATTGAAACCCATCGGTTTACAATACAGAAGTTACTTAAAGTAAGGTAGGTATAACAGTAATTTAATTTAATTAGTTAAATCTATGAGGCAGGTCGAGCGGTTTGTATCTATGTAACCTTTGAATATTTTCACTATTGTCTAGTAGATTTAGAGCTAACACGTTAGGATGTTGTTCTAGGTTACTTAGGTATTTTATACTGAAATTTTAATCACATTTTGACCGTATCAACTTTTAGGTCACGTAAAATGTCTGCATTTCGCACAAAGTATGGCGCATCACACATGGCACGTAGCACTTTACACTGAAATCTTTCTAACATTAAGATGTTGGAGTAGTGCTGTACCCACAACTGGATGCCATAGGTCCAGATGGGTTTGAAGACTGTGTTGTAGACGAGGAGCTTGTTGGTTAACGATAAGTTGGATTTCTTACCAAGGAGCCAGTAGTGTTTACGGAATTTCATTTCAAGCTGTTTGCGCTTTTTCCAGATGTGGGATTTCCATGTCAGGCCCTTGTCAAGGTGCAGACCTAGGTATTTAACCTCTGATACTCGAGTACAAAATGTTAATGTAAATTTTTGCGTTCCAACGTAATTAGTATACCATTGACCCTTTGGTAAATGATCAGTGGATACCAATAACTCTTCAATCTCCTTGACGTGGCATTCAGTACGGCAACTACTGCGTCAAATTTCAACTATCCGACTATTTTCAAATTATATTACACGAATTTACTGACGAAAATATTTAAAGCAAAACCAGGTGATTTAATAACTTTTTAATCTGGTTTACTATACACAAACATTAATTAATTTACAAAACGTTTTTTTGTCTTTTATATACACAAAAATCTATTTTTTTTATTTATATTTATAGCAACCTTTAATCTGCCTGAACAGCTATGGACGCAGATGTACTTTCGTGATGTACAAATAAATTGACCAAACTTTACGATATCACAATCCGCTTAAGCGCGATTATATTCAAAAAATAAAGAAATAGCACTAAAATAAAAAAAACTAATCCGGTTGAAAGGATATGAAAATGTCACTCCTGACCACAAAAAAGAACAACATACAAGAAAAATCCCCGGTATGATTGAATCCTTTTTAAGATCCACACAAGGCGAACTGAAAAATTCTCTCACGATAGCTTCAAGTGGCCTGGGTAGAACGTAGGTAAATTCTGTGCGCTTAACTCTACATCATACGCTCAGCGCTCCACCTCTTTCGGCAACAGCCTAACTTTAACTAAATAAAAGAAACACCAAACGTCATCTTTTAATCGCCACATTAAAAAAATCTCTCAAATTAAAATTGCATAATAGACATTTCCCAGAAAACAAAATAGTCTTGCTACCGAGAATTGAGACGCATACATCCTTTTTTCTATCAAAAACCCTGATACTCTAATAAGTTGTCTACAATTTTCCAACTAACAACTCAATGCATAAATGAACTGGTAAACTTGAAAAAATGAATTACCATTTAAACGCGACTGAACCCATATTATGTTTCTTAAAAACTCTTCATCCCAAGTGAAATTCAATTCCTTTCGGAACTGCAATAACAAACTTTAAAATGTCAATTTCCGGTAACAACGTTTTAATTTAAAATTCTACATATAATATTTTAAATATCCTAATATTCGAAAAAAAATCGATGACAAATTTTGTCCACACGTGACATTATGATGTCTTTTAAAGACAAAGACTGATTATGATATAGATAAACGAAGTAATACCCGGAAAACCTTTGCCAAAACTCACAGATACACATTGAATCGATTCATTGAATCGATGAACATTTTTGATGTATTAAATAGCCGAGATCTTTATAGTAGTAATCCATCAAAGAGGGATTTATGTGATGATCCTCGATGCTTTAACGTTATAGAAAATTATAAAAAAATTGACAATCATGGGAAGATACAATCAGTGTTTCTCTGAGTTACAATTAACCACAGAAGGTGTGATAAACATATACATTCAACAAAAAAATAAAGGATACCCCTTCTTATTAACATCACGCTTAAATCAAGATATTTTAGAACATCAATTCTCTATATACAGTCAGCGAGGAGGTTATAGTCGAAATCCAACATTTCAAGCGGTATTTAAGGCAAATTGCATTTGGAATTT
Organism: Vesta saturnalis; assembly: GCA_036346205.1. Taxonomy (NCBI): domain Eukaryota; kingdom Metazoa; phylum Arthropoda; class Insecta; order Coleoptera; family Lampyridae; genus Vesta; species Vesta saturnalis. The sequence goes on from JARFJB010001417.1 coordinate 513,401, forward strand.
GTTAAAGTTACTTAATCCATCTAATTATGAGGCTTTACCAAATGAAGGGGAAAACTTCTTATCAGAATACCAAGGTGGTGATTCTGATGCAGCAGTGATTTTCAGTAGAAGATGACAACAACATTCAAAGGCCAATCTCTGTGCACACCTGAATTGGAATTAAATCGAAAATCCACAGAGCAATAACTTGACAGGAGACACAGATATATGAATTTCAAACCTATACAGCCTCAATGTGCATATATGGTGAACTACCGCTGTTTAGGTTGGTTTGCATAGTTTCGTTAGATTAATGTTCCAAACCCTATAATGGTTTAACTTTGAATATAAATTCTAATGTTTTAATCGATTTTGAAAACAAAAAACAACGTTGTGTTTAAACTTTTACAGACTAAAATAAATGGTGAAGTCTTTAGTATTTATAAAACATAGGGGAGAGGAGGGGACATTGGGACACTATAAACATAATTAGCTGTGTATAGCTTGGCTTTCAATATATTGATCATATAATGTTATGTTGTTGACACTGATAAGTGTACTATCACCATAGACTTAGCGCTTATTCACTGATAGATGAATAAGATTTTCAAACTTTCCAAAGTATTCAAATTGTCCCAATGTACCCTCTGGTTGGGATAGATTTGGCTAGTGCGGGGGTAAATGTGGACAAAAACAATTTGTTTTGTTCAAAAAAGTTTAAATCATATTCAGTATAGGCACAGAAGTCTACTTGAAACCGCTTTATTGAACTAGACCGTGCAGTTCTTTTAGTCATTCTTGGATTAGGTAGTTTTACTTCCACTTGTTCCAATTCAGTGACTTGAGGATGGGTAAATCCATTTCCTTACTTTCTGAGAAAATTTGTTAAATATTTTCCGCCGACTGTTTTTTCCACTTCTCCAACATAATACCTTTGGGTTTTCTTCATGTAATACTTTACCAGCAAAAAGTCACCTATTTTGATACTTGGCATCATAGATTCAGGATCTATGATATGTTCTACGTCTTGCAGGAATTCTTGGTCGGAATATTCACGACCCATTTCATTTAAACAGTCACATTCATCAGCGTAGCTCACCTTATCCCTGGAATCATCTGAATCGTTCGGTTGTTGCTCTGTATTATCAAACGGGTTATGTTCCACTTGCCTCTTCTTTTGCTTGGCTATCTTTTCTTCTTCCAGTCTATCTTTTTCTGGCGTCTCTGTTAGAATTTCACGATTTTCCAGGCTGTCTTCCTTTTATATTTGATTTCTTTTTCTCTGCTTTGGGGTAGGGCCGTATTATGTCTGGAGATATGATTCCCGACTGTAATGAAGTTGATGGAGTGCTAATGACAGCGCAGATGTTGATGGTATGTCTGTTGCTTCTGGGGCCCTTGAATCTGTTACAGATGCAGCAGCAAAGCCATCTTCCTTAAAATAACTCTATCAAAAGGCACAATACCGCTTTTTCTAAACCCGGAACATATATTGGCAAGTGTAAAAGCTTTCTGATACGCTTTTTCTGTCAGTTATGCAATTTCAAAGATGGATACCCTTTTGCTAGGATGGTTTACCAACCAATCATTGAAAGATTGCTTCAATTAGGTTTTAAATGGGCCATATAGCGCAACATCAATTAGTTGGAGGCGGTGCGTGCAATGTGGGAGAAACGTAACACTTTTTGAAGTAGCTTTTATATTTGACAATAACTTCTGTGTTACCAGAAATGGAAAGCTTCTTTTTCTAGTGGATAACAATTAATTAGAGGTCAAATAGTTATGTTGCAAAAATTATGTGCATTTTGCAATTTTGTAGAACCTATATGTTATGTGTTGATGTAGGAAGAAATACCAGTATAATTCTAGGGAATGAATTTGTTTTAAATCTGTTTTATACACATTAGTTATATCAATTTTATTCTAGGCAAATTCATTGGTTGTCTAGTTAGAAGAAATAAATTCGTTGTAGAAGACGAGAGTTAATAGTCAAGAACAAAATATGTACTGAGCATTTTTCAAAGGACTCATTCATTGTTGCATATTTCTTCATTCATAACACACACGTGAGGTTCTATATATATATATATATATATATATATATATATATATATATATATAGAAATAATTTATATGTGTACAAAGATTTAAATCAGGTAAACAAGCTATTTCTGCGATTAATATTCCCAGTGTTGAATTACCCACTGATGTTTATCAAGTTCACTAAACAACCTTATGTCAAAAGGAAAAGCCATCATAGAATTTTTGCCTTTTCTGTATTGTGCACGTTAACAGCTCTTAAAGATAAAGGATGGAGGTGTTAGACCAATTGCAGATAGACGTATTATACAAATATTAGTCGCAAAAGTGTGCTGCAAGAAAATAGCAAGTACCTTAAACATTTGGGACTTTTTGTAAAATGCGGAGCCTAAGCTGCTGTTCACGAATTACATATTTTCCTGAAAAATTCAAATAAAGGGGATGTTATAGTGGAAGTTGATGTACTTCAATAATACTTTTAATTCACAGAAATGTCTGTTGGAGAAATTAAGTAATTAGAAAATAAGTATTATTCAGGGCCTTACCCCATAGCTGCCCATTTCTATCCTTATGTGCACACAGTTTATGCCCAGTAACTGATGTAACAAAAGGTGACTAATATTACCAGTCTAAAAGATTATTATGAGTAGTATACCGGCACTTTAACCTTCACTTTTTTACGTCACAAGCCCCGCTCACTGGGGCACCTTCCCCTCCACTTTTTATATACCTTCGTGGGAATAGTATTTTTTTCACCTGAGAATAAAAAGGGTGTGTTAATTAAGATCCGTTTTTATCAAAGGAGATTGAATAATTATTATTGCATTTCTTTTAATCCCATTTACAGATTGTGATCTAATTTTTATATGCATTGGGGCTGTATTCTAATAAGGGGCCGTAGTCTTCTAAGACGGGAATCTGTTCGTGGACTCCTTAATATATGTTTATTATTATTAAACAGTTGTACAACTTCATTTGTATTAATTAGAAAGTAGCAATCAGTCGTCGACATCGCGTTAATTAATGTGTTTACAAATATTTTAAAAATTTGCTGCTGCAACAAAACATTAAGGTCTAAATTAAATATTACATGAAATAATAATAATCATTTCTACCCTAATGCAATAGCGCTTTTTTTATATGCCCACGTGATGATCGTATTTTGGCCTATTTTGTAAAGCTAATAAATAACTGGATTATTTTTTGATATTAAAGAAGCTAATCAAGATAAAGATAACATATACAATTGATTTTTAAATACGCTGTTAAATTCTATATAATGATAATAAACCAGTTAATGGGTATTGCGTAATCAGTTAATTAACTTAATAATCCTCTTCCTTAAGATAGATGTCGTCTCTATATTATTTTACATACATAAAAGTTCTGTTTTATCAGAAATACATGTCAAAAAAACGGCTTTAGACTTTATAATCAGGTTAAGCATGCATGCTGACCGCTTATTAGACTGCTATTTTTAAATTTTCGGGTTTCACCGATAATGGGGTTGTCATACCATCACATAAGCCTACTTTACATACGAGCTTAGCCTTAGCAGAAATACCCCTGTCAAAAAGGAACTTAGATTTATAAGCAGGCCCCTAGGGAATATATTAGAGCGCGGTTACAGAGACAAGTAGCGTACACTATACATAAACCTATAGTGAGAAATATACTCGAGATAAATATATTGTGAGCAACACTTACGAGCTGTGTCGAGCGGATCTTTACGATATGAGAAATCTAAGTAAACGTAATGACGGGTATAATTATATACTGACGGCTAACGATGTATTCAGCATGGACACAAGGTCTGAAGCTGAAAAACTACATCTTCTATAATCGACATATTTTCGGTTATTTCTCAAAGATGCGAAAAGATACCTCAAAGTATACAGACGGATAAGGGCAAGTGCTTTATTGCGAAAAGTGTGTCTAGCAATTTTGTAACAAACCATCAAATCTAATCATATAGGCAAAATTTAGCGATGCGATGCTTTCATATAGGTAAGAATCGCACTAACGGGGTTACAGTTAATGCGAAAGTCAATAGCATTTACACATTATCTCTCTCAAGGCTTTATTTTCGGTAAACCTACGATGCATCGTTTAGGTAACTGACCCAGGAAGACATTATCCAATGATTTTCGCTGTATGCCCACTGGTATAGTTAACACTTTTAGGTCGGTCTTTGTAACAGAGTATTTTGGTGCAGTTGTTTCTAAGGATTTACCGCGTGCAATAACAATGGTGAGATTGATTCGCATACGTCTCACCAGTAAACTAGCGTCCATAATTCGCTTCTCGTAATTTGAACCGTGCGCCGCCATTAGACCAAATGTCGTACAAATTTAACCTTTAACTCAACACCGCTCGTGAGAAACTTTTCCTGATTAAATAAAATCCTAGTGCACGTGGCCAATCATCACAACCTGTTTGCTGGTCGCTGCAGGTACTTGACGTTTTGAGAAACCGCTATTTGCATGTCTCATATAGGTAAAAATTTGCGACGCGAGGTTTTCGGCAAAAGCTGTTTCGGCGTCGCAACTTGTCCTCGGGTCTTCGCCTGTTTTGATTTGAACTTGTTCGGGGGCCATCGTGTATTTTCGTGGTACTATTGGCGGAAAATTTGAATTTGTATTATAATAAGAAGCCTAATGCTAACAGGTGTAGGGTTGTGCAACTTGCTCGCGGGGCTTTGCACTTTATCGAGGCCCCATTGTCGGAAAATTTGAATCTGTATTTAATTCTCTGCAGTTTATGGCTGGAAATATGAATTTGTATTGTAATAAGGGGTATAATGCTAACTTGAAATACAGATGTGGGGCTTATCAACTTACTCGGGCCCACGCCCCTCGACCAAATATTTGAATTTGTTTATGGTACCATCTACGATGGAAAATTTGAACTTGTATTATGATAAGGGGACCTAATGCTAACTTATAAGACAAACATAGGGCTTCGCAACTTGTTTTCGAGTCTTAGTCCCTGGTCCTTTTGCGGGAAATTTGAATTTGTATTTAAGTTTACGTTCCGATTTCTTATTGCGAGAAATTTGAACTTGTATTCCAATAAGAGCCCTATTTCTAACTTATAAGACAGACATAGGGCTGCGCAACTTACTTTCGGGCCTTCACATCCCTGATTTCGCCCCCATGTCTGGCTATCCTAATAAGGGGGCCCTAACGCTAACTTATAAGACAAATACAGAAACTTGTGTTAGGTCTGTGCCCTCCTGTCGTAGCCCCCTTGTTTCGAAATGTGGATTTGTGTAGCCATCTAGTTGTGTATGGACTAATGAATATTTTCTGTAATAAAGGTCGCACCACGTAGCGTTATATTTCTAGAGCTAATTAGGGTTTCGTTTGTGCCACCATCTAGTGGTATATTTTTAAACTAGCAAATGTCTTTTTTAATAGAGACGGCGGCGCCTAGCGGTATATTTCTAGGACTAATTAGGGTTGTTTGTGGCGCCATCTAGTGGTGTAAAGGCTAATGAACGTTTTCTGTAATGGAGGTTGACCGTGTTCCCTTGTCTCTATCGTCTCTTTCTCAAACATACAAAACAATTAATCAAGTCAAATTAAGCACATAAATTAAGCAGATCAATGTCAAACAAATCACGTTCGATCATATCAAGCAATCAGATCAATCTCAATCAATCAATCAATCAACCAAATCATAACTTACAGCGTGCGAAAACTAGCTTACAGCTCAAAAATACTGATTGGACTAACTTACACTTTGCTGAAACCAATCAACCACAATTAAAAAATACCAAACTGATTTAACTTAATCATACAAACTAAGCTCTCAATTCAAAAAATAGCAGTATGATTTAAATTACAGAGTGTAAAAGAAAGCCATCCTCACACTTATTGTAGTTGCCCATCTAACTGCCCTTTCACATTAACTTCAGCATTGTTAGTGCAGGTTCAAGCACCATTAGGAAAAACAAGTTTATTAATAAAAATTGAAGGAAAGCTTAACGTTTGAAAATATATTATTATTATAAACAACAAAACATCATTTATTTAATCACATTCTTTATCGGTCTGCTTCTTCTTCTTGAACCGTGATTCGTTGCTATCATCATCATGGTTTTGTGTCTCGTCCTTCTCCTCTACCTCATCGCTCTTCTTCCTCTTCTGTGAATCATTACCATTACCTTGGATAGGAGATACATTCAGCTCATCCACGTCATCTTTTCCATCATCATCTTGAACGGCTATGTTGTTTTATTAACAAGTCAGTAAAATCTCTAATGTCTGCTGATGTTGGCTCATAACAGGAGAATACATTATAATAATGCTCACTCGATGACGATTACACTTTAAAGAGCGGAACGCGCGAGAAACGAGAATTCTGCTGATCTTGGGTCTTTGCGCAGGCGCACTCGTCAATGTTCGGGTAGATTCGGTTATCTTGGGGAAAGTTTGGAGTAGGGGTCGCCGAAACAGCCTTCGTAGCCGTCTTAGGAGAAAATACCTCAGCCAAAAAAGGAGTTTAGATTTACAGACATGTCCCTAGGGAAGATATTAGAGTGTGGTTAGATCAATACTCGCGCGAGAGTATTGACCTAACCTAACCTAAGCCCTACCTCTGTCTTACACTAGTCGACCGCTGATGATGATACCGTAGCTATCGAAACGCGTTCGGTGTTTTTTAATTTTGTTTGGTACCTGGGTGTATTTTGTTTGTTACAAATACAAATTCAGATTTTCTCGACAAAGGGCAAAGTCCCGAGAGCAAGTTGCGCAACCCTACACCTGTCTTACACGTTAGCGTTAGGCCCCTTATTATAATACAAAATTCAAATTTGCCGCCAAGGGTACCACGACAATACAAGAAGGCCCACGAACAAGTTGCGACACGACACGGGGCGAAGACCCGAGAACAAGTTGCGTGCCCTACACCTGCCTTACAATCTCGGTTATATTCTGGGAGGGTTGGAGTGGGTCGCCAAAATAGCAGTCGCCGGAAGTCCCGCGTCTCAAATTTTTACCTATATGAGACATGCAAACAGGTTAGGATGATTGGTCACGTGTACAAGGATTTTATTTAATCCGGAAAAGCTTCTAATAAGTGGTGTTGAGTTCAAGGTAAAATTTGTACGATCACGGTTCAAATTACAAGACGCGAATTACGGGCGCTAGTTTACTGGTAAGACGTATGCGAATCAATCCCACCATTGTACTTGCACGCGGTAACGCCTTAGAAACAACTGCAGCAAAATACTCTGTTACAATGACCGACCTAAAAGTGTTAACTATACCTGTGGGCATACAGCGAAAATCATTGGATAATATCTTCCTGGGTCAGTTACCTAAACGATGCATCGTAGGTTTTACCGAAAATAAAGCCTTGAGAGAGATAATATGTAAAGGTTATTGACTTTCGCATTAACTGTAACCCCGTTAGTGCGATTCTTACCTATATGAAAGCATCGCATTGCTAAATTTTGCCTATATGATTAGATTTGATGTTTGTTAAAGAATTGCTGGACACATTACGCAATAAAGTCCTTGCCCTTATCCGTCTGTATACTTTGAGTTACCTTTTCGCATCTTTGAAGAATAACCGAAAATACGTCGATTATAAAACGTGTAGTTTTTCAGCTCCAGACCTCCTGTCCACACCATATTGCTAAATACATCGATAGCCGTCAGTATATAATTATACTCGTCATTATATTTGCTTAGATTTCTCATATCGTAAAGTCATAAGTCATAAGTCTAAGTTCCTTTTTGATAGGGGTATTTCTGCTAAGGCAGAGCTTGTATGTAAAGTAGGCTTGTATGACGGTATGACAGCCCCATTATCGTTAAAACCCGAAAATTTAGCACTCTCGTAAGCGGTCAGCATGCATCCTTAACCTGATTATAAAATCTAAAGCCGTTTTTTTTTACATGTATTTCTGATGAGACAGAAATGTTATGTATGTAAAATAATATAAAGGCGAAATCTAGCTTAAAGAAGAGGATGATTAAGTTAATTAATTGATTACATAATACCCTTAACTATTTTATTATAATTATATAGAATTTAACAGCGTATTTAAAAATCAATTGTGTATGTTATCTTTATCTTGATTAGCTCCTTTAATATCAAGAAATAATCCAGTTGTTTATTAGCTTTACAAAATAGTCCATAGACCAGTAGACGATACCCACGTGGGCATATAAAAAAGACGCTATTGCATCAGGGTAAAAACGGTTATCATTATTTCATCTAACATTTAATTTAAACCTTAATGTTTTGTTGCAGCAGCATTCATCAGTACTCATCAGCGCTACCTGGTGGTATAAAATTATAAACAATGGTAGTAGCTAATGTGTAATTTTGATTGTTTTTTCCATGTTTAGGAGTAACAGAAATATTTTACAACATTAACTATTTGCTGAGGTTGGGATACCCTCGATAAGCAGCAGAATCCTTTATTTAAGCTCAGGAATACTCAGGGAACTGGTGGACAAGGTTTTCTAATTAATGTTTTCAATTTTGCCAACACAGTTGTTGTTAAGACAAATCTGTTTATTAGTTCCATACGACTATTAGGACTTTTTAACGAATACTAGCACCAACTACAGGCTAAGTGTTAATTGGTAGAATTAAGCTTCAACTATTTACACTAAATTTTCCCACTGTTAGAGTTAACCTTTTGAAAAAGTTAATGAACTGAACAAGGTTTTCATAAAGTTATTTCGCCCTTTAAAGTTGTAACCCTTATTCTGGACATTGGCCAGTAATAAACGTGCCTATTTTCATTATTTATGCGGTCCTCTATAATTCTACCCGTAATAATAGTGCCATCTAAAAAATGTACCACTCCTTGCACACCTTTCAAAGGATCTTCTAAAGTGCTTCTATTACTAATCCTGCTGGTCACAGTGCGGAAACATTTGCTATTTCATGTCATCTCACACATATGATTTCTGAACTCACAAGAATCGTTTATAACCCTAACCATACTCCACTGTCCCTAAGTCCTATGTTGTTCGCAATACGGTTAGCTAAATGTAGTGCATTTCGGGATTTCTTTACAACATTACCATGGAGTAACCTTTGTTTTAAGTAGTTCTCATCTTCGAATAGTGCTCTTTCAGTTTCTGAAGTCATCCTCATGGGCACGGAGTTATATACACCAAAAAAAGTCGCGTATATCATTCTACTTCCCAACCACTGTTTAATAAGGCTTGTTCAGATGCAATATATTTGAGAGCCATGCAGAATACGTTGGTGCTAGAAATACTTGCAAATGTGGTATCAATAAAGCTAAAAGTTGTTTCAACAACAAAAATGCAATAAACTAGCTATATCTGGTCTGGGCAGTCGTAAATTTTGGTCTTAAACCATCAGTAAGAAATTTAATACATATTCATTTCCCCCGTGACATACTTTGACAAATGTGTAGCTGCTGATTCTGTAGACAAACCCAATCTTTCTGTGCACTTATTTGCATGGAACTCGTGTTTAAATAATTCTAGAAAATATGTGCCCCTAGTTACCTCCACTTTAGACACTATGAAACCAATTCATTTTCGGTACAAGCTCCTAGAATCGACCATTAGTAAGTTTGATTTCAATAAAGCGAGTGACCCACACGGTACCCCCGCTATTGTGTTACAAAAATGTTCCCCCGGACTAGTACCAGTACTATCTAAACTATGTCTTCTGGGGAATTTGTCTCATCATAGAAGCAAATGTTCAACCTCTTCCCAAAAAAGGTAATAATATCGATCCCTCCAACTACCGACCAATTGCCATCATTTCCATATTGTATAAAATCATGGAAAAAGCCACTAATCAGTAACTGCGCGCTTTCATTGATACTAACAAACTCCTTAGTGACACTAATATGGTTATAAGCAGAATCGTGCAACAGATGGATTTCATATGTAACCCAAATTTGGAAAAATAAATTAGAACTATCCAGTGAAACAGATGTGGTCGGTTTAGATATCTCAATAGTATTTTACCAAGTTTGGCATAAGTGATTATTTGCCAAACTCACCTCGTTTGGATTAAATGATATGCTCACTAATTTCTAGTTTCCTTGACAAAAAACGAATACGTATTGTAGCTGATGGCTTCTTTTCAAAAGAAGTTGGCATTAACGCGGGCGTGCCATATCAATCAGCTATAGCGCTTTCTGTTTACTCTATTTAATTTTAATGTTAATAAAACTCAGTGTTGCCCTGTGTCCGCCAAAAAGATCGATTATTTCCTGTTGTAAACAATAATGGCTCAGATCTTAAGTTTTAGGACTCTATTACTTTGTTGGGAACGACTATATCTTCCAAACTATTATGGGTTGATCATCTTGAGTCAGCTACGAAAGCAGCTGCTTGTAAAATAGCATTTTTGTACAGATCTAAGCAGTTCTTTACCTCCCGACAACTCTTTCTGCTGTATAAGGCCCAAATTCGACTTCATCTAGAATATAATTCTTATATTTGAGTTGGTGCTTACCAATACGCTCTATAAATAGTTGATCATATTCAAAAAGAGCGATTAGGCATATGAATGACCGGTCCTTAATTTCTAACATACAGTCCCATGAGTATAAAATAATAGTTTCAGTTCTTTCATTGTATTATCGGTATTACAAGGGCTATTGCGCTGCCGAATTGCATCATTTGAAAACATCTCAAGTCACTTTTGTTATGAGTACTCCGTTCGCTAATTCACACCTTCACATTGTTCTACACGGTTTCTAAACTCTGAAATGATCTCCCTAGTTCCTGTTTCCCTTCTTAGTGTTCCTTAGTGCTTTAGCACGGTAGGCCAAAGTTAGCCTGTTCAGGACTACAGGTATTAAAGAAAACGTAACATCTTATCTAAGGTGCAGTTACTATGTTTATTTACACAAACTTTAAAATGAATAATTAAATGTAGAGTAACATACGGTAATGTAAATTATGCACGTCTCAAACTCCGCGAGATTATTTTGACGCACTGGATATACGCAGTCTTGTGTTGTGCTCAGGATTCATTTTAGATGGTAAATGAAGGTGAATTTGCACGAGAATTTTTATTTGGCTAAATGCTATCGGAATTTGCCACTGTGCGTTATGGAATTCGGTTTTAAAAATGTTGTAAATGTGTGAATCTGTGAGTTTATGATACGTTGATGTTGTCTTAAAGTGTAGAAAAAGAATATGTATGTTTATTTTTGCTTGTATAAATGTCGTAACGTTGCGCAATCGAAAAATAGATACATCTTTGAATATATTGTATTGAAGTGTAGAAAACCAATATGTATGTATATTTTTGCTTGTATAAATTTCGCAACGGTGCGCAATCGAAAAATAGATACATCTTCAAAGATATTGTATTGAATTGTAGAAAAACAATATGTATGTATTTTTTTGCTTGTATAAATATCATAACATTGCACAATCGAAACATAGATACAAATTCAAGGACGTATGTAAAACATTCATAAAAAGTTTAATCCAAAATTGTACAGTATATGGAGTGAATTTGAATGTGAATTAGGGTCTTTCCGAAGAATTGTGAAGATGTTTGTAAAGAAATTCAAGTTGGCTGCGATTTTCTCGTATCCGGCTGCGATAGCTCCTCTTTAGACTTTCCACTCGGCAGCAAAGACGCGGAGTAAAAAGCTCCTTCGGGATAAGCTGATTGTGGTTTTAGCACGAAAAATATTATGACGTTCGGCAAAATGGTTGACCGCACGTATATAAGGGAGAGACTGTTAGGGTACGAAGAGAGACGCTTACCACAGAGCTATACTTATAAGGGGATCGCGAGGTATTCCGTGAGGTCATAAAACGGTCTGTGCTTGTTGTTGTTTGTAAATAATTAGTATTACAATGCATATTAGTTTACTGCACAAACCCATCTTGGGGATAAAGTATTTAAACATTTGCAAACGAAAGGATTCCTTGAGAGTTAGAATTACCAGTAAGTTTTCAAACAAAAGAACAACAAATCAATAAAACAAAATTTATGTAAGAATAATTTTAGTTTTTTGAATGATAGAAGTTTGATTATCTTTAGTGGTGTCATTGGTTATATTATAAATTTCAGGTTAGACATTAAGGATATTCAATCTACCTTTCTGTTATATATGTTAGATCATAAGATTTAGGGATTTTTAATCTATAAGAACCTTTTTTGCATGTAGTGCATCTCGGAAGCAATATCTGTAAATGTTTTTGAAAAATTGGTCAATACAACTCCGTTAGTTAACTTTTTTTTATTTGTATAAACTGTGGTCTCTTAGTCTAAATTTTTAAAAGGAATCAATATTATAAGAATTTACTGTTTCTTTGTGTTAAATTACATACAGGATTACAGCGTTTGAAAGTAAGCAAACTTTCGATATTTTTGAGTCAGATTGATTACAAGATTTACTTATTTTGCATTCATTGACAGTCATTAAATACATAACAAGATATTTATTGAGCCGAAATTACGGATTTGAAGTATTACGATTCAATCATGCTGGTGAATATTTAAATACATTTTAAGGAGAAGGTATTCAAATAGTATTTGATAGAAAACATGATTCACGAACCACGCACTGTTAGTTACGTCATGAAAATTTCTGAATGCCGATTAATGCTTTTAAGGTCAAAAATTAATACACCAAAGTATTGTTTTTCTAAATTGGGTGATATTTATTTATTTCAGAATTTTTATAGTTATAAATGTTAATCTATGTGTACACGAGGGTAAATTAGAGAGTATTTAGATAACGTTTAATTGATTTAATTTTATGAATGTACAGCGTGTGATTAATAAGTTCACGGCGGCTCGTATGCTTCAAAATTTTATTAAGCTTTGGATAAATTTATTATTAAGGGTAATTGAACTTAAAGATTTTCAACATTGAATCGACGTACATTCAGTTTTCTGAGACAAAATTTGACGAATTATTTTAATGTGAAAGTGTGTTTGAACTTGAGTTGTGTATAGTTTTACTGAGTAGGCTGCGATTCTACCTTCCACAGTTAGGTAGGACTAACCTAGCACCTCGCGTGTAAGATTGGGGTGGCGCCTAGGGACAATCTTTCCCGGATTAAGTATTGTTATTTCTTGATTCGTGGTAAGTATAAGGTGTTTGAAACTAAATTTCAATCATTTTACGTCTTATATGGAACCGGCCTGTTTCCATTGCAGTTGGATTGGCTTACCTCGGTTGGCCTGCTCAATGCCTAATGCGGTTTGAGCGTGTAACAATATTTAAAAAAAAGTATCATTAGCTGACGACGATAAGTGTAATTGTTACGGAAATGTTTAAATTGAATCCCAAGAGATAAGTACTTTAACCATGAATGAATTGTAAAAGATTGAATTTCACTTGTGTTTAATTATCATTGTTTATTCTTAAGTTCCTTTTGTCAATTACTCTATGCAATATGAAAAAAGCTTCCTTTTTTTTAATCAAATTTAATTGTATAACAAAAGAAAAAATCGTACACACAAGTTATCATTGTTAAATACTTATGTAGGAATTACGTAATAAAAACATTTTCAGAATGAACAAAAATTTGCTCTTTTGGCCTAAACGTTAAACTAACACCATCTCTTTTAGACTCTTGATTTCCATTTTGGGGTATTATGATTTCGTAATGTCTAAGTAAATGTACTAGTAGACATTTCATCTCCAAAATAGCAAATCTGAATGCTGCAAATGATCATAAAGGTTTTAAAATAATTTGCTTTTTATCTTACCGATACATCTTCTTGGTCCAGAGCCAAATGTTAGAAACGTGAGTGGATTTTGCTTAAACTTGTTCTCTCCATAATATCTATCAGGGTCGAATTGCTGTGGGTTTGGAAAGTAGCTTGGGTCTTTTTGTATTCCACAATGTAAAATCCAAATCCAGGTTCCCTTTTCAACATATAAAGGTTTCTCTCCTGGATTGACATGTTCAATTAAGTAAGGCTTAATACACTTTCTGTCAATTATACCAGATGGAGAATTACACCTAAGGTTTTCTAAAACTAAACTTTACAATATCTGGAAAAGTTGTTTACAATAAGTAATACCTATAATAACAGCATGTAAATACTTCATTGATTGCAAAGATTCATAATTAAATAGTCCATTACAATGTAGGGACGTTTCTTCTATTTCGCTACAAAGTTTATGTTGGACGTCTGGATTTAAAGCTAAATTAAAACACAGTCTGGAAAAAGCATATCCAATCGTATCAAATCCAGCAAAACAAAATAGCAATGCATGTGCTACCATATCATCTTCACTAATTTTCTGTTTATGTTTTCGTGAGTTGTTATTTTCTGAAAGTTCACTCATTTCGAGTAATACTTGTACCAAATCAGGAAAAACTATGTTTTTTTCTGTTCGAAGTTTTATACTGTTCAATATAAGCGTTTTTAGAAACCCAGCCATTTTTTGATTAAAAATTTTTATACCAAACAACTGAAATTAAAATTGTAATTTTAGTTATACAAATAACTATTATCGGCCTATTTAAATTACATTATTGCAACTGTGCACGGTATCCAGTTTAAGAAAGTACTACACTGGTCCTATTATTAACATTTCTAACAAAAAGTTCAAATAAAATTTACACCGTTTTCAAGTTGAATTATATGCAACGTTTTTTTGTGCTGCTTTAATAAAATGTTTATAAATCATTTAACATTTAACACGAACTTTTGTCACCAAAATCATTACAGGCCTATGTCATACCAGTTGAGTTCATCGGCCTATTCCCACAGTTTTTGGTTTTTGAGCGCGACGTTTCGGAAGCGGACTCTGCTTCCGTCATCAGGTTTAGTCCTGAGAAGGACTATTTTCGCACTTGAGTCGAATTCATACATTATGATTTTTTCCCAAGCATTTGACTACTCTCGATTCAAACTTGGCACCTTTCACCTTCTTACTGTGGAAATAGGGAGATCAATTCAACTAATATGAAACTACAGTTACAAAACACTTATAATACAGAAGATGTGTTACACCGTTTATGAATCACCTTTTTTTAGGAAAAAAATTGCACTTTAAGTGTCTTAAAAAATTTCCAACATTACCGTAACTGTTCATTGCAAAACCACTATGTAGCACTTAAAATTTAAGGTATGGTTTGGTATGGATATTTAATATTTTTATCATGACTAATTTAATCTTTTTAAATAGAACGACG
The DNA here is from genome assembly GCA_036346205.1 of Vesta saturnalis. Classification (NCBI taxonomy): domain Eukaryota; kingdom Metazoa; phylum Arthropoda; class Insecta; order Coleoptera; family Lampyridae; genus Vesta; species Vesta saturnalis. Next base: position 528,562 of record JARFJB010001417.1, read on the forward strand.
TATGAATGTTTACGCTATTGGATGCGGAATTCCTTCTCTTTCTATATTGTCAACGCATTTTGTTGTTTTTGTTAGCGTGAATTCAGCATTATTTTATTAGTATTGAGTTTATACGAGACAAGTTTGTGTTTATTTGTTGGCTGTGTAGAGACGGCCTTAGAATTATCCTAGAGCAGGGACCAACTGCTTAAGAGGCAACCAATCAAAGGGGTGTGGAAGGAGCGGTTATGATACTGACTATTATCGAATTTGACTTAATTCGTTTTATTTTTGGATTGAATGTGGTCGAAATCAGAAGGCGAGTACTGATACCTGATAACTCACGGATCAAGGAGCGGAAGCTCGGAAACTTATAACTGTTTACCGCAGTGCGGTCCCAATAATGTGTGAGTGACTTCTGTCATGGACCTGGACCACTTTAAGGACAGGTCATTGTTATAGGCAGCCCGTAAAAGCAATGTGCGCGCACCGCATAGCTCAGTAGTGTGGATGAGATTCATACTTAATGCTGCAAAAAGCCACTCGTCACAACTACAAAAACGTTAAAATCGAGTAAAAATGTCAAAAGGGCGCCACCTGTTAGAAACATTTATAGCGGGAAAACGTCATGTACTAGATCCTAACAGTCGTCTAACAGGAAACCATAATGTTAACTCAAAACAAAATACTCTCTTCCCTGTAAATTCTACTCCAAAAATATTTACGCAAAGTTCACCCAACCTTCAATAAAATTTTAAGCTTCCTACGCCAAATTATGATAATAAAACTAAAAACTCAATTCGATAAACTTCCATGTCAAAATTATTGCCTCAAATAAAAAAAAACTGATCAATGTAGCAATCAATTAGTCAATTGCAAACAAAAATACATCACAACAAAACTAAACGCGATCGAAAATTTTAATCAACGCTTAAAATCGGGGTCGTAGTTCCTAAATTCGAAAAACACGCAGCTACTCGGCTTCAAATAATCAAATTCGCTTACCTGTTTGGAAAAATTCATGATGCATACAGTCGGTATGTTCGCTTCAAAAGAATTGCGACTACTCGCAAAACTATCGTATGAAAAACAAACAGCTGATCGGTCAACGGCCAACTTACTTCATAATCTATATTACATTATCCTTCAAAACATCTTTTACAATAACTTATAACCAAAGTCAAGATGGCACATACTCTAATTTAGACATTCTCATAATCATTACGTTAACGGTTGTCATACATTATAGAAAAAACAAACAAAGAGTTAAAAGTTACCATTCTAACGTTGTGTAAATTAAACAGTTACCGCAAACAAATAAAATTTGGATGTACTCCAAATTAACTAGGCTTTAAAATTTTGTATGAACGTAAAAGTATTTTCGCTGTGAGAAGAGATTAGGATTTATAATATATGTACACTTAAAAAAAATGATGCTCAATTTGTACACACTATTCATATATTACAAACAATAATAAACATGGAAAATTATACAATCAGCAAAGCGTTTAATCACATTGAATGTAACACTTAACATAAAATTTATATATTTTGACTTGGAATAATTCCTGCTGGATTCCAATAACCCCAATTAATCTGTTTCAGATATCATAAATTTTTAATTAACAAGAAAGACGAAAACGTCGAACATCTAAATTTTACAAATTTTGTCATACGCAAATTTTACATAACGTAAACAGAATGAAATAATCAATGCACAGCCCGAGATAATTATTGTACGAATGAATATGCGTTATACATTGAATTGATATTTAGACGTTACTTAAATAATCTCAAACAAAAGGCATATTCATCCCCTTGACTAATACAAATAAACGCTTCACTAAAATCACAGATATAAAAATTCGGAAAAACATAGTTACCTCACAATGCAAAACTCAACCGAACTTCCTTTTCTTTTCACAACGGTACTGAAATGGATATATATTTCATGGATAAAAGGGCCACCAGCTTCTTAGTTTTCTTAGACCATATTTACACAAATTTCACCAACGACAAATCTTTAAACCGATAACATCTGCTTCCATCGACGTATGTACACTAATCTTACTTTAATACTTAATAACGTATATAAATTTATTACTGCGAACGTTATACTTACAAATGACTAATTAACCATTATATTTACATCGAGTTTTTTTTATTTGTGCAGGCGATTTCTGTGTATGCGCGATCGTCATCATTACATGAACATTTTTACTAATACTTCGCAAACAATTCGATAAAAATTCAAAAGAATTAAAGATCGGCACTGCGTCCAATACCTAATCTATGGACGAGATAGCCAACACTGACACGTTAAACGATATACTTACCGGGATGCGTCAAACTTTAAAATATCCCCAATCCACATAAAGGTTCTCTTTCTTACGATAGCTCTATCGCCCACGTAACGCGTAAAACTGTTCAATCTCCACCAGCATATGGTGCATAAAGGGCGTTGCCGCACGAACCCAACTTAATACCACTATATCTAAATGAGAACTAACTACAGAAACACATATCTCCGCATACCTCTTAAATCATCTTCCCTATTGTCATCCGCGGATGTCCAAACTAAAAAATGCAAGCCATACGTTTCACTCGACGAAAACGTGCTACTTCCCAGAACTGATAAGCCCACGGCTTAATTAAAACGGAACATAGTAGAGCAACCAAATCTTACAATCCTCCTAACGTCAATATTAAATGAAACGGTTCGGTGAACTTTAAAAAAGAATTGCGCAACCATTTAACTCAACGCGCCTCAAGGTTAAGTTATCAAAAAAAGACAATTTTATACCCAAGCCTTATACTTCTCAAATTACATTTCATTTAATCGAATTTACTCATTTAAAATTACAAGAGCAGATTGAAGAAAGAAATGAAGTCACTGACGGTGCCTGATATAGGTTTGATTTTAATTCAACGAGCTATATTTAATAATACTTAAAATAACTAAGAATATAATATAAAAAATTTCAATTTACTAAACCAATGAAACCGAAAGAAAAATACCTATCTGACCCTCCCAATACTCTTTTAATTTTAAGTACATCGAAAAGAAAACTTTTAAACAAATTCAATCCTCAATATATTAACGCGTGGAAACAAAACATTTTAAACCTAATGATTTTTAAAACCAAATTTCGAAAAACGAGAAGAAAGTACTTTTACTTAAAATTTTCACACCCGGTGACACCATGCCATGGTGGGTTTCTGCTAACCCTGTACTAGGTTCGAGGTCCTACAGTTCTCGCCTGTGCCGTAGGCTGTAATGCGGCACAGTTGCGTGTGTAATTATTGTTGTCTTTATAATAGTGACTGGAGCTAATCCATTCTCCATCACACACCCTTAGTGGTGGCTCCTGCGACATGTACTTGTGGGTGTGTATTATTGTGTATGTTGCATGATCAAAACGGAAGTTATGCAATATTGATTGAACTGTTTCAAATATATTCAGTACTATTGCTGTTGACTCAAAAAGTATAAGATTCATTAAATTAGTGAACAATATCCATGTATGAATATGTATCTCGTAACAGGAATTCAAATATTAAAGAATTAAGATACACCACTGGTCGGGGTTGAAAATAAATTGCAAATACATTAAAGCATTTTGTATAAATATAGATTAATGTTGATATTAAAAATAAATTAACATTCAATTCAGAATTTATAAAATATGAACCGTCACTGATCAAACCGTGACTTATTTTGGTTTGAAGGACAAAATATAGAGGTAAAATGAATACTAAATTCATCAAAAAATAATACCTTTATATAAAATCAATTAAAAATTGTTGTTCCAATTGATTTTGATCGGATAAAAAATGTAACTCAGTTGTATCAAGCTATATAAATTATACAAAAATTATAAGAATGAAATTTCGCAGTAGTGCTTACAAATTATTTAAAATATTATGTAGTTCTATGCGTAAAATTTACACCACGGGCTAGGAAATTAATCAAGACTTTCTAGAAAGCAGGTTTTATGCATTTTCATTGGTAGTAGGAAATATTCTTACACCTTCAAGGGTAAATATCTCTAATAGGACTAAGCAATGAGGGCTAGTCAGTCTGTGATTTTACATCAATGCGGAAATGTTGAAATTTTGAATTTTCGGCCATTTTTATTATTTTAATATGAAATTGTAAAAATTCCAAATGTTAAAATTGTCACCAATAATTTAAACATAAGGTTGTGAAATCTATTTGTGTTTATATGCAGGATTTAAAGGGCCAAGTGTTAAATTGTGAGATTTGGTTAAAAATATAAATGTATATAATGCATTTAAGTTGGAAAGTCTATATTCAGCAAAGAAAGTGTTCTATACTCGCTTTGCTTCAAGGGAACTAATAAATAAAATGATTTATATTTATAATTACCATATGAAAGTAAATGGTAAATTGATATGGTCTACACTTATTTGGTTATAATTGAAAATCCAAACGACTTGTTAAATCGTAGGTATTTAAGCTTGGAAACTTACAAACAAGTAGGTGAATGTAAACGTTTTAAATAATTTCACCTTAAATTGGGAAAGCATTCCAAAATAAATAGTGTAGTTCAAATATACCATAACTTATTATATACATGTAAGTGAATACAGCTGATTCTAGTAAAAAAAGGGTGTCAAAGTACTGAAAGGAAAATGAATTGGTTTGTCAAGAAACCAATTACAGTTCAAGGTGATTGAAGCATTCTTATGCCACACCTACCTTGGGATATATACTAGTGTTGGAACATATAGTGAACTAAAAGGAAACAGAACTGTGGGTTATTACTGCAATGATATAAGGTATTTTATATTCTTGCATAATATTACAATAAGTAAATGGTCGCGTGCTGAAAGTAGAATTCATCTATTTTAGATTGATTAAGTTTATTGATAGAGTAAATAGATTGTATCAGAACTTGACCATTAAATCTATATGTTATAAGTACATTCATTATATAGCTGGATTTAGGGTTGATAGGATCATATATAGAAGTCAATGTTTATGTCTGTGAGGTTATTCAATAAATTCGTTACACTTATATTTAATGTTTAACTTAAATTGGTGTAATCATGTTGTATCTTGGAGTTCATTATTAGAGTTTAATTCAAATAAAAGTAGACAATACCACGATATTAGGCTGGAAAGAGGTATTTGTACTGACTTAATTTGTGGTAGAGAACAAAGCTTTCAATGATACTTAAATTAATTATGGCAGAGAAATTCTCTAATTTTGACAGTAAATATAAATTTTCCAATACCTCAATTGTTTTAGTTTTAAAAAGATCAAAGACATAATTTATTTGTCGTTGTTTCTCAATAAAGGGAGCGTGTTACACACCAGTGTATAGTATTAGTTCAGTCCAGGAATAATTTGACTGTAAATCAATATTCATGACTAAAGTCGATTAATTTGATTAAACTGACCAATTTCTCACCATATTTATATTAACAGATTGAGGAACCTTCTACTATTATTACGTTGAATGATTGAGAAATAAAGTCAACACTAACTTGAATTACAGTTAGTTTGATTAATGCAATATAATTCTTAAAAATAAAACATTAGTAATAAAGCTCGATTCACAATTCAAGTTAAGATACCTTACCAGAGTTGGTCATGATTAGTTCCGATTAGAAATTAGCTTGGGTTAGTATCAGTACTCGATATCGGAGATAAGTTTTGAGCTTGCTGAATAAATATTCAAAACCACTGAATTATTGTTATTTGTTAAAGTTGGAATGTAAATTATAATTACAAGACGTTTACGTATTAAAAAAGACTAGCCTGGGTAAATAATATAATTTATGACTCTAATAAATTGCAGTATAGACTACTTCTTCCAATTTAATAAATATCTTCTTTCCACAAAGTGTAAGGAAGTAACACTGACAGAACTAATGCTGACTTGCTTAAAAAGTCACTAACAAGACACTGTACGATCACCAAAAATAAACAAGGACGGATACTCAAACACCTTGACACAAAATGTTCGGAATGCAGCAATCAACAAAATAAAAATCCAAAGATTGACGAATTTTAGCAGCGTAGTCTGGTCGAGCTACATCATGTTGGAACCACATCTCTTGAAGAGCCAAGGAAATATTTTACAACAATTTGTATAAACTATTTGGAGGAAACTGGAGATTAACCATACCTTTCAAATATTGGTCATAATAGAATTTACTTATGATATGCGCGGGTCGATAATCCCCGCTGATATATTCACAAACCATTTACACCGTTTTTATGGAACGTGGCTTCTTCCAAATGCATGATCTCATTAAGAAGGTTTACGTCACGATTAATGCTTTGAATCGTCGACTGACGAAAATATCAATCTGTTCTTGAAAACTTTTTCGTGGATTTACTGATGAAATTGTATTATTGACACTTGTGATTTTTATAATGCACCGTATGCACCGAAGATCTACTAATATGGGTAGTTCTACTAATTTGTCGCACATTGGACTGTGGATTGTCCTGCACAGATAACAATATTTGCGACTGGTTTTCGTATGTGCGTGCAAAATAGTTACGGTTTAATTTTTGAAATTCAACAGGGTCAGCTTTCGTAAATCTTTGCAGTACCAACTAAAGTACCTTCTCACTTAGACGTCTCTAATCTATACATCTATATCTAGATATATATATATATATATATATATATATATATATATATATATATATATATATATATATATATATATATATTTAAACAAGACAATTTTTCTTTGAAACTTGTGTAATTAAACGCACAAATTGATTCAACGTTTCGGGAACGTGCTTTGTTCCCTTTGTCAAGAATTTATTTTGACAATTACAGAAATTGAAGTAAGGTAACTATTTTGAACAAGTACAAAATATGAAACAAGGTAACTAATTTAAATTTAATCTGGACGGTGTGTTTGACTTCGGGTAGTGGGTCTAGTACATGATGTAGAAGGTGCAGAAGTGGGAACGTCAGGAACAGTTGCAGCGTAAGTGTTTGAAATTTCTGAAAGATTTGGAGTTGGTTGAAATTTCGAATCAACTTGTTTAATGATATTCTTCCAAATTTGTGGCATTCTAGAAGTGTCATCTCGTTTATTGAGGGCGTTTGGTCTTCTTTCAATTTCAACTGCTTCTCTAATAATTCTTTCTTGTAAGGTATATAGAGGTGCAATTAAACGGATATTGTTGGTGTTAATTTGGTGTCCTGTATCTAAATGATGTGCAGCTAAAGACGATGATGGATTGTGCTGCTTAATTGCTAGTTGGTGTTCATCGGCTCTCGCACATAATATTCTGTTAGTTTGTCCGATATAAGTTCTTCGACAGTTGTTGCACGGTATCTCATACACTCCTTGGTTTTCATTAGAAATTTTGTCTTTGGGGTTTCTTAAAAGTTGGGACAAAGTTAAATTTGTTTTGAATACCGGTCTGAAGTCGTTTTTGGGAAATTTCTTTGCGATTCTGTCTGTAATTCCTTTTATATAAGGTAGAATAACAGGAATCTTGTGTTCATCGTTAGACAAGTTATTACTTCTTGGTCTTCTTACTTCGTTGGTAATTTTCAAAATTTCTTGATCTTTGTATCCATTTTGAACTAGTATTTTATTAATAGTCTTCATCTCTTCCGTTTTAGAATTTTGGTCAGATAAGTGGTAAGAGCGGTATATCAAGGATTTCATAACGCTACGTAATTGACCAGGATGGTGATGCGAGAGAGTTCAAGTATCTATTCGTATGAGTTGGTTTTCGATAAACTTTGTGTGTAAATTTACCATTAGGAAGTCTTGTTATTAGGGTGTCCAAAAAAGGGAGTGAATTATTTTCTTCAACTTCCATAGTAAATTTGATGTTGTCGTGAATGTTGTTAATATGTCCTAGAAAACGGTTCAAGTTTCCTTTTCCATGGGGCCAAACTACAAATGTGTCGTCAACATAACGAAACCAACATTTAGGTTTTAAATCTGCAGAATTTAAAGCAGTGGTTTCAAAATCTTCCATATATACATTCGCAAAAGCTGGAGAGATGGCGAGCCCATAGGTGCTCCTTGAATCTGCTTGTAGAATTGTCCTTTGTATGTAAAATAGGTTGAGTGCATGCAGTGGTTTATCAATTTGAGTATATCTTGGTTTATTGAGTGTTTTTCTTTTAGAATTTTCATCGTGTCTTCAATAGGTATTTTGGTGAAAAGTGACGTTATGTCGAAGCTAACAAAAATGTCATTTGGAGCCAAGGGTACAATTTTAAGTTTGTGTAGAAAATCATAAGAGTTTTTGATGTAGGATACAGCATTTTCACAAATCGGTTGAATAATTTTTGCTAGATAACGAGCAAGGTCATGAGTCGGAGAATTGAATGCACTGACGATAGGGCGTAATGGCCAGTTTTCCTTATGTATTTTTGGGAGTCCGTATATTTTGGGGATTCTTGAACTCTTCTCTCTTGGAATTAGTTTCTGTTTTGTTTCTTTGTCTAATTTTGTAGAATTAATGAGAGATTTTGTTGTTTTTTCTATGTAGGTGGTAGGATTGCACTGATTTTTCTTATATTCTGAAGAAGTTAACAGTTCAGACATCTTGTGGTGATAGTCTTTAGAGTTGACAATGACAGTAGCGTTTCCTTTGTCAGCGGGTAGTATTAATATTTGGTCGTCATTTTTGATTTGGTGTAACATTTGGAGGTCTTGTTTGGTGATGTTTTGTTTGGGAAGTTTGCAGTTCTGAAGAATGTGTGCTACGTTGAGCCTAATTTCGTCAGCGACCCTAGATTCTGTATCCTTTAAGGCATATTCTACGTTGGTAATGATGTTTTCTACGGGAATCCGTTTAGGAGTGATGGCAAAATTTATCGAAAACCAACTCATACGAATAGATACTTGAACTCTCTCTCGCATCACCATCCTGGTCAATTACGTAGCGTTATGAAATCCTTGATATACCGCTCTTAGCACTTATCTGACCAAAATTCTAAAACGGAAGAGATGAAGACTATTAATAAAATACTAGTTCAAAATGGATACAAAGATCAAGAAATTTTGAAAATTACCAACGAAGTAAGAAGACCAAGAAATAATAACTTGTCTAACGATGAACACAAGATTCCTGTTATTCTACCTTATATAAAAGGAATTACAGACAGAATCGCAAAGAAATTTCCCAAAAACGACTTCAGACCGGTATTCAAAACAAATTTAACTTTGTCCCAACTTTTAAGAAACCCCAAAGACAAAATTTCTAATGAAAACCAAGGAGTGTATGAGATACCGTGCAACAACTGTCGAAGAACTTATATCGGACAAACTAACAGAATATTATATGCGAGAGCCGATGAACACCAACTAGCAATTAAGCAGCACAATCCATCATCGTCTTTAGCTGCACATCATTTAGATACAGGACACCAAATTAACACCAACAATATCCGTTTAATTGCACCTCTATATACCTTACAAGAAAGAATTATTAGAGAAGCAGTTGAAATTGAAAGAAGACCAAACGCCCTCAATAAACGAGATGACACTTCTAGAATGCCACAAATTTGGAAGAATATCATTAAACAAGTTGATTCGAAATTTCAACCAACTCCAAATCTTTCAGAAATTTCAAACACTTACGCTGCAACTGTTCCTGACGTTCCCACTTCTGCACCTTCTACATCATGTACTAGACCCACTACCCGAAGTCAAACACACCGTCCAGATTAAATTTAAATTAGTTACCTTGTTTCATATTTTGTACTTGTTCAAAATAGTTACCTTACTTCAATTTCTGTAATTGTCAAAATAAATTCTTGACAAAGGGAACAAAGCACGTTCCCGAAACGTTGAATCAATTTGTGCGTTTAATTACACAAGTTTTAAAGAAAAAATGTCTTGTTTAAACATTAATACTTGTGGAAATCTAAATAGAAACATATATATATATATATATATATATATATATATATATATATTGCGTGTGCGTGTGCGTGTGCGTATGCGTGTGCGTATGCGTGTGCGTGTGCGTGTGCGCGTGCGTGTGAGCGTGCGTGTGCGTGTGCATGTTCGTGTACGTGTGCATATAAATTCGAGGTTGAAGTCTATAAAACGTAATTTAGTTCTATGATTTAACTAAGAACGAAATCATTTTACCCGATCGCTTAAAATGTTCTGTTTAATAATCGTGGTTCTGAACAGGCTAAGTTTTTCCGAATGAACTAGAGTACTCAGGAATAGCGATGAATAGGGGGATATTTGGCTGCCAAGCGATACCTATGAACGACACCTCTAACTTTTTCATATCATAAGTGAGAATAAAACTGGAACCGTAAGACCATTCCAGAGTTTAGAAGTCGTGTAGAGAAATGTGAGTTGCGCCCATTTGGTACGCCAAATAGACATTTGCACTACATATTGGTGATGTGAATGAGAAAAAACCGAGTATTCCTAACAAAGATGGTTCCAGATAGCATTAAGAAATGTAATTCGGCAGCACAATAACCATTGCAATACAGATACGCAGAGAAGGACGTAAAACGATCCTTCTACGTTCAAGGGAACTGTATGTCAGAAGTTAAAGACGAGTTATTCTTGTGCCTGATAGCACCAACCCAGAAGTGAGAATTATATTTTTGATGAGATCAGATTTGGACCTTGCATAGTAAAAGAGTTGTCAGAAAGTAGAGTACTGCTTAGATCTGTACAAAAAACTTATTTTTTGAGCAGCATGGTCAAGCTATGATTGTTTTGAAGATACAGTCATTTCCAGCATAGTGACAAAGTCTGAAAATTTAAGATCTGAACCATTCATACTTTCGATAGGAAATAGTCGACCTGAAAATCTTAAAACTTTAAAACAGCGTATCCTAGACAGCTTTAGTAGAAGGTGCCGAAATTGAAAAAGTATTTGTTTCGTTGTGTTGTGCTTTGTAAAAGAAAGACTACTTATCTAATTATTAACTCAATGTAGGAAGGGTACTGTAAGCTCAGTAGGTGAAAATGTGTTAGATATGCTGCACATCCGTGCGCGACAGCGGTGCAGTTAATTCGTCTCGCCCTTCTCGCTCCTGTATGGAGTTAAGTGCGTGGTCTATGACCTTTTGCAGATGCCTTCCGCACTCATCCGCTAACCAGCTGTGAGGCAGTTGCACAGTTAAAAGTGGGGAGAGTGCCTTATACCATTTTGGATATAAAAAGTGCTAGAGTAAGGATTTTGAATTTGAATCTGATTGTGAATCATGGTTGGCCTTATTCTCTCGACCGGTTAAAATAAATCTATTTTCACTGTAGTAAAGTTGTTGAAATCATCCACGAATGTACTGTTATATAAGACTGCATGATACACGCACACGCACACGCACACGCTCACATACATGCAGAAATACGAATACAAACACAGGAACAGCCGGGCACGCTAATGCACACGCATGCAGACACGCAACAAGCAGGTATACCAACAATAGAACAAACAAAGTGTAAGTGATGCTTCTTCAGTTCATAATTAAAACACATGTAATAGTAAACTCGAGACTGGTATTTAAAAGTTCTCAACAAAACTATTTCCAAGGCACTTACGGTTAAAGGCTCTTCTTCGTCGTGCTTGAATGAAAATTTCTACTTAAGGTAATATACTCATAGTATTTAAGCTAAATATTGTAAACTAAAAATTCTTCAATAAATTGGAGTGGGTATAGCACCCCAGCAAGTTACTGAATTTAAAGCATTCAGTAGTATTTTAAATAAATACTAAAGGTGACCTTTAGAAAGGGCAAGTTAGAGGTTAATACCTCCTTAGAGGCTATTAGTTGTTGTACATGTAACGGGGTTGCTTCAAAAAAATACTAACACATGTCAAAATATTAAAGGGATGCCACTGAAGAGAACACTGAAATTGAAAAGGAACACGTTATTACATACCACCTCAATAACCTAAAAATCAATTTAATTCATCGTTTTTATTATTTAATTAAGCTAACTATGATAACCTTGTCCCAAATGATAACTTGAAACACATAGTAGGCCAGTGTTTAAAAAACTAACAGTTGTGCTAATTTTATAACGTTGCCAAAATGCCTCGTAAATTTAGTAATCAAGGATATGATGTTTCTTTATGATTTCTACAATGGTAGTACTGTTCGCGTAGTAGAGGACTATCTACGTCGCTTTCCACATAGAAGAGTTCCTTACAGGCAAGCGTTTGTTTTAAACTATTTTTAGAGGTGCTGGTGAAACTGGGATGTTTCCAAGTGCAAGTATTGTTTCTCAAAAACAGCACGGGCTCGGTTTGCGACTTGAAGAAGATATTCTGGATGTTGCAGACAATTATCCAGAGATAAGTACAAGGTGCATCGCATTCCAATTACAAATTCCACAAACAATCATCGTTCGCTAAAACTCGCTACCAGATAAATTTATAAATGAGCAAATAAGTGTATCGAAGTGGGAGGTGACGTTATCGAAAATTTGTTATGGATTAATGATATTTCTTTACATTGTTTGTTTTCTTTATTAGTTTTGTAATAAACTTTTCTTCAGTTTTTAAGTTACAATTAATCAAAGTATCTCTGAACCAAACAAAAATCGGAGTAGAACATATGTGCTTATTTTGAAAATTTAGGCTCCTGAACATGTCCTTCTCCTCCTTAATCACCCTGTATATCATATTTGCATGTTGTGATTCAGAAAACTGAATTATTCAGTTATTCTAAATGTAGAAAATAATGACTACGTTCGGCATAGCGTCAAAGCGGAATACTTTGCAAATTCTACATTACTATAGGCATAATTCTTACTAACCTTCATTAAGATAGGACAAAAATACGAAGCCCATAATCCTACACCCTTAATATTATCCATTGCGGCTATTTTGTGAGCCATTAAATAGAAGTCATTGTTTCTATCGAGGAGTGAATTACATGTTACTCCAAACATAACTCTTCCAAAAATATCAGTACTGGTTCTTGATACTGCATCATATACATTTAGTATTTTTCCTTCGTTTGTTTTTAAATGCGTTAGTAGATCATAAGCGCATTCATCTACTAATTTTAACATCATACGCAATTTATTTGATGTAAACAATGGACTAAGTGAGGATCTTGTTTGATTCCAACCATCTTTATAAAAGCTTAATCAAAATAAGACAGTATGCTAACCATTTACTTACCGCCCATAATAAATATGTTCTTGGCCCATAATTTGTCAACATCTGGCGGAACACACGTGGAATGATCTGTGAAAGAATCAAAATCTCTTACTGTAATTTGTTTCACTAACTCTGGATCTCGAATAAGAAGAACTGGTTGAAAGAATTGATAAGCTCCAATGTATCTAAACGATAAAAGAATAATTTTCTATTAGTCAAATAATATTTACTTACCTTGAATTTGGAAACTGTTTATATATACTCTCCAATTTACTATCATTGTGATTCCGGCGAAACATATTCTCAGAAAAATTATAGAAGCAATGTGCTAAGTTAACGTATGGTATGCCTTTGTCTTTCCAGTAGTTCCAAATTTTCATTAATTTAAAAATAAGAGCAATTAGGAATATATGGATAAGTATTATTACAAGCCACATTTTTAAGCTACTAAATACGATAAGGTCTTGACAGTTTATTAAATATCATTCACTCAAGGTTATTATCTAATATCATACAATTAGTTACAACTAAAGCTAGGGTCCACTACTTAATTTACTTTGGTTATTACGTAAAAATAATTATCTTTTGCCGAATGCAAGGTTCAAGTCAAAAGTATACACTTAACAGATATTAAGACATATGTTGATACAATTCCGACCTAGAGTGAAATTGATTGCTACAAATGATTCAAACTGAAACAGATACTGTTTATTTTCCAGCGCGTGGTTCTTTAATCAGTTGCATATCAGAAAGCTTGGTTTATCTTATACAACATAATACTAACTACTTTAGATAATTCTATTACTCTTATTATTATTAAATTTATTAATTGGATGAACGAACAGTGACTATAATTTGTATTTTATCACAAGCTTAAACTCACACTTACGCTTCCGATGTGAGGCAGTGGCGTACTAAGACGTGTTCCGTGGGTTCCACGGAACACGGGCCGGGCTTCAAAGGGGCCCGGTGATCTCTGAATAAAACCAACCAGCACAAGGGTTTTTTACAAAATATTTGCTATGAGAAGTAAAACTACGTAGTATAAAATTGAATGTTTATGGTCATTATTCCAATGGCGCGCACGTCGCCTTTTATAACTTATAGCGGTCACTACCATTTCTTGTTTAGTGTGCAACTTGTACAATGTAGCTTATTTGGTTTTTATGAGTTTATGACTGAATACTTCTCACACTCTGAATTTGCCTGTGGTTAATACTTACAAATATGTATACCCTTTTTCTAACAAATGCAAAACAATGTTTACTTACAGAGAGAAGTATAATAAAATATCTACAATATTTACAAGACAGGCGCATTCTAAATAAAAGTTGTTTTGCTTTTGTTAGAAAAAGGGTATTTTCAAGAATTACCAACAAGCAGGTTATGGGAACTACACTCATGAACTCATATAAACCAAATGTTCGTTTAAAGGGACGCACAGACCAACGCGAATTATCCGCTGACGCTGCGAATATTTCGCGGAGATAAATTCGCAGCGCCGCATAGACGTGGTGGTTTATGGACAATCACAGACCTGTGCGTCACCTTTCGCGTTGCGTCTGCGAGTATGCAGCGTTTTTATTCGTGGCGTATACCGTCCGCTGCTGACTGCGTTATATTACGCACCGTAATTAATTTCGCACATTCGAACAATGGGAAGTACTGAAAAATTAATTTCAATTGTGAAAAAATATCCTATTTTGTACGATCATACCAATCCAGAGTACAAAAATATAAGAGCAAAGGATAATATATGGATGAAAACAGGAAAAGAATGTAATGAAAGCGGTATTAATTATTGACCATTTTATTATATTTTATATTAAATTTCAAATTTATAAAAAGGTATAGTAACTGCAAACTTGAATCTAAAAAAGTGATGTTTCTGTGAATTATGCTCTATTAACCTAATAAAAAAATAACTGATCTTTGAAGTCGAGGATAATCTGAACTATTTTTGTTTGGCACTTATTGACGTATCTATAAAAATAAAGTGGTGGGGGTTATTCAAAGGTTTCTTTAAATCACTCCCCGTATCTTAGAAACGGCTAATCCGATTTTAACAAACTTGGGCGCGTTGAAAAAAGCTTTTCTTGGGCTACAAATTTTAAAATAATTGAAGTTTTGTTTGTTTCACATGTCAGCGCTAGAGGGCTTTGTTCGACATTCCGACGGAAACGGTTAATTTTCGAAAAAAAATTAAATGCATTGGTACAACTTTTTTTGCATGAACAAGTGGCTAAATGATGCCTAAACAAGCTCGCGAAAACCGCATTTCGATATCTTGTTCCTAACCTAAAATATCGGCCAAAGAAAACTTTATGCGAAAATCCCTTAAATTTTTATATTTTTTTAACTATATTTTTCTGAAATCGTTTCTATTATGTAAGTTGTGGCCCTAAAAAGGACCGATTTAAAGGAGGAAGGTTTTTAATGTCCCCCTAAATGCTCGAAATGCTGACCATCACTGTGCATTGCTGAGGCCTCTTATGGGTAGACAAAATTGTAGCTTCAATTTCGGCTCTGAATAAGTTACCTAGAAATTGCGATTTTAAATCTTGTAAATTTATTCACCAGAATAAAATCACCCTTTTTGAAATTACTACGGGGAAGTAAGCAACGCTAAAAGTTATACGAAAGGCCTATTTTTTGTTTGTTTAAATGCATATTCACTATGGATATATACGAAAAATACAATTAATGGAAGCAGGCAATGGAAACAGATACCTAAACAAAACATGCATAATCCTCAAATTGTCAATAGTTGTCAATACTTTCGCATTACTTTGAGCAATTTTTATACTTTCAAAATGTGTTTTACGAATAATGAAGCGAACGGTTCAAAATATTTTGAAGGACCATAGGTAAGTTCTAATGGCCATCAAAATATATAGGTATTCGTTTAAACTTTTTTAATTACTTTAAGAATGCACTCATATCGTGTCACTTTGCATCAGACCTTGAAAGAGGAAGATTTTGATCGAAGGTTAGACTATTGGCATTGGATGTCAGGCATGATACTTTATGGACCGATGAAGCCACCTTCAATAGTGACGGGAGAGTCAATCTGCACAATATGCATTATTGGTCTGCAGAAAATCCCCATTGGTTACGTGAAGTTCAGCACCAAGGACGTTGGAGTTTAAATGTATGGTGTGGCATACTTGGAGGCAGAATTATTGGGCCATGTTTTTTCGAGCAACCCCCTAAATGGCAATGTATTTCTTGACTTTTTGGCCAATCAATTACCGTTGTTGTTGGAAGATGTGCCTCTGGAAACAAGGCAAAAATGGTTTTTGCCGTTGGATGGTTGCCCAGCACATTTTGCTATTAATGTGCGAGAGCATATTAATGCAGTATTTCAACAGCGGTGGATTGGAAGAGGAAGTCTGTTTCCATGGCCTTCGCGATCGCCAGACTTAACTTGCCTGGATTTTTATTTATGGGGGCGCTTAATGGGCGTCGTGTTTAAAGCTGCAGCTTTGTCTAGTCATGAGAGGCTTCAGCAATGCATAGACCGTGATGGTCAGCATTTCGAGCATTTACGGGGGCACTAAAAACCTTCCTTCCTTAAATCGGTCCTTTTTAGAGCCACAACTTATATAATAGAAACAATTCCAGAAAAATATAGTTAAAAAAAAATTTAAATTTAAGAGATTTTCGTATAAAGCTTTCTTTGGTCGATATTTAGGTTAGGAACAAGATATCGAAATGCGGTTTTCGCGAGCTTGTTTAGGCATCATTTAGCTACTTGTTCATAAAAAAAGTCATACCAATGCATTTAATTTTTTTGCGAAAATTCACCGTCTCTGTCGGAATGTCGAACAAAGTCCTCTAGCGACGACATGTGAAACTAGCAAAACTTCAAATATTATAACATTTGTAGCACAAGAATAGCTTATTTCAACGCGCCCAAGTTTGTTAAAACCTACTTAGCCGTTTCGAAGATACAGGGGGTTATTTAAGGAAACTTTTGAATACCCCCCACCACTTTATTTTTAGACATACGTCAAAAAGTGCCAAACAAAAAAAGTTCAGATTATCCTCGACTTTAAAAATCAGTTATTTTTTTATTAGGTTAATATAGCAGAATTCACAGAAAGATCACTTTTTTACATTCAAGATTGTAGTTACGCCCCCTAGCGGCCATTTCAGAAACTTGAAAATATTTTCCAGGTTTTTATATTGGCCGTTTTAGTAATATTTTTTTGCGCAAGCCTTTACGATGGATAGTTTCCCAGATACAGTACCTCGCATTCTTAGTTGGCCACCCTGTACATATCGTTATGTATTAAATACGTATTTAAATTTTTTTAATAAATTTAGTCGCGCAAAAAACGTCATAAACATCTCGAACATTAAGGACTACTGATATCAGACAATAATTGGAGTCAATACAATACAATAACTTGCTATACACCAGTGTGTTAGATAAGAAATGTGTTAAGAAATAGTTATTTTTTTTTGTATTTACAGTAGTAAATTTTTTTCAAATATCGTATCCCTTGTAATACATATTTGTGTATTTTTAAGAATTAAAATAATCCATAAACTTTTCTCGAATAGAAAATGAAAATGTTTCTACCCGTCTTGGATCATTCCCTAAATTAGTAAAAGCTCCAAGTTCAGCTTTTGGTGGCTCCTAAAAATCCACGAATTGATCGTCGCATTTTATTGTATGTAAAAAATTGTACAAGATACAACTTGTTTTTACAAGCAGGGTAGTAGTAGTTACTTTTGTTTCTATTGACCTATAAAATATTCGATGATTAGATTTGTTTCAAATCTCTGTGCCATATTGGAAGCCCCGAAAATACCACCATCGCTATTTTTTCCAAAATCACCAATATCGACGCAGATAAATTTGTAATCTGGGCCAACAGTAGTCAGCAACAAAATTGCTACTTAAATAGTACCAGTAATTGGATCCAGTATCCAGTCTTGTCTGGAAACTTGATGATAACATGCTTGCCGTCTATACTTCCAATACAGTTGGGAAATCTCCATACATTTTTAAATCCTTGTGCGGACTGTTTCCAAATTTCGGTTGTAGGTTCTGGTAAATATGTATTTCTTAATTTTCTGCATACAACCTCGCAAACTTCAGTTACGATTTGACTTACTGTTTAAAATCCAGCTCGAAAACTATGATCAATTGTGTAGAAAGTATCACAAGTAGCCAGAAATTTGTAAGCATACATTTTTGTTTCAGGAGAAGAACTTGAAAAAAGTGTAAAAATTTGAGGGATACATATGCAAAATATATTAGGAGTACCAAAATGAAAAATGGTCAAGCTGCAACTAAAACCAAAATATAGGTATAGGCACTTCACATGGAAGCTTTTCGACTTTTCCTAACGTTTGCTAAAACTATCTCTAACGTGAGTAAAATTACTTCTGTACCAGGTACTTCTGAGAGTGTAACTGTCAGTGTGGATGAGGATTTTGAAGCTGAAAATACTCAATTACGTTCAGAAAACAATTCTATTGGATCTACAGTAGATACGGAACTGCAAGATACACACCCAAAAGTTATTAATAATAGTAAGTCACCACATATAACACAATCAGTGTTGGAACCGCCAGATCTTGCAACACCAACTACTACTAAAGTACCAACAAAGGAAAAAAAAAGGGAAAAAGTGTCTCAACCTTCGTTTTCTGTTGGAGATATAAAATATTATGAAAATAAAAATAAGAGAGAACATAGCGCGATTGATTCTCCTTGTTAGCGCATGCTAAAACAATCAAAACCTTCCAGATGAAAAAAGATGAGATGAAATTTCAAATAAGCTAAATTACGTCACTCTTATTGCCGATTAGAAAATTTAAAAGTGTTTAATTAGCATGGCTATTAAATCCATGCTGGTAAAAGCCAATATAACGTGAGTACATGTGTGAGTAATTGAACATACAAATAAATCAGGCATAA
This sequence comes from Vesta saturnalis, assembly GCA_036346205.1. Classification (NCBI taxonomy): domain Eukaryota; kingdom Metazoa; phylum Arthropoda; class Insecta; order Coleoptera; family Lampyridae; genus Vesta; species Vesta saturnalis. The sequence goes on from JARFJB010001417.1 coordinate 547,591, forward strand.
TTTTTCGAATGTATAGGTGGAGACCGTTTAGATAGAGAATTTGCCTGTATAAAAAAGCTAGTGCATCAGTGTAGAATATACCAGTGATTGCAGTTTTTTTTCACCTAATATTTAATTTAGACCTTAATGTATTTTGCAGCAGCAAAATTTTAAAATATTTGTAAACACATTAATTAACACGATGTCTACGACTTCCCCATTTATAGTGAAATTGTATAACTGTTTAATAATAATAACTGCTTTCCATAAAAACAGTTTTATCATGCAGGTGAGATCATTTTAAATGTATGTTGTAAATAACAAACATCGTTTTATATAAATTCATATAAGGTCGTTCCAAGTAGTCTGCGAAAGGGAAAGGCAAATACGAGTTACAGTAAGTGTGATAGAGATAATTAGGTTTGTATATTTACATTCTACAAATTACTTAATGATGGGAAAGCCAATAGCCAGTTTTATATCAACTATTCATAAGTAAAAACACAATACAGGTTTAGTAAGCTGTATAAAATATTTCAATATTTAGTTTAGTTTAGTTAAGTTCTCCAACACAGTTATTATTAGAACAGCCTAAAGAAGAACACATCTGAAGGTATGCGTATTATTTTTAATATATATTTTACTTGATATCGTTCACAAAAATTCTAATAAAGATTTTATGGTGTTATTATCCTTATAGGAGGTGAACGTCATAAACCAACCAGCTCTGCATCAGCTCTTATTCTACTCAATCTCTACTCATTTGTTTAGCTAATTAGATAAAGGTGTGAGTGTTACGCTATTTGTTAATTAATTAATTAATAGCATTATGCAGTACGTATTTGTTGGTTTTAAACTTCGTAGTTATTGATTCGCATATAATAATAATAAACCGTTAAAATATTTTGTCTTGCATTTCCGTTATAGCAATTTGGTATTTTGAACTGTGGTTGATTTTGAGCAAGCAAGCTGTAATTAATGAAAACATCAGTATTTTTTGAACTGTAAGCTGGTTTTCGTAAACTGTAAGGTATGATCTGATTTTATTGAGATTGATTTAGTTGATTGAGATTGATTTGATTGAACATGATTTGTTTGGTTGAGATTAATATACTTAATTAATTTGATCTGATTGGTTGATTTGTTTGCTTGTTTGAGAAAGAGACGAGAGGCGTGCATGATCAACTTCTATTGCATAAAATGTTCATTAGTCTATACACCACTAGATGGCGTCACAAACAAACAAACCCTAATTCGTCCTAGAAATATACCGCTAGGTGACGCTACCTTTATTAGAGAAAAAGTATTCATTAGTCCATACACCACTAGATGGCCCTACAAACAAAGTCAAGTTTCGCAGTAAGGGGGCCACAAGAGGGTGCAAACCTAACACAAGTTCTTATAGCTGTCTTACACGATAGCATTAGGTCCCCTTATTAGAACATTTCAAATTTCCTACCGTAATCATTGCAGAGCCTTAGACCTCCAATCAGAGCTCAGAAGCTAAGAACCAACCAGAAAGTAATCAGGTAAAAGGGGCTGTCCTTAGGACTACCATTTACAACATTGTGCGCACGAATTTGTCTACCTTCCAGGGGCTGAACTACCAAAAAGGCTCGTAATACAACCAAAAGGGTCCTAATAAGGGTATACATTCAGTTTCTAATTTTGTAACATCATTTGATCCATATGCTTAAAAATACACATAATTTTGTAATTACCAAAACTTTTCTTAATAGTTTTATTTTTAACTTAGATGTGGAATGATATCTAATTCTTTATATTTTTATAGAATCCGTTGTTCATGACAAAATATAATAAATAAAAGAAAAAAACTGTTTATTTTTTTTTACCTTAATGCAATCGCAAGTCGTTCTTTTGGTGAAATTTCTTCGCGATAATTTGTATCAGATTTCCGAATATCATCTGTGATGAGATCTAAAACTTTATCAAAACACTCACTTGTTATTCCAAAATAAATATAAAATCTTTTTCATCGTTTCGAAGCTCTGGCATCAAGGTGTAAAATTCGCCGTATGTTTCTAAATTAATGTCATGTACCCACTTTCTTTTTTCCTGAAAAAAAGGGATAAATTTATCCACATAAAACACTATAAGTACATAATCGTAAGTTGTGGTAAAAAAAATACTAACTTGGCATTTTCTTCCGCCTCCAAGGTAAGTAATAAAATAGCCTCTTCTTTGTCTGATGAAGTATACATTTAAAGAAAATAACAATTTTACCATTATTTGCACTGACGCTCTGGTGTGAATAAAAAATAAATTTTCTCTGCCGCGCTGCGTGCGAATATTATCGCCGCGAAATATTCGCAGCGTCAGCGGATAATTCGTTGGTCTATGGTCAGCTTAGTTTAGTATTTAGATATGTTGAAATCATTAAAACCGATAAAATGGTTTCAAACATTTTAATTAAGGAATCATTTTTAGGATTTATTTCAGTGGAAAATCAGACTGCAAATTCTTTATATGATAAAATAATTACAGCAATCGCGAATTTGAATCTATCTTTAGATAGACTTCGTGGTCAAGGATATGACATGAGTGACATTTACAATGGCGTTCAAGCGAAAATTTCAGAAGAAATTTAAAATGCACCTTACGTTCACTCCGCCGCACCGGTCAGAATTTGAATTTAGTATTAAATGAAATTAAAAAGCTGGATACAATAAGAATTTTTTTTGATTTTGTCGAAAAAGTGTATACTTATTTTGGAAATAGTTTTTAAAGATGGACTTTACTGTTTTCCGAAAAAAACAAAGAAAAAGATAGCAGCATTAAACTTAAAGAGACTGGTATCTACAAGAAGGTCTTCCAGACATGGTGCATTATATGCTTTACGGTTCAATTTTATTAATATTTTAAAGCACTCATTATAATAATTTTAACATCTAAAATAATAAACGAAATCGACGAAGCGCAATCACTAAAAAAAATTGCATAATTTTGAAACCGTGTTTTTAATTGTATTAGAAACAATAATTTTGCAGTCAGTAGATACTATTTCGAAAGTACTTCAAAGAAAGTCCGAAAATATAGGATGTATATTAGGAAACAAATGTGGATTATTCACTGAGTTTTCAAAATGACAGTTTCGTTCAAAAATATTTTTTGATGACATTAAAAATCATCAAGTTGAAAACCGCGAAGATTATTTCAGAATTAGTGTTTTTTAAAAGAGATATAATTATTTTTCAATTAGAGGTTTGCTGGTCTCTGTACAATAAACGAAACATTCAAAATATTAACTTCTGAAATGTGTGCGCACATACCCACACGCGCACGCACGCACACGCACACACACACGCGCACACGAGCTTCCGATCGACGACTAAATACGAATACCGTCGCATGCGCGATGCATGAAATCGAGCTTCACACTGTTAAAATAAACGTTTCTTACTTAACCCGTCAGTGGTCGCTGTATGAGCAATTTGCTCACAAATTTTATTTACTTGATGCCAATTGTTTGTGGAAACGAGCAGGGCTTTGCGAATTTTTCTACCTGAGTTTTATGGTTTCCTTATGCTTGCACCCCACAGTTCGGTATTGAAACTGTATTTTTCAAGGGTCAGTTAATCATTTGTTCGTGCGCCGTCAACAGTGTGAGCATTTTCCTCATCACGGTTCAACTTTCTTTATATATGCGGTAGGGGTATTTAATGAGAAATAGTAATAATGAAATATAAAAAAAAGATTTATTAAAAATTTATCTAAAATTTAACACTAGATAATGAATGAGTATTCGCATAAAACACTATATACATGTAAATCTCATCAATAGGTATTGTTATCAGTAAAGAAAGTGCAATGTATGCATCTATGTAAAGCCATTGCAACGTTATCTAAAGCGCGCGAAAGTAGTAGACGTGGGAGGTGTTTTTGTGATGTAAGGATATTCTCATGAGAAAAGTATCGATATACCAGTAAACGCTACAAAATGCAATATATACCTTTATTTAATATTTAACAAGTTTTTAGTTTTTTGTGTTAGCAGTCACTATAAGAATATTGTTAGTGCGTTTAGAATGAAGAGAGGAAGAAAGCTGGTTGAAATGACCTTGAGTCGAAATATAGAACTTTCAATTATAGGTATGGAAGTGATACGATAGACAATGATACCGGTAAATACAATAAACCAGAAATAATTCCTTTTTATAACAGCACAAGATGTGGGGTCGATAAGTAACTGTTCAGTAGCTAGAATAAGCTGTCGTTGGCCACTAACTATATTTTTCGGTATACTAAATATTGGAGGAATCAACAGTCAAATTATATACCATGCCAATTAATACTGGTGAAAAAGTAAAACGCAGATTTTTTAAAACATCTGGCTTTGAAACTAATAAAACCACACATTACAATAAGACTAGTACTTACCAATTTATCCCTAGAGCTTTTCAGTTGCGGCACAATGGGTCGAATTTTTGAGACGAATAAAGCATTTTCGTGATAACGGTTGGGAGGTTTTGTACACGGATGAAACATGGTGTGGAGCAAATCATACCAAGACCAAAGGATGGCAGGTAGATGTGTCAACGCAGGAAAGGCATGATAATTTCGATCGTTATCGCGGAGTTTTGCAGGTACACTTAACAAATGTATTTTTTATCATATATACGCCTTCACCACATAAATGCCTTCTGAAAATACGCCATTTCTTTTAGTATGCATGTAATTTATATTCTTGTTTTAAATATTTATAGGAAGTTAACGGATTTAAAGGAGGTATGAAAACAGCAAGCGGTTCTGGAAACCGCTTAATTATTCTTCACATCGGAAGTTATCGTGGATTTGTTGATGGAATGCTGAAGTATTTCATTGGATAAAAGGGCAGTAATGATTATTATGGAGAAATGAATGCGGCGCACTTTGACGGGTGGTTAAGGCTGTTTTATAAAAATTGCCGAAACATCCTGTAGTTGTGATCAACCAGGCACCTTACCATACTATGTTGGATTAAAACTTTAGAACATCATTTCCTGGATGGAGAAACAAAGGATACCCTTACCAGAAGGACCAACAAATTTCAACCATTTGATAAGATCGGAATTACTAATCAGTGCGAAACCCTATCATCACAAAAAAGTGTATTTGTTTGAAACAATAGCAAAAGAAAGGTGTGGTGAAGATGTTAAATTGTTGTGGTTACGAGTTGCCCACTGTGAGTTCAACGCAATTGAACTGACTTGGGCTTACGTTAAAAATAAAGTGTCAAAGCAAAATAACACAGTTAAAATAAAAGACTTGTTAACGTTATGTACTGAAGTAATGAATAATTTACCGGGAGATTTGTGAGACAACTGCGTGGAACATGTAAAAATACTTGAGGAAAACTATCGACAAAAAGAGCATATAATTGATGTGCACGTAGAACAGTTAATAATAAGTGTAGGAGAAGATTTCGATAGTACTTTAAACATTTCAAGCCCCTCAACAGAAATGTAAAGGTCTTTGTCAATTTTTGCATGTAATTTTTCTATATAAATAATAAATAGTGTAGTTAACATTTTAAAAAAATTAAAAATGTAACAGAAAGTGCATTAAATAGTCATTATTGTTACGGTAATTTCCAATTTCACATTCCAATATTCTTAATAAATGGGCCGATAAAATAATATCATTCTTTAAGGAACGTTTATTTTAGCATGCGACGGCATTCGTATTGAGTCGTCGATCGGAAGTTCGTCCAACGCAGACCGTTCTCTCTCTCGTCTGAGAATTTAATTATTTATTAATTGGGATTAATCTACATAATAAATGCATGTACTTTAATACGGAACGTTAAAGAACAACTAAACCTACGGTCCACTTAAAACGAAAATATTTGCATTTAGATCGAAGTTTGCACGTATCGAGAACAGCAGGTCATTTTTTTTTCAAAATTTAAACATTTTTTCAAAATTTGAAATTGCAGTTACTATTACTTTGATATGTAACTGGTTACAATTTCACACATTTTAAGACAAAAATAAGGAAGGTACGAGCACTCAAACCGATCGTATGTAAAACACGGGTCCCAAACCAAATTTAATTTTTAATTCACAAAGTTAAGCATTTAAAAAATGTATACTCTCTGAGTGTTATTATATGTCTACAGGGAAGATCTCTGCCAAGTTTCACATCACTTGGGCTTACAATAAAAAAGTTACACTTACGCTTTCAAACTTTTGTTTTTTGAAACCAATAAAGGACATGTTCTTTCAGTGACATTCTCATTAGTGGCAAATGACCGTTTATTGAAATTTTGTTTAACAAAGTGTCCTTATTTTGCAAGACATCAAAAAGTGTTATAGGAAAGAGTTGCCTTTTTTGTATTGACATATGCAGATATGATGTTTGGATAACATATCGAAAAGTTGTAAATTTTTGTTATTTAGGGGTGTCGTTTAACGGAATATTCATTTATTTCAATTTTCGCTTTAAAATTGAATTAGTATTTGGTAAGATGAATTGAAAAATTCGGGAAATGCTACTTAACAAATAACATTTAAACGAGAAATAGAAAAATAACTGCATTGACGTCGATCAATGAATTTTTAGAGCATACAGTGGTATTATTTCATAAAATAATTTTGTGGATCGGTTTCTGAACAAACAGAATTTGTTTAAACCACCTTATTTGTAAAAGCGTAATAGATATTTATGTATTAAGGGCATAATCAGAAGATTATGGCTCTAGGGAATGTTAAAAGCCCGACGCGAAGCGGAGGGCTTTTATATTCCTGAGAGCCATAATCTACAATTATGCCCGTGGTACATACAGTGTTTTATTTTATTTTGCACCATGAAACTGGAACAAAATATTAAAAAGATTCAATATTTTCAGCAAGTTTTTAAATGCAAATGCAGTGAAATAAAGTCGACAGTAGGCTAATTTGCTGTTACTAAGATACTGTGATATTGCTATTATATATCATGTCATGTGTTTGCTGTCAATCATGCTGCTTAGCATCAATGACATTTTCGTGCTATAAAGACCACATTACGCCCGCATTTGGAGGCGTATAAAGAACATTATGGTAGCAAAATAAAATAAAATATTTTTCACAACAAAAATCTATGTATTAGTAATATAAAAGGTTCATTGTTATTTTCAACGTTACGTAAGCCATGGAAATTTGATTTTTACATGATAAAAAATTCAAAGTTACGTAAGCGCCAAATCATAATTAAGTAATTGCGAAAATGCCAGCTTGTAGGCATTCGTTAGTTAAAAAATCTGAATTAGTTTTAATATGTGGTGATAATTGTAAAAGTGTCAATGAAGCGACTGGTATCTTTAACCAACGACATTCTAACAATCCTATAAATGCTCTACGGAACGTAGTATTTTGGCAAGATTTAAAAGCAAATGGAAGTGTTAAAGATAGTAATTGAACGTCTTCAAATTTCTATACGCGTCAAATTGACAATGAATTGGAAGTAGTTTCAAAATCATCCATTTTACGAGTATTAAGATAATAAAATAAAAATCATCATCATAAACCGAAGTTTGTCCGCAAACTTTACGATTGGGATTACGATCAGAGATCATTTTGGGTTCAAGGCGAAATAGAGGAAACCGGAACTTTGCAAGCAACATTTTGTTTACTTACTAATCGACTTTTACAACATACGGTATCGTTTCCTCCCAAAATTCTAAACGATGGTCAGTAAATAATGCAGATTTTGTTGTGGTCCACAGCGACCAATACTATCAAAAAACTAATTTTTGGCATGGTATGTACAACGGTAGGTTGGTGGGGCCATATTTTTTTAGGCAAATTTTAAATGGTATAAGAATTTGAATTTTTTACAAAACCATGTGCAGAAATTTCTTGAGAAACTTTCATTGGATTTAAGTGTCCGTGAATGGTATTAGCGTGATGGTTGATCATTGTGCTAGAATTGTTTCTGAGCAGCTTAATCAGAATTCCAACACCAATGGATTGGTAGAGTCTCGAGCAATAAATGGCCGTCACGCTCACCCGACATGACAACCCTAGATTTTTTCTTAAGAGGGTACTTAAAACAAAACGTGTATTAAAAAAAGACATTTTGATGAACTTGAACAAGAAATTCCTGAAAATGATTTACGTGCTACTGTGGATGAATTTACAAGGAGAACAATTGCATGCATCGAAAGAGATGGACGTCATACACAAAAACTATTAGGATTTAGTTGTTTTAATTTAGAGTTCCAGCTTCAAACGTGTATTTCTTTCTGTCTCACTAATTATTTTGGCATTAACTTGTTAATACATTTTCTATCGAATCTTATCTTATTTTACTATTTATTGTATTGTCATTTAACATAACGTTTTATTACATTTCAAAATTATGGGTAAAATCTCAAGACTTTTTGATATCTTGTAGAATAGGGGCACTTTATTGAGAAAATATTAATTATCGATGCGTCACTGGTAAAATCTGTCCAATGAATATTTATTTTACGTGATGCAGCATCTTTTATCCGGAATAAAATTTTCTGAGAAATCAATCTTAGTTTTGCTTGTCGATCAAACGCTCATATATATATATATAATATATATATATATATATATATATATATATATATATATATATATATATATATAGGGAGAGTCGGACAAAACCGGGTGGTCTGATAAAACCGGGTACCAGGCCAATTCGGTGAATGCTTGGCAACATGTTATCCGTAGACGCCAAACCTTACGCGCATACGCAGTCTAGATCGACAGGACAAACAGTCCATGTTGAAATGTGTAGTTGTAAACTTGTGTCAAATAATTTCTGAATTTATAAGCTATTAACTCGAATTTTAAGGTAAGTTTGGATAGTGTTTTTTACAATTGTGATTGACGGATGTGTTTTTTGTCGCTTTGTCGTGGTAGATTAGGGTATAAGCTGTAATTTTGATCATAATTCCGTTCTTAATATTATAACCTAACATTGTAATTGACAATCTGCCTTAATGAATCGCAGTCTTACAAAACCGAGTAGTAGGGAGCCTTACAAAATCGGGTACCCGATTTTGTCGGACTACTTTCAAAGAGCTTATTTTTTAGGTAGTGAGACATGTCACATTACAGACGAAAAACAAATCGTCAAGCCTGGGATCGCGAAAGCATGAAAGGGGCAATGACTGAAGTGTTTGAAGGAAGGATGGGTTACATGAAAGCAGCTACGACGTTTGGTGTTCCACAAACAACCTTAGAAGACCGTGTGAAAGAAGTCAGAAGTGGAAAATCTATTGATGAAGCCAGTGAAAAAGGTAGATAGACTAGATAATGGCGTAATAGATTTTTTGATATTACTGAAGAATAGTGTTCACGTAGATTACGTTTTTTTTTTGTTTTTACTTCAGGTGTAGGCCGCTTTAAACCCACATTCAATGCAGAACAAGAAGAGGAACTTGTCAGTCATACCTTACATATGGAAAGTAGACTGTTCGGTTTTACATTAATTAAACTCAGAGTTCTCGCTTATGAATTAGCAGTAAGGAATGGAGTAAGTCACAATTTCAATAATGAAAAGAAAATGGCAGGTAAAACATGGCTCTACTCATTTTTATCGAGGCACAAGGATGTTTGTGACAAATATAAATTCAAGCCGGACAGGATATGGAATGTGGATGAAACGGGCACCACTACGGTGCCAAAAAAACAATCTATGGTCATTTCCATGAGAGGCAAAAGACAAATTGGAGCTCTCGTATCAGCTGAGAGAGGCACGTTGGATGAGCGCAAGTGGTTCATTCATGCCTGTAATGCTAACTTTTCCAAGGAAGCTTAGAATCCTCGGTTGTTAGATCATACACCACCCGGGACGTTTTCAGAATATCACCCAACCGGCTGGATAGAAAAAAATATTTTCATTCGATGGTTCAAAAAGTTTATGGAGTTCACTCATCCTACAGTAGAAAATCCTGTTCTCTTGTTATTGGATGAACATGCAACTCATACTAAGAGCATTGAGTTGATCAACATCGCACGTGAAAATAACGTTGTCATCATGTGTCTCCACTCTCATTGCACACATCGTATGCAGCCATTGGATGTGTCATTTATGGCTCCATCAAGCACTTATTATGGAGAAGAAGTAAGAAAATGGATGCGTGAACATCCTGGAAGGCGGGTAACGATTTATGAGGTAGGAAAGCTTTTTGGAGACGCATTTGTGAAGGCAGCAGTAATGCAAACGGCAATTAGTGGTTTTAGAAAAACCGGCATTTATCCACTTGACGAAGGAGTTTTTCCCGACTGGATGTTTTCACCATCGGAGACTACAGAACGTCGATTAGGAGATCACGAAAATGGAACCCCACACGAGGATCCTCCACGTTCGTCTACTCCTGCTGCCCCTTTTTAAACGAAGTTACCAACACTATTTCTAATACATTGACACCACCTAAACAAATAGCTATAAAAGTTGTAACACCTATGACGTCACGTTCGTCTTCTCCTCAACCGAGTTGTAGCTTCACATCAGTTTCTCCTAGAGATACTTTCAAACTTCCACAGGTAACAAGAAAACCATCTGATAATAAAAGGAAAAAAGGAAAAGAACTTGAAGAGGATTCTGCAAAACGTCCCACAAAAAGAGGAGCGAAGAATTTAAAGCTGACAGAAGAAAAAAATTTAAAGCTGGAGGAAGGAAATAAAGGAAAGTTTGGAAAGAAAACATCTAAGTCAAAAATCAAGTCAGCTAGTAAAAAACTGGAAGATGACTCTGGGAGTTCAGAGGAAGAAAATGAGGATGATGCGTGTTTATATTGTAATGAATTGTTCTCAAATTCAAAAGAAAACGAAGGTTGGATTAAGTGCGATACGTGTGAAAAATGGTCACATGACGCTTGTGCTGGCTGTGATGACGATGAAAGTAACTTTATTTGCGATTTCTGTACCTAAACTTTGTTAAAGAATTAATAAAAGCCATTTTCAATAATTGACTTTGCTTTTCTTATGAGTACTCGGTTTTGTAACACCGATTGTACAAAACCAGGTACTATGACATTTTTTTCTAAATAGTTTTTTGTGATTTGATAGAGTTATCTTAATCAAATTTAGAGCCCAATAGGACAATAGGAGATACTTTTCTTTACAATTAAAAATAGGTAAACGGTTATTAATCGCTTTTTAGTTCCCAATACAGCCATTTTTATAAGTGATACCCGGTTTTGTCCGACTCTCCCCAATATATATACAGGGTGGTCCGAAGTTTTCACTATAAACATATCCAAAAATCCTTCGTTTCCAAGATACAGGGTGTCAAAGTTTTGTAAAATTTTTCGATTTTTTTTTAATAGGTTCCACAGTTTTTCAGATATTGATTTGAAATTTGGTGAAGTTATTACCTTATCAAGAAGCATTAATTTGAGTGTTTTAATTTTTTTTTAATTCTACAGGGTGGTCTATTTTTGGGGGTGTCGATACCTTAATCCCCCACAAAATTTTTTGTGGTACGCCCCTGGTGTATATTGATTACAGTTTTAGATTTATTATTCAATTTAGAAAAAAATTTGTCTCTTGAGTTTTTTTCGTAAAGTGCACGATTTTCGAGATAAATGAGAAAAACTGTTCAAAAACGTAAGAATTTTAGTTTTCCGCTTTTTCGCATTTTTCTCAAAAACAATGCGTTTCTCGAACAAATGTAACTTATGAAGAATTGTTTAAATTTAATTGACATACCAAGTTTTTTTTTAAGTCAGTGTCGCACCCCGAAGAAGTTTGGAGGGAAAAGAGGTTCTGAAACCCAAAGAAATAGGACACCCTGCTAGTAAATCTGGGAAGATAATTAGAGTAGGCTATGATGCATAACAATCATTTGATATCTGACATTTTTGACAACTTAAAACGTAAATAAAGTTTAATTGCGTTTAAACAATTCAGTTGAATTTATTTAAGTGTTTACGTGTTTTTTAAAATGCCTAATGTGTTTACAAACGCCGAATATGCGGACATACATTTTATTTACGGTTTCACTAATCACGGAATATCGTCGGAGATTTCCCAATAGAAGACAACCTGACATAAAAGTGTTCAGGGAGGTACATCGTCGATTTAGAGAAGGTGGTTTAAAAAAAAACGTAAGAGGTCATGATATACGGAATGACAGGCATAGACCAAAAATATTGCGTTTGTTTAACAATAATGATCGCTTAAGTTCTCGTGCTGCTGCAAGACAACTGAATGCTCAAAACCTACGGATATCCAAAAGTAAAGTTTTACGAACATTGCATAAGGATAACAGAAAATCATTTCAGTTACAACCCGTGCAACATCTAAGGCCTGGAGATGTTCCAAAACGAATTGAATTTTGCAACTGAATTATAAGATCGGTTGAAAGAGACAACTCATTTTTACGGAAAATATTGTGGACGGATGAGTCTACATTTACTCGCCGAGGGGTAGTAAACTACCATAACCTCCATGTTTGGAGCAATCAAAACCCACATCAAATCAGGCCGCGGTCCTTCCAGACCGAATTTAGCTTAAATGTATGGTTGGGAGTCATTGATAATATCTTGTGTGGTCCATTTTTCCTTCCCCCACGGGTAAATTCACAAGTATTTTTGAATTTTCTTGAAAATGATTTGCCCATTTGTTTGGAAGATGTTCCGCTAGATTTAAGGCACGAATGGTGCGATATAAATTTTCCGCAAAAGTGGATAGGACGGTTAGGAAGAGATGTGGACCATGTACCAGCAATAGGGCCAGCCGCCTGGACGCCTAGGTCTCCCGATTTGACCGTCCTCGACTTTTTTGTGTGGGGGTATCTTAAAGAGGTAGTGTATCTTACTCCAGTTGATACAGAAGAGCAGCTACATGCGAGGATCGAGGAAGCATGTGAGACCCTGCGCAGTAGACCACATCAATTATCCGATGCTGTAAACTCAACATATCGTCGTTGCCAAATGTGCATTAATTCAAATGGATTTCATTTTGAACAAAATTTATAAAATTTTAAATAATATGTATGTACATATTTATTGTAGTTAATTAAATAATTGGTGTTTGTAATTTCGTTTATTAAAGTTAAAAAATCTCGAAATTGGTGCACTTTACGAAAAAAAATAAAGAAACACCATTTTTTCTAAATTGAATAAGAAATCTAAATCTGCAACCAAAATGCACAAGGGGCGTACCACTAAAAAAATTGTGGGGGATTAAGGTACCGACACCCCCAAAAATGGACCACCCTGTAGAATTAAAAAAAATTTAAAATACTCAAATTAATGCTTCTTGATAAGGTAATAACTTTACCAAATTTCAAATCAATATCTGAAAAACTGTGGAAGCTATTAAAAAAAATCGAAAAATTAAAAAAAACTTTGACACCCTGTATCTTGGAAACGAACGAATACGCCCTCGAAGTTATGAGCATAAAATTGACCACCGGTATATATATATATATATATATATATATATATATATATATATATATATATATATATATATATATATATATTTATAATCAATTATTGGTACATTCATCAGATTCTTGAGATTCTTGTTCTTGTTATTTAAATAACATACAGGGTGGCGCATTAGTGTGACAAAGCCCCATATCTCCTTTATTTAAAGAGATACAAAAAAAAGTTAAATACAAAAGTTGTAAGATATGTTCTAGGTGTCTGAAAATTAGTACAATTTGATTAGAATTAAAAAAGAAACAACTTTTTCAAATAAAGTTTTTCAAAATTCTGCCAAAAAACGCAACAGGTTGAAATTTTCTGTGTAATTTTTGATCAAATTCCAAGCACCAACTGACGTCAAAGCCAAAATTCACCTAAAGCAATTAATAAAAAATTTTTCCATATGATGCGGACCTTATCTACGTATATATATATATATATATATATATATATATATATATATATATATATATATATAAAATTTGGAATGCAGTTATAGTTTAGTTGAGTGCATATTTTAAAATTATTCACGCGAGTATAGGTTGTTTATTCAAAGCGGACCAAATTATTACAACAAAATTTAAATGGAACACCCTGTATATTATTACTTTTTTTGAATTCTACTCATTGTTCCTAACAAATTCGCGATATATTTCCCTATCTCTAAATATAGCCGTTTTTGAGTTATTTCGATTCTAAAAAAAATTGAAATTACAGAGTTTGCTTTGAAAATGTACCTACTTAACTGTTGAAAAATAAAAGTTATCTAATTTATATGAGAATAAGTACACAGATAGAGCTACCTTTTAATGTGAAGAAAATGACATAATTGCAGACAGGGTGCTTATAATTGACTTGCCAATCAACCATTATTCGAACTAGTAAAAGTTTACTTTTTCAAATAAAATACCCTGTATATTATTACATTTTTGGTTTCTACTTATTAACCCTTATCAGTTCACCATACAACTCCCTATCTCTAAATATAGCCGTTTCTGAATTATTTTCAATTTTTCAAAATGTATAAGATTATTGAGACATCTTTAAATCTATGGCCTCGTATAGATAAAAAAGAACATCATAAAACAATTGTATTATACATTAAAAAAGGTAACAGAAACTAATATATTATGATAGAAGACTAATTATAATTTTTGTTCTGGAGGCATTGCATGTTAACAAGAATTTGACAAATATTTACTTCAATTTCAAGTAAAATTCTAAAATCAAGAGTGCTTCTTATAAAAATTGAATGTTTGACGTAAATAAATAAAACTGTAGTTAACCATTTACGTGTGTTATTGTTAGTAATCAAGATTTTTATAAAATGAATTTTACACAAAATGAGTTAGTTAATATGATATTCGTGTTGGGTGCTGCAAAAAGAAACTGTTTATTGGCCAGCAGAATTTTGCTGAAAGATATGAAGATAGAAGACATCTAAACGCAAGATCGTTTCAGAAAGTTATAAGTAGATTTATTGCAACTTCATGTGCCAATTACTCCAAACATGAACGTGTTAAACCTTCTACAAATGAAGATAGTGAATTGAGGGTTCTTCTCGCCATCGAAGAGGATCATCACAGAAGCCAAATGGACATGAGTGAAATAGTTGGTATAAGTGAAAGATCAGTGGGCCGTCTTTTAAAGAAGAATCGCTTACATCCCTATCATATTCAGTTACACCAAGAATTGAGCGATGCAGACTTCGATCATCAAGTAAGATTTTGTAACTGGGCCAGAGAAAAAATTACTCAAAACCCAAATTTTTTTATAATATTTTATGGACAGACGAATCAACATTTTATAAGAATGGATTTGTTAATACACATAATTTTCATTATTATTCCTGAGAAAATCCACATTTATTAAGACAAGTTGATAATCAACATAAGTGGTCTTTAAGAGTCTGGGGTGCCATCGTTGGGGATTATGTCATCGGTCCGTTCTTTTTTTATGGACACTTGAATGATGAGAAGTACCTTAACTTTTTGCGTAACGATTTACCGGGCTTATTAGAAAATATTACTCTTGATATTAGAGCCACAATGTGGTATCAACATGATGGCGCTCCTGCTCACTACTCTTCAGATGTAAGAGATTATCTCAATAGAGTCTTTCCAAATAAATGGATTGGGCGAAATGGATCTGTGACGTGGACAGCTAGGTCCCCTGATATGACAAGAATAGATTTCTTTTTATGGGGATACATAAAAAGTATTATCCATAGGGAACCACCAACCACTGCCGAATATATGCGTAATCGTATAACACAGGCTTTTCATAACATTACTCCTGAGTTGTTGAGTAGAGTTGAACAATCTTTTAAAGATCGACTTTAGGTCTGCATCCGAGAAAACGGACAACATTTTGAACAATTATTATAAATCATTATCGCTAATGATTAGCGTTAAATTATTATTATTTTTTTTACTTTATTAGTTTTGTCTTTTTAGAAATAATTTAAATAAATAGTGTATTAGTTTCAGTTGCGTTTTTTAATTTGCAATACAATTGTTTTCCACTGTTTTTTTTTCTATTTATACGAGGCCATGGATTTAAAAAAATGTTCCAATAATCTTATATATTTTGAAAAATTGAAAATAATTCGGAAACGGCTATATTTAGGGATAGGGAATTGTGTATCGAATTGATAAGGGTTAATATGTAGAAACCAAAAACGGAATAATATACAGGGTGTTCTATTTGAAAAAGTAAACTTTTACTAGTTGGAATAATGTCTGATTGGGAAGTCAATTATAAACACCCTGTATGCAATTGTGACATTATATTTAGGGATAGGGAAATATATTGAGAATTTGTTAGGAACAATGTGTAGAATTAAAAAAAGGAATAATATACAGGGTATTCCATTAAAATTTTTTTAATTATAGTTTGGTCATCTTTAAATAAACAGCCTGTATACACATGAATAATTTCAAAATATGCACACAACTAAACTATAACCCTATCCCAAATTTTATTAATCTAGCTCATATGAAACGGAAGATATAGAAGAAGGCGCTCTTCTTGCCGGACCCTATATATATATATATATATATATATATATATATATATATATATATATATATATATATATATATATATGCAGGGTGATTCAGTTTTATTTGGGGAAACTTAAATACTTTATTCTACCAACCAAACTGGTGAAAAAACTTCATATGAACATATATCCAAAATGTTTCGTTTTCGAACTATAGCTTGCTGAAAGTTTTTATAATGAAAAAAATTTATCATTTAATAATATTACAGTAATTATCCAATAAAATCAAAGTGGCTGGTAGCCAAAACAAAAACAGAACAATCAGTTGGGAATTAGTTCAAAACAAAAACGAAACACTATTTGCAATTATGCCACTAAAGTTTAGTAATGAAGAATATGCTAATATTCACTATATGTATGGATACTGCGATAGTAATGCCGAAGCATCAGTTCGTGAAGTCGATTTGAACTTTTCATGTGTTAATCATACTTTTATAAAATTAACTAACGAATTCATTTACAATTATGAAAGATGGCTACGGAAATGAACAAAATGACAATTGCGTGAACGTCAAACTGCTCTCATGTCATAAATTAATTTTGCTTTAGAAAGTAAGAAATAAACTCGGATGAAAAATAATCGTTTTTAATACAAAAATGTTGCTGACACAATTAACATTAAAAACAATTCAAAATGACAACTGAAAACATGAAACACAAAACTGAATCTACAAAAGATGCTCCACATGACGACCATCAATTTCTATGCACACATTTATTGGTTTATGTAAAGATTGCCGAATTTTTGCAAAAATTCCCCTATTGTTCCTAAATCGTCGCAGGCATCCTGAATTCTTCTCCAAAGCTGATCGTGTGTTTCTATTGGTTGGGAATAAACCATTGATTTCAATATTCCCAAACACAGAAATCGCAAGGATTTAAATCTGGAGATCTTGCTGGCCAAGCAACCGGACCATCGCTCTCGGTAATTGTTATCTAAAAAAGTACGAACAGTTCTGCTGCAGTGAACCAGAAAACCATGATGTAAAAACCATAAGTTCCGCCGAATATTCAGATTAATATCATGTAATAAGTATTTTGTAGAAAGTTGGGATATTCTTCGCCGTATATATATATATATATATATATATATATATATATATATATATATATATATATATATATATATATATATATATATATATATATATATATATATATCACACATGTAGGGTGATTCAGTTTTATTTGGGGAAACTTAAATAGTATATTCTACCAATCAAACTGGTGAAAAACTTCATATAAACATATATCCAAAAATGTTTCGTTTTCGAACTATAACTTGCTGAAAGTTTTCATAATGAAAAAAATTAATCATTTAATAATATTACATTAATTATCCAATAAAATCAAAGCGGCTGGTAGCCAAAACAAAAACAGAACAATTAGTTTAGTAATGAAGAATATGCTAATATTCACTATGTGTATGGATTCTGCGATAGTAATGCCGAAGCATCAGTTCGTGAATATCGAAGGCATTTTTCAACTAGGAGACTTCCAAATAGCCAAGTTCTTATCGATGCACACCGCCGTTTTCGTGAATTGGGTATATGTAATAGTCGTGACCAGTACAGGAACAACAATCTAATGCTCAGAAGAAATTTTAACCGAATTCTGCAATTATTCGACTTTAACCGTTGACTTAGTACTCGTAGAGCGGCTCAACAACTGCAAATTTCGCAATTACCGGTATGGCGTACTTTGCATGCAGATTATAGATCATTTACTACCCGTTCACAATTTACACCCGGGAGATGCAGAAAGAAGCGGAAAACAATCACGAATTTTTACATAAAATACTGTGCACAGACCAAGCTTCGTTTACTAGATCCGGAGTGGTTAATCATCCTAACCTTCATGTCTGGGCATATGAAAACCCACACAAAATTCGACCACGTTATTGTCAGAATGAAATTAGCGTGAATGTGTGGATGGGAATTTTACATAATAATGATTGTGGGATTCACTTCTTGCCTCCAAGATTAAACACCGAATTATTTTACGAGTTTCTTAACAATACCTTAAACAATTTGCTTGATGATGTACCGCTTTACTGGAGAAATGGTAGCTGGATTCAATTAGATGGCGCTCCAGATCATTATGGATTAATAATGCGACAATGGTTAAGCACTAATTATCCACAACGTTGGATTGGACGTTTAGGAGCAGTACTGTGGCCTCCAAGATCGTCAGATCTGAACCCTTAGAATTTTATGTGTGGGATAAAGTGTATGCGACATCTGTCAATTCAAGAGAACAGTTAATTTTAAGAATACAAGAAGCTTGAAATGAAATGCGACAAAATCCATTACAAATAACCCACGTGATTGATTCACTGGTTCCCTGTCATAGAAACTGTATTGACGTTAATGGATTTCAATTTGAACAACTTCTTTAATAAAATTATTTTGTTGTTAAAAATTAATTGTACTTTAATGTAATTTTTCATAATAAAGCTTTCAACAAGCTGTAGCTCGAAAACGAAACATTTTTGGATATATATTTATATGAAGTTTTTTCACCAGTTTGTTTGGTAGATTACGCTACATAAGTTTCCACAAATTCTTTTTCACAAAAGAAAACTGCATATTCTAGAGCTAATTTTAAGTCGATTTAACGTAAACGTACCTTAATACAAAAATACTTCCAAAGAGAGCTGGAGCTCTTGGAAGATGGCGCCCTAACATCGGTTTAATTCAAATATCCTCAACATGGTTTACCTTTAAATGATAGCGTTCTGTACATTTATTTAGTGGAATATGCCCAATCGTGTGGCGTGAATATGATTTTTTAGTTGTACTCTTAACCGGCTCGTTTGGGCAGGGCGTTGGACATTGTTATTCATAAGTACTTTGTTTTTTTTTAAATCTCATGCGATAAGGGAAACTAAACATAAGGAAAGGTTTAGCATTAATGCACGGATAGGTGTTCTTGGTGATAATTTGCTTGGACCTGTAGAATTGCCTAATCGTTTAAACGGCGAAGAATATTCCAACTTCCTACAAAATACTTATTAGATGATATTAATCTGAATATTCGGCGGAACTTATGGTTTTTACATCATGGTTGTCTGGCTTACTGTAGCAGAACTGTTCGTACTTTTTTAGATAACAATTACCGAGAGCGATGGATCGGAAGAGGCGGTCCGGTTGCCTGTGTTTCATGTTTTCAGTTGTCATTTTGAATTTTTTTTAATATTAATTGTGTCAGCAACATTTTTGTATTAAAAACGATTATTTTTCATCCGAGTTTATTTCTTACTGTCTAAAGCAAAATTAATTTATGACATGAGAGCAGTTTGACATTCATCATTGTTTTATGAAAAAATCGAGATTTTTTAAATTTTAAGTTACAATTGCGAAATTTTGAAAAAAAAAAAAACTTATGAATAACAATGTCCAATGCCCCGCCCAAACGAGCCGCTTATGAGTACAACTAAAAAATCATACTCACGCCATACGATTGGGCATATTCCACTAAATAAATATACTGAACGCTATCATTTAAAGGGAAACAATTTTGAAGATATTTGAATTAAACCGATGTTAGGGCGCCATTTTCGAGGAGCTCCAGCTCTCTTAGACGGTATTTTTGTATTAAGGTAATTTACGCTAAATCGACATAAAGTCATCTCTAGAATCTGCAGTTTTCTTTTGTAAAAAGAGTTTGTGGACACCCTGTATGCATATATATATATATATATATATATATATATATATATATATATATATATATATATATATATAGTTTTAAGAAACATTTTTTTTATCATATCTTTTATATCACTCTAGATATCTCTATAAAATTTAATACACATCTTTCAAGCATCAAAGAACATCTTTTGGTGTAAAAGGTTTTTTAAAATCTCTACCAGTGGAGTCCGTGAAGCATTTGAACTAAATGGTATTGGAGTAATTTAATTTAGAGCATATTTGATCCCTAGACTTTTTAAAAAAATTAATGTTGATTTCAGTGGCAAAATTTGTAAAACGGTAATTAGAGTTAATTCAATTCCTAAAATGGTACATCATTTTACAAAAATAAACTTTATTAACTAAGTTCATAAATAATTTTACAAAAACTAGAATGCACAACTTTAATTAACTTTGATCGGGAAAAATTTTACAGAGCACAGTTAAATTATTTTGTCCATTAACGAATAAATAATTTTAATGTGGTTCCGAAAGTTTACAATAATTGCTCAACATGAGCTCCTCCAACTTTTTTAAAATTGTGTTTTGAACCTAATATGTATGTTTCCGATATTCATTTCTTGCATTCCCGTTGAGTTGATAATTTCTGAACAACGTGTGTACTGTATTGACAATCATTCCTCTACTGTCGCATCGTGGTATGCCGTGATTGCATTTTTATGACAATTGAACTGTTGCTACATGTCTTTAAAGTATGACAGATGAGTGTTTAGAAGTAAATTATTGTAAATAAACCTCAGATACTTACAGTTTGTACGAAAAAGATAATTATCAGTCTAACTAGAAATTTGAAAATGGTGTTAACTTTGAGTATATTAATATTCATTTCGTATATGGTGTATGTAATGGAAATGCAAATGCAGCAGTACGAGAATACCAAAGAAGATTTTCCTTGCAAAGAAGTCTTCATTAAAGCACATTTAATGTTCAGGAATTTCGGACTCAAAAAGAATCCGAGAAATGAAGGTAGAAGAAATGAACGACATCCAAACGTAATTTTAAATAAGTTTGACAACGATAGAACTTTAAGCCTACGAAGAGCAGCTCACCATTTACAAAGCAACGCCGCCTTTCTTTCTAAAAATAAGGTTTATCGCGTTTTGAGGCAAGAGGAAGCCATTTCATATGAAACCAGTTCAAAACTTGCAACCTGGTGATGCCGATAAAATGGTTAGTTTTTGTAATTGATTTTTACGCAAAGTAGAGGAAGATGAGAATTTTTCAAAACAAATTTTATGTACTGACGAAGCTACTTTTACACGAAGTGGCTCAGTAAATTACCACAATTTACGAATCTCGAGCCATGATGATACATGTGTTGTACGCACCAGAGCATATCAACATGAATCTTCTGTTAATCTTTGTTGTGGTGTAATTTTTTGTGGGGCCCATATTTTACCATCACGCCTAGATTGACATTTAACTAGTGATTTCCTGCGAAATGAGCTATTTGAATATCTAGAAGTTATTCCCTTAAATCTTGGAAATGAAACCTGGATTCAAATGGACGCGGCTCCCGCGCATTTTGCACTTGTAAATCGTGAGTGGATAAATAATAATTATCCAGAACGGTGGATTGGACGGTTAGGAGCTAGATCTTATCCACCACGTTCCCCTGGCCTCACCCCAGTCAACTTTTTTGTGAGCGGTTATTTGAAAAACCGCGTTTATTCGACATCACTTGATATAAGGCAAGAACTAATTCTAAGGATAGAGCAAGCCAGTTAAACTTTGCGAGCCAATACGAATTTCATAAGCAACGACACCTACTCAGTTAAGTGCAGATCACGAAAATGTATCTGAGTTGGAGTAGCTCATTTTAGCAATTATGATAAACTTTAGGGACCACATTAAAATTGTTTATTCGTTAATGAATAAAATAATTTAATAGCGCTGTGTAAAATTTTTCTCGCTCTAAGTTAATGATAGTTGTGAATTCTAGTTTTTGTAAATTTATTTAGTTAATAAAGAGCAATTTTATAAAATGATGTACCATTTTAAAAATTGAATTAAATCTAGTTACCATTTTACCATAAAATCCTAAAATTTACTGAACGACAATATCAGGATTGTAGTACCTCAATTCGTGAAAATACGCAGCTTTGCCATAACAAATAATCAAATTCGCTTACCAGTTCGGCAAATCACAGGTGGTCCTCTGACCAGCAAATCTGCCCCAACCTGAAAGGCTACAAATATTCTCGCACGCTTATCTAAAATAATTGAATGCAGCAATCACTAATCTGATCAAAAAACGATAATTATGTTGATACCTTACTTCACTTCTGTTTTTCCATAAAATTATTCTTTCAAAAAAAGGAGATGTCAACACAATTGTTACATTAATCAAATCATGCAATTCAAATTAAGGTCACCTAGTATACTTAAAAGGCTAGTTTCAGAGTTGGCCTTTACTAAAATAATTTTAAAACTGGTTCATATGCCAAAATAACGGTTTTAACAAATAATTTGCGTTATCCTTCTAACACCTTCATCACACAGAATTTCGATATAAATTCGTCAGTACAACATATAAACAAAATACTTAAATAAATTTGGATCGTGACACGGATGAATACGCTTGTACCTATTAAAATTTAAACGATGAAAAAACTAAGAGGTTAATTTCAAAGACCGTTAGTATAAAAAAAAAAAAATCAAATACACATAAAAACGTATTTAACTTTGCCTACCACAGTAAAAAATATGTACAAAATGTTTACCTTAGCTTTGGAACGGTCCCTATGTCATACAGACACTTGGGGAACTTAGAGGATGACTTCGACGGCGGACTCGGCAATAGGGTCAAAGTAGAAACTGCGCTCGAACTCTAAATATGACCTAACTCTAGAATGCTTCTCTTTCAGGTTGCGCTTTGGTTGATATTACAACTGGTTGTACGTTACACTAATACTAATACTTCCGTAAAATCTACAATTTTCAATTTAAGATAAGATTAGGCACTTATAACCTTTTACTTACACAAAGTTACAGTATACACGAGTAGAACCAGTACACGATGCTTAGAGCAGCCCCTAGTCTATCAATCCTCAGTACTGAAGAGTTCTAATTCAAAAACTGACAGTGCGGTAACTTTTGCCATCACTAGAGCTTTACACAGGTTCTTTAAAGCAATAAGTAGCACTTCAATTACACACAACAAAAATTTCTCACTCAACTGTCACCCAATATTAGCCCATAATTTATTATACCATTATGTTACTGTATCGGGAAAACTACACAAAAATTCCACGAACGTGCCCTGGAAAATCTTCATAAACATTCACAAAAGACAAAACGGGGTAGCAACTACTTTTTCTACATTGCTAGAACATGTTTCATAGGTTAACACGAACAGAAGAGTTGTCTAACGTACCTCCCCGCGCTCTCAACCTGGTGCAGGTTACATACGACTGACTTCACGTAAGGCTCGACGCAGAATCTCCTTTTGTGGCTCCTTCCAAATTCGCCATCCTTCATTTTAAGGATCCTAGCCAACGAAAAACTTTTCATGCATCCCAAGTAAAGAATATTAGTCAGCATTAACCTCTTGCTTCATTTTAAAACGTAATTACACATAACCCAATGTATTTTTCGGTCGACATTGAACAATTTCACGTAACTAACTCGCCATAAGATCTATATTACCTTCACTTTCAATTCTTATCTATAAAAAATGTCAAGCTTACTGTCGCTACGTCAATTTTTTTCTTAACACAGCAACATATATAACTCCGCCTGGGGTTGGCTACCGGGTGAATTGAGTTGAGAAGCCTGGTAACTGCCATTGCCGGTCCCAAGCCCGAATAAAGGAGGAAGGTTCCTGGGTCAGGTCAGTAGTAAAAAAGCACACTGCTCATAGAACTGGAATTTTGCCTCGGAACAAGACTGAATTAAAGATGACACCCATGCTAGAAAAAGGATCACGAATTGGCAAAAAATAGATACATTCTACGCTGTGCCACCTGGAATATAAGATCATTTAACAGTATAGAACAAGAACTAATCATAGAATTGGACTTCCGCAACATTGACAAATACGCACTCCAGGAAACCAAAAGGAAGGAAAAGGTCAGAAACTGCTCGGTGTACATTTTGATTCATAGCGGATTGGATAAGGAGTAGCAATCGCTTTACATAAAAAATACAAGGACTACACAGAAGGATGCCAATACATATTCTCAACAATACTGGGTATCACACCACTCACAGGAATCCAAGAACTGTATTAATACCCGCGTACGCAATGTAAATAAATATATATACAGTATGTCCCCGGATCGACTTTAAAAGAGGGAAAATTCTCTTATTTTTGGATTTCTCAGAAGATTTCATTCTTGATGATTTGCTCTGCTTGTTTTCAAACCCCCGAAACACAAATTCTCGAGATAATATCATTTTTCTTGAAAAATTAGACTTAGAATGTTTTTCCTAATTTTTAGAAGTAACTTTAGTAGGCAGATTTCATTGAAAAACACCACTGACAGAAATTGTCAAATGTGATAATTCTGTTGAACTGCAAATTAATTCTTGCTAATTTAAATTGTATGCTATAATGTTGACTTTACAACAAAGAATTTATCTAATTCAATGTTACGGAACTGGGGAAGAGTGCTACCGAGTTGTTATCAGAAAATTCAACCAAAAATACCCGGAGGTTGTCATTTCGAATGACGGAGCAAAAAACTTGGTAACTAAATTCCTTCAAACAAGCTCGGTTTTAAACCTAAAGAAGCCAAAGGAGTTGTTCGATGAAGAAGATACTGCTACTGTTCTCGCCGTTCATTCCGCAACAGAAGTTCCAAGGTTGTCTTTAAGAAGGAGGGCACTACGAATTGGGATAGGTAAATCTCATTTACAAAGAATCTTCAAGGAGAACAAAATTTTACCATTTAAGCCGCAATTTAGGCAAACTTTAGAGAACGGTGATGAAGCCAAACGTCTGGATTTTTGTTTGGAAATGGGCAATAGAGTTTTGGAAGATTCAAATTTTCATAAACGAATAATGTTCTCCGATGAATCGACCTTTTCAACTGACGGAGTCGTTTCCTCCCAACATTAATGTTACTGGAGTATGACGAACCCAAACTTCCGAATTGCTAGTCGCAGACAATGTTTAAAAAAGTTAATGTGTGGTGTGCGGTTTCGTACCATGGAATTATTGGCCCATATTTTTTTGATCAAAATTTAAACCGTTATTCATATTTGGAAATGTTGCAAAATTTTTTAACTGATAAACTGGATGAATTGCCATTGAACTACCAAATTGAAATGTTCTTCCAGCACGATGGGTGCCCTGCTCATTATGCCGGTACTGTTCGCCAGTGGCTCAATACAGAGTTCCATGATAACTGGATAGGAAGAGATGGTCCCATTTTATGGCTGCCGAGAAGCCCTGATCTCACAATAATGGACTTTTATCTGTGGGGTCGTTTAAAACAAATTGTGTACAGTGAGCCATTAGACAATGATGAAGAGCAATTGAAAAATAGGATACGGAATGCTGTCCAGTCCCTTTCAATCATAAGGCGCAGTTTCAATGAATTCAGAGCTCGCATTGAAATCTGTGCGGAAAAAGGAGGAGCATTATTCGAATAGAAAATTAATAGTTCAGTTTTTTGAGAATTTCATTTCATTTTACCATCAACTGTTAAATTTATTAATTAAAACTTGTGAGACCAATTTGATTTTTCCTTTTAAACAAATCAATTTACTTCAAAAAATTACGAAAAGCTCGAATTTTTCAAGAAAAATGATATTATTTCGAGAACCGTTTGAGTTAAATAGCAAGTAATTTGTGTTTGGGGGGTTTGAAAACAAGCAGGGCAAATCAGCAACAATGAAATTTTCTGAGAAATAAAAAATAAGAGAATTTTCCCTCTTTAAAGTCGATCCGGGGACATACTGTATATATATATATATATATATATATATATATATATATATATATATATATATATATACAGGTCTGTAAAAGCATTTATTGCGTGTCTGACTTTTAATAAGCTAGAAAGAAACCCAATAAGTGTTATATGAGTGTGAGAGAGACATAACTTTACCGGTGTTACCACTTGTACATATTTGCATGTAGGCACAAGATATGAACTACTTAAGTCTCCTTCAATCTAGCTTCAACATTCCTAACGAAACCAAAGCAATTAAGATGATGTTGAAAAGTCGCGTGTTCTTTGAAACTGCATTAAGTAAATACTTTACACTTAAACATTAAATAATAATACCTCAAATATCGAAGTTTATTATAATTGAGAATTTATGGCATGGTTCGATTACTACTCGTAAGAAGAATCAAGAAGAAACACTTTTTTCAAACCTCTATAGGGTTTTCGAAAAGACCTCCACCTTGCGCAAGGCAGTGACCCAATCTGTGATAAAATTCAGTTCGGGTGTTTTCCAACATTTATTGGGTAATGCTGTTTAAAGAGTCTGTAATTTTGACACGAAGTTCGTCCAAATTGTTAGCGCGTTCATGCCGGTGCCCATAAATTTTCTGGGATACTTATCTCCAAACAAAAAAGTCGTTAGGCGCGATATCAGGTGAGCGTGGAGGATATTTAATACTACCTTTTCCACTAATAATACGGTTAGGGAACGTAGTTTCCAAAAACTATTGAACTCTTATTGCAGTATGAGCACGACAGCCATCTTCTTGATACCGAATGTCATCAAAATTTATATTGAGGTGTTGAACAGCTGGAACTATCTGTTTCAATAAATCTTTTGTTTTCATTATATCGATTCATCATATCTTCACAAAATTCTATACGCTTTTGATGATCTTCTGGAAAAATTTCTTGTGTAGTTTGCAACGTATAGCAAACGTATTGCAAACTGTTCTTGGTTCAATATTCATTTCTTCAGCAATTTTTGTACTATTGCACAGGAAATTAGTTTCTGCTAAACTACACACTGCAATTTCTTGAAGTTCGCGCTCTTCGTTTAAGTTACGACCAGGATACTCACCATCATTATGGCAACTATAGGTGGTTATGGATTCATTAGATGGCTTATTATTTTCTGATTTCAAAAATGTACAGCTTTGTATGTTTAGTATTATTAGTTAACTCACATTTTTCAAAAAAGAAGGTAGCTATAATATTTATTAAACAAGTTTAAGTGTGCTGTGAACATTTAAATAACAAAATAAGCTCATATTCTACTTTTAAATTTGTGGAAACGAACAAGAAAAAATGTACACAATTATAGAAGTGCTTCAAAATGCCCTCCATTATTTTGAACACACATTTGACATCGTTTTAAAATTTCGTTTTGAACTTTTAATAAACTTTGGGTTTTAATTTGTTGTATAGCACGAATTTTATTTTTTAAATCGTCTAGATTACCTGGTTTTAATCGGTACACTTTGTCTTTAATTGCACCCCACAAGAAAAAGTTCAGGGGGGTTAAGTCTGGAGATTGCGGCGGCCAAGCTATTGGACCTCGATTTCCTATCCAATTATTAAAACGTTCCTGTAAATAGTTACACACAAGTAATCCATTGTGTGCTGGTGCCCCGTCGTGTTGAAAATAATTCATATTTTTAATTACGTTCAACGGAAAGTCGTCCAAAATTTCTTCAAATTCGTTTCGTAAAAAAGTTAGATATCTTTCGAAATTTAAATTGTATTCATAAAAAAAACGGCCCAAGGATTTTGGTACCAATAATTCCACACCAAACGTTTACTGAAAAAGCATATTGATCTCTCCTCTCAACAGTAATATGAGGATTTTCTTGGGACCATTGCATATGATTTTTTCTACTGAGGATGCCGTTGTTTGTAAATTTTGCTTCATCGGTAAAAAGAATGGTTTTCGAGAATTGATTGTTTGCTCTACTTTCATTAATCAACCATGTAGCAAAACGTAATCTTTTCTGATAATCTTCAACATAAAATGTATTTCCTATATGAAATTATTTTGTTTCAAAATAACGTGGGCTTCAACTTTGGAAGTATTGCACTCGTTCGCAATTTCACGAAGAGATTTAGTAGGTTTAATTTCGTCGTAAGCTAAAACACGTTCTTCTGTTTCTGTGTGAACATTAATTTTAAAATGTTTAGGTTTAGTAAAAGCCCCATATTTTTTTAATTCGATTCGAGTTTGGCAAATAATCTCACATCGGGTTGTCTTCTTTCCATATAACTTTGAAGATATAATTCCGAAGCAGCATTAGCATCTCTGTTAGACACGTGATAGCAAAAAGCATATCATTTCTTTCTTCAGAAGAATAAGCCATTAATAAATTAATATTCAGTATTTAAGTACGAACTACAACTGGTTACAACAAATAATTCAATATCTACTATTTGACAACCAATCAATGCAGAGTTTTGTTTTTAATTGTTGTAATAGAGCAATTGGCAATTTCGTAAAGGGCTGCAATTGAATTTTTTTCCAAACGTTGCCATACAAATAATTTTGAACAAAAATTAACATCGGATATAACATATCTACATTACAAGCTATCATTCCATGGTAGTTTTGTTTTATTTGGTGCAGGTCGAGCAACCAATTTTCAAATTTTTGGACCATTTCTAATGGAATGACTCTAAAGTTTTAATCAAAAATTTAATTTTCTACTGAAATTATTTAACTTACCTTTTTGTAACCAATTTCTTATATCCATATTGTCTTTTCTGTGATTTCTGTCTCTTTATTCTGTGGTAAAACCATTGCTACGGATTTTCCCTCTTGTTTCTCAGGCAATAATTTAACACTGATAACACTGATTCACACCAACTTTATTTAAAACCAATAAAGTTAACATAACAACAAAAATATTCACTTTCTCAACACTTTTTAACTATTCCGCTTTTAAATCTCGCGCCTCGCTTTCTATTCGCCGTATGCAACTTCGTATCCTGCACTATGCACTATGTACTGTACTGTCTGTCTTCGCGCCGGATAGGCAATCTTATATACCCTTTTTGAGCCTAGAAATTGCCAGAACATTCGCATCGCCGGTTCCCGTATATTCCTCACTTGTATCTCGATTTTTCTCGAAGAAAACCTGTGGCGTTTCATTACACTATTAAATAGGGCACTGTCGCTATACAAGAGCACTTACACACCAACTCAATAGTTGTTGCAAAAAATATTGTCCTATGTTAGGATTTGGAGCAAGTTGTGTTTTAACCACTTGATAGTTTTGCACGAACTGCACTAGGGCGTGACATTTTTCCGTACACTGACGATCCCGAGTCTCGTTCAGGCAACTTTTGTTTTAACTTGTTTTAACTTGTTGGTGCAGGTCTTACATACGTTATAAGAGTATTTATTTCGGATTCTGATGTAGGATTGTGTATTGAATGTTTCAAAATGTTTCACACTAAAACTACTTATTAAGTAAATTTATTTTAATTAATTAATAGGATTAAAAATGTAGTTAAATGAAAACAAAAAAAAAGAGACATTTTTTTTACCATTTTTCTCAAAAATGTCCGACTGTTAAGTGGTTGAATAGAACACTAAAAATTGACGTATCCTGCGAGTAAATCGAACACTCGTTTTTATCCAATTCTGGTGTGGGACAATTCTGGTGTGCACCAATGCATTAAATGCATAGATCGAAAACGCTATTAATATATATTTAGCACTATGTCAGTTTTTCAAACAGCTTTGTTTTTTGCTGATGAAATATGTTTTAGTGACAAAGGACACGCGAATAATTTTATTTATTAGAGCTTATTAATTAATTTTAAAATGTTCATAAAAGCAACCAAACGACTACAACAACAAACAAAATATATAAAACAGATCACAAAGAAAATATGCAGAACAGAAAAATATGTATATTTTAGATTTAATTCTTTGTTTATTAAAATTTAAAAATTATTTAATTTATTTTTGCTCTTCCAGGAGGGGGGGGCGGTTGCCCCTCCCTGCCCTACGCCCATGAGTAGGTATTTAATTCTTTAAGGTTCGCTTAATTAATTTTTAACGGAGGAGGCTTAGATTTTAATGAACAATATAACCTCAAATCTGTTTAGGAACACATGTAGAACGCTCGCCACAATAACTTCTCTAAAAGTGAGTACGTTTTTAAAAAAGGTGATAATGTATGTTCTAATTCATTTTTGTCTTTTGCTCATATGAAGGTCACAGTTCTTAACATTTGGAAATACCTCTAAGTAACATTTACAATAGAATGTATTTTAACATTCAATTCATGCAATTAATCAAAATTTAATCCAGTTCAGAATATTTAAAATATTTGAAGTTTTTTCTTGTTCTCACAATTAATTAAATTAATTAATGGTAACGGTATGGCTAGCAGTATGTGAACGATTATTTTGTACATTAAAAGACATTAATAGAAATTTCAGAGTCATTTCAAGAAACAGATTAATTATTTAGAAAAACCAATAGGTATCATTATTTTTAATTTGTTTGAAAGTTTGATGTTAATATTGTTTCATTTCGAGATTTCTACTTTTTTTTCAGCTAATAAAAGAATTGTTCTATCTTGTTGTGCTGTTTTTTTCACAAAAATTTGACTTCAATCGTTGAGTGAAAGATTCGTTTTTCAATGCTTCAATTGAATCAATGAGTGAAATTATTAAAACCCACCCTGTTAAATTTACTAAGCCAAACCTGTGTTCTAGTACCAAAACGTGGTGCAATGTCATCCATTCTGTTTCAAAAAGACCAAAGGTGCCGCTTGAAGCTTTACTTCTGATTATTTTTTATTCTGTGCCTGAACTTTCAGAAGACTACATGGTTTTTACTGTATGATTATTGCTGCAGATTTAAGGTACTTTAGCGTTCATGAGAGTACGTAATTAAGAATCCAACATGATGTTGCATTTTAAACTATGCCTGTATCACACGACATTATGTCGCCTTTAATAAAAGCAATTCTGCATCAATTACCGTTATGATGTGTTACATCAAGTACTGTATCATATAAAATTTTGTACTAGTGTTAGTGTACAATGTTAAACCTACTATAAGTTTTACATTTAGTCCAGCAAATCACAAAAATTTCACTTTTTCTTTAATACGTAGAATTTAACGATACTGTAAAAGTAATACGATGTCTGGTGAAGAGGAAGAAAGTATACCACATATCGCAATTTTAATCCAAGATATCTTTATTATTCATTTTTATCATGCCCACATTTTAGACAAATAGAAATGAGATAACTTTAAAGGACGGCCAAACTAAATTTTCTAGTTATATTTTATCGACCTGCAGTTTAGATTTATCAGTAGACGATGTTTCAAATCACTTTGGGTCAAAGACACCCAAAAAATTTGTTTATTGATCAATTTTGCTAAGAAATAGACTAAATATGTTGCCTCGCTGCGGAAGAATGAACTTTTATCACCTTTTATTTAGGGTCATAGGTGACTTTACTACCAATTTCGTTCGGACAATAACCAGACGCCTGACTTAGATGGGCAAAAACTACATGTTCTTGTGGTACTATTTATCATTTGGGGCCACATTATTCACAAATGCTGTTGAGAAAAACAGGTACATTACGTTGTTGGGCAACAAGAAATATTATGGTGTCAGCACGTCGGTCACCATTTTAGGCCAAGGATGCGAAAAATATTATTTATGCGCCAATTTCGTTGGTAAAACGCCTAAACGAATTGCTAGATGGGCAAAACCATATGGTTTCAGGGGCTTGATTACAATTTGGGGCCAAATATGCCCGAACACTCTTTATTCGCTCATTCCGTTGCCTATTTGGAAGCAAAGATTCCCAAACTCTGTATTTATTGACGAATTTCGGTAGACAAGGGGACCAAACGTATTGCTTCCATGAGCAACAACGAAATTGTGTGGTTTTAGGACATTGGTCATCGTTTTGGTCAACAGATGCTTACAATCTTTATTTATGCACCAATGCAGTTGGGAAAACGGTTAAACACATTGTCTTGTTGGACAAAAACGTTATTCCGTTATTTTATGGTTTTAGGAAGTTGGATATAAATGGAGTCCCAACGCATTGTCTGGATGGGCAACAACTAAATGATGTAGGTTTATGCTGTTATTCATTATTTCAGACGAAAGATGTTCAAAGCTTTACTTATTCACTAATTGCGTTGGGAAAACGGCTAAACTCATTACCAGCATTAGTTATACGAAATTATGTGGTTGTAGACCGTCGGCTATCATTTGGAATTAAGGATGCTCAAAAACTTTATCCGCCAATTTTGCTGGGGAAACGACCAAATGTATTGTCTACATGGGCAAAAATAAGTGTGATGGGTTTACGGCGTTGGTCCTCATTTGGGATTAAAATTGTACAAACATTACTTATTTAAAAATTTCGTTGAAAAAGATCAAAAGCATTGACTTGATGCTCAACAACGAAATTTTATAACTTTAGTGCGTTTGTCTTCATTTTGTACTAAAGATGCCCTAGATCTTTGTTTATTTTTCAATCTCGTTCATAGGGATAAACGCATTGTCCCTATAGCTAAAAAAGAACTTATTTCATTCGCAAAGGTTTAATTAAATTAACTTGTTTTTAGTATGAAATCATATTTCACAGCTTCCCTTAGTTCAACTAAAATTTGGGCAAGATGAGTTACCAGATTTTTTAACGCGCATTTTAATAATGATAGACTTTTTTATGCAATTACTGCTTTCGCTAATTAGACTATTTCGATTGATATTTATTCATTTGTTTTATTGGACACCATTTTCGTTGAGAAAGAAAGGGAGTTATCTTATTGTTGTGATGTGAAAGTACAAACGGTTTTGATTTTGTGTTATTATTGAACACAATTTTTTATCCGTCGTACTAGAAATATTTATTTATAGTTCAATTTTGTTTAGAAAATAAATAGCCATCGTGTTATGGTGGGTAAACACTAAACTAGAAATCTTCATTTTAGGAATGACCTTGAGAAAAATGTGTTGGAACACAACATTTTAGGTTTATGTTATTGGACATCATTTTGCATTTTCTATATCGAAAAACTTTACATTATGTAACGATTTGGTTAGAAAGAAAGTTATATTGGTGTGATTACAAAACTAATTTTATGCTATTGGTCACCATTTTGTGTCCGCCATTTTAAAATTTTTTATTTTGATACTAACTTTGTTGGAAAACGAGTGGTCATAGCCTTATTAGACCCTAGTGTAAAAAATTGTTGTGGTAATGTTATTATTGTATGTGTTGGACACC
Source organism: Vesta saturnalis (assembly GCA_036346205.1). Taxonomy (NCBI): domain Eukaryota; kingdom Metazoa; phylum Arthropoda; class Insecta; order Coleoptera; family Lampyridae; genus Vesta; species Vesta saturnalis. The sequence continues at coordinate 580,912 of JARFJB010001417.1, forward strand.
ATATTGTCTCCACGATTTTGACGTGTTTATCTTAAGTTTGTTGAGGTAAGGAATGGGCATATGATAAGACAAACATGTTCGAGTTCTCTGTATTTTACGCCTTTTTTAGGGATAGATTTTGTTGGGAAACGGTATAGTTACATTATTATAATAGACAGACGTAAAATGTTTTGGTTTTATCTTATTAAACATCAATGTGAATCCACCATATTGAATATATTATTATGGTCCATTGGATTTAAGGTTATAATGTATTATTTTGTATCTACTATATGAGTTTTACGAATGGTCCAAAAAACTAATACGATTTATTTCTATCGGTATATTCTAAAATCTGGCGTATCAGTATGTTAGTTGCTCTTTTAAATTAATTTACTAAATCCTGTTTTTACAAAAAATAATTTGGTTGAGAAAAACTTTTGTTGTAATAACAATAAAAAGAAACATTTTCTAAACTGGACCTTGTACTTTCTGTAACTTCTGTTTATTTGTAGGTTAATTGTGTTAGAAAAACATTTATTTACCCTATCTTCACGTGAAACAAAAAAAATACGAATTTGCATTATTTTGGGAAAACATCACCTTTGATTGTTTGAGTTTGAACAAAAAATTTCAAGAGTTTCATTGAAATATCCTTCTTGTGGACCAACTTGTGTAGGAAAAGACCTGTTTAAACAAATTTTGTTGTGAAACATCACTTTTAGAGATTTGGCATTAAAACAACAGCTATAATCATTTTCAACTTTTTGTTTTTAAGTTAGTATTCTTGGAAAAAGGTTTACTTTAATTATCTTCATGTCTGTCAAACACCTGTTACGGCGATTTTCGCTCTTTCGCAAAAATCTCCTAAACTCATAAAATATTTTTTAATTTGTGGGGCGATTTGGAAAATTTTCGTTATTACGATGTCAAAATACTACTTATGATAAGATCTACATTTGAGTAAAGGACATTGAGAGCCATTGAAGTTCTTCATTCGTAGGCCAACTATTTTAGATAAAAACCAAGTGGCATTGTTTTAGTGAACATGTTACGATAAGATCCGTATTATTCTGATCAGCTTTATTGAAAATTTTGGAATATGGTAATCTGCGAATATTAATTACTGATTTTTAACGTTCGGTGACAAGATGACTAGTGGTATGAAAAGATTCTGCATTTGTAATTAATTTTCTTGGGAAAAATTAAGTTTCATTAGTATGGTGTCGAAACACCACCTATGATGATTTTTTTTGGTTTCCCAATAATTGCTAAATATCTGCCAGGGATTCATCATTTGTAGAACAATCTTCTTGAGTAAACATACATTTAAATTTTCTTGATATCTCAAACCAACAACATTTCCTTTGCGGTGGGTACTGTGCTGCAAAAGTATAAGAAATTTCATTTCATTTGCACGTCATTAATTTATGTAAGTAGTCCCAACGTTACAGATTGTTTCTATCTCCTTTTGAGTCATGGGGGCATACGAAATAGTTACATAAGTAATTTATTGGAACTAGCTAAATAAGTTATAACGTTCATCGGTTTTTTTCGTGAATTGTATTTACATTTCACATAGGTACAGAGTTTCTAATAAATTATATTAAAATATTTAAAGTATAGTTAGCGTGTGCGTATGCTCACTTCGACCCGTTTCTGCTGAACTGTTACTTATCAACCTACGACTAACTTTCTTTTAATAGCGTGTGATTTATTTTTAGAACTCAAGGTTCTGTTATCATGTATAAGATAACATGTTTAAGATTGTAGGCAAGAAAAACTGTGAGTGGACAAGATAGATTTTACCGCCTGATCGAAACTGGTACCACTGTCGCTCTGAGAACCTTCAATTGAATTCAATATTAATCATACAATACTTGGTACATGCCTACTGCAAATGTATTAGTAAACATGATAATAATAATAACCTTGAGTTTGAATTTTAAGTAAAAATACTCTTATAATGAACCACTTACAAATGGGAGGAAACTATATTATAAACAAATAGAATACAAATCTGTAAAGACGGGAAAACAGACGAAGAATGCAAATTTCATATATCCCAATGAATATATTTTTTTATAACCATCAATATCACACCATTATGTCTTTTACTTAAAAATTTAAAAATGAGTTTTGTCAAATTTATGATCGTTTCAAAAAACTATCTCATAAAACGCTTTCTATCCAAAAACAACATAAGCAACATCGGTACACAAATATGCGTTGCGTGCAGTAAAACATCGTAATCTCTGCAATCCAGCGCAATGTTTGTGTGCGTTCGATGTTATTTGTATCCACTGTTGTTTAATACTTCTTCAACGATATCATCCTGTATTGTTATATTTTATACTTAACCACTAAGTTTATCTTAACTATTAAAATAAAGGAAACACAATTCAATAAATAGCGGCCCAGAAAAATTGTTTCCTTCTCATATTGCTTACAATTTAAAATTACACAGATATCCATTAAGAGATTCAATTAAAATTTTATTAGAACTGTCGATAATATTTGACTGTTTAATTTAAATTATGAAACATAAGCCTGCTATTAATATAATCGTTTGAGAAACGTATAAAGCCAACTATACATTTTAGTAGAATAACTAAAGCATTAAAAATTAAACACTGTTAAACTGCTTTTCTTCCTTTTATAGCTAATGTTACAGATAAAATTGAATAAATCCTAATTAAATATGGCATTAAGACTGTTTTTAAACCTACACGAAAAATTAAGGCACATTTAAGGTCACCTAAACATGTTTCAAACTCTTGTGCATATGGAAAACTATACATTGGACCACAAAATGTAGCTTTGATACAAGACCGAAAGAACATATGAGATTTTGTAGATTAGGTCAACCAGAGAAGTCTGCGATAGCTGACCATGCCTTAAATAATCTAAATCATGACAATTTGACAATATGGAAATATTGTCAAGGCAAAATCATTACTATGTTCGTTTACAACGTGAAGCTATTAAGATATATAAACACCCTAACAATTTTAATAGACAAGAAGAAAATCTCCGTTTAAACAGGTTTTGGCATCTTATAATTAAAAAAAGGCATAATGATACGTTTTGATTTTGGTTTGAATTTCGAATTTTGGTATGTCTAGGTTTTTTGCTGTGTTTTTTCCTATACCTTGAAGTAAATGCTTTACCAATTATATGTTAAATTACCACATCACTATAATTTGACATAAGTACTTGAAATTAAAATTAAAATTTAAAACAAATAAATTACATAAAGCCTTCTACATTATACTTTTCATTGTTAAATAACATTTTCATCTATTGACAAAGCTATTTCTTTGATAGATTTAACTGGATTATTTTAATTGGGGTCATGTTTATATTAGTGAATGCTTCTATCAATTTCAAATTGAAGCATTGAACTTTACACTTACACAATGACTTGATAAAATTTTGTTGAACTTGTTTTTTTGGTTGACTTTTTTCATTGTTAGCCTTCGACCGTTAGAGGGTGTTCTGATTTGTTATCTTTAGGACAGTTTAACAATATTTAATTTTTAACGATCTAGTTATTCTTCACTAAAATTCTGTAGTTGCTTTATACGTTTCTCAAACTGTTATATTAATAGCAGGCTGATATTTATGTTTTAATTTTTCAACTTTGACAAAGTTGTTTCAACATCTTTAACAATTTTAATAGATAATTTACTACTAACGAAGATAACTGTACGTGTTATCGAAACGTTTAGATTGTATAATATAAAAATCTAAAGATCCAGCCTTAACTTTACTAAAATTTTTGTAATTAATTATTTGTTAATTGCCCTGCAGTAATAAAGTTACATAAAGTTTCATAATATTAAAACAAATTGCAAAAGATTTCGCGATATTTCACCACAAATAATTATTTTAATTCCCTCCGACGTAGATATCAAAAAGCATCAAATGCTCTCACGCCAGAGAACCCTCCGCAAATCACAACCAGAGGACCCCTACACAGAAGCCGGACCCACCCATCGCGAATTATCTATAAAGACCGCGGCGCGCTACCGGAAGATTATTATATCCAGACCGCGTGCGCCTGCCGTACTTAGTTTCGTTGTGTACGCCGCCGACCTGTCGATTGCCACATCCGTTCATCCTGAACCGTCGTGTATCTTTAGTCGCGTTACTTCGCTGCCGTCACCTATCCATCAGCGTCATACAATCAAGCTGCTGGTTGAGGTACGTTAAGGTTAACCACACGTAAGTTTTATTGCACCACATTACCGAAACATTACACCAGACACCCAAAGAAACGACCGGCTGCAGAGCCCGAAAGTTATCTCACCGTTCCAGTACACACATCCTAAGGTGCCACGACAGGCTGTAAAGCCTGGAGTCATCTGTCACAAACACCACATACAAACACCAATCAGAAATGCACGACGGGATGTACAGCCTGGAGTCATTTTCTACAAACCTATACACAAACCAGGACGTTGTTACGGCGGGCTCTAACGCCCTAAAGTCATCTTCATTTACTCCAGTGGCAAGAAGCTTATTCACTCTAATTCTACCACTTCCTCCGGGAGATCCCTTTATACAACATTAGACGGGTTAGTTCCAGATTCTTATAAAAGGCCCTTCATTAAACATACATTACACCTACCACCAGGAAAAATTAGCAATACAAACAAGCGACGCCAAGACCTGGAGATAATCTCAAAACCAGACGCCGTATTTTAGAGATCACTCGCGTGATCCTCCAGCTAAATAAAGTCGGACTCGCGGTGCGTTTACGTAATAAATTGCATCAAACGGGATCCAGCGGCTCGCGAACCGATTACAATTGGTTAGGTATCCTTCTAATAATATTGCTTAATAAAGGAAATCCGGTAAGGTAAACATTGCTGTATCGCAAGTAAATTTCACGCACCGGAAAACCATCAACTATTTCGTTCCCGAAGGTCTGACTAATTTACCAGCATCATAATAAATTACGAACGTTATACGTGTAAATTCTTTCATTTTAACCAAGAGAATAATCATGTACTTAAGAAACTTGCATTCTGTCTGAAACAATTCACATAATTGTTTAATTTCGATCACGCAATACTGAAACATCGTGTAAACCCACCTCAGTTTAATTCATTTTCAACAATTAAATAGGTGCAATCTTGTGTAAAGGGTGTATAATACACTCCTGTATAAGAGCGACTTTTAATAATAACCAAAGAAAATAAGTTCGGGATCAACTCCGCCGTCCCCGTGTTTAACAGATAGAACCAATTTCGTTCATTTATACGTGTTTAAACATAATAGACGTTTTCTTATAATAAAGACTTAACGCGTCTTATCGCCGGACATAAATAAATGTTAGGTATTAGTCAATGTAAATACGTTATTAATTAAAAAATCATCAGACCATCCTGATAACTTAGAGTAAATAATCGAGCACGCACGAACAATTTGCATTCATTAACGTATAAATATTAACTTGTCCTGTGTGAAGAATTCCAAGTACTGAATTCCATCTATTCAGTCTGAAAGCAAAATCACATATAAGAATAGTGATGCGCACCAAGGTTACTTTAAATTATTGATTTTTCTCTTTGGCCTGCTTACAAGCGCAAGCGCGACGTTGTCCACGACTTGTGTAATACGGAGAATATTACGCCACCCGATAACAAATATCGCTCCCGTTTACAAGGCCGGCCTAAGCGTTCGTAATAGATTACAAATAACAATCGTTATTGTTGGGATTTTGCCATAACACGCCATCAATTGAACCGCAATAATTTATATTTCCACAGAAACGTCTCAGGACCTGGCATGGCCGATCACCTGCCGTCCCAGGCCGTCCATCCAGAGAGGGCGGCTAAGGGAAAATTATTTCTGTTATATTAGGGTACCTATTTCAGTTTCTCTTTCACTTTATCGTAGTCCTCAGTCATATATACAGCGCTGTAAGAAATAGGAAATATACATTTATACCATTTTATTCTAATTATTCAAGGTGAACAGTGTTAACCCCAAACACTCCGTCGATACGAACCACCCCCGTCTTGTTAAAACAGACCCAATTGAGCTAGTCCGAGGCACATTAAAATAAACCATTTTAATTATTGTAAGCAAAGTGGCTTACACAAATACACCATTAAAAGACCCAAAGTATTTTATTATGTGTAATAATGGTGAAAGTTTACATTTTCATATTATTAATAATTTATGTTCAATCTAGTGCAATAAATTCTTGTAATCCATCTCTCTATAACAATCCCCACTTGATTTAGAAACAAATATTATCACTAAGACTAAAGGTGTTCTCAGTGCCCGCATGAAGAATAGTATACACTATGAATTGGTAAAAAAGTAGTTATAGCATCCATTTGAAGCGTTGCACTTACGCCAACGCTTAACCCATTCACCCATACACTTTTCATAATCCAATGAAGGAAAGGCTTTCAATTCCCGCATCGCATTCCTTTTACTTCATCAATGCTCGAAAATCTCTTTCCACAAAGCAGTAATTTAGGTTGTGATAACAGAAAAAGTCACAGGGTGTCATATCTGGAAAACACAGTGCTTGTTGGATGGTATTTACTGCGTGTTTTGTCAAATAGTCGGTCACTATGTGTGCTTTGTGAAAGGGAGCGTTATCATGGTTCAAAATCCAAGAGTTGTGTTTCCATGATTCTGATCGTCTTCTTCGCACAGCAACTCTCAAATGCCTGAGCACGGCTAGGTAATACTCTTTGTTCGCTATTTGACCCGTTACCATGTTACTTATGATGAACAAATCCTCGATAACTGTGAGCGTAATGACTTTTGATCGACTTTTGACGCGCCTTTTTCGGTTTTGGATCATTTTCATAACGCCACTTCGCGCGTTTCGATATCGTATGGGTAAAGCAATGTTTAGTCATCAATAATTAGGCATTTTATCATGGTAGGATCGTCTTACTTCCGAAATCACCTCCTTCGTAAATATTCTTGAACGAAATCTAGGTCATTTGGCACAAGTCGTGCTACAACGGGTTTCATGTTCTAAACATTCACCATAACGTGCTGTACCGATCCATATGCGATGTTGAACTTACCAGCTCTGAAGCTTGACGATTTTTGAACACGATTTTTTTATCTTTTTGACGTTATCATCGGCTATCGATATCGAAGGGCGTCCATTACGAGGTGCACCTTCAACTTCTTTGTGACCTTTTTTGAATACTCGTGTTTTCGAAAGAGCAGGGTCTCTGCAGGCTTTTTGTAGAATTTTCAATGCACTGAAAGAAGTATTTAATTGAGAATACAAAATTTCAAAGAAAATCTGTGTTTTTTTTATTATAAGTTTTAATATGAACGAATAAGTTCAAAGGTAAATATTTAATTAAGAATTATTATTAATTTTACTAAACACATAAATAAAAAGTTTACCTCGAGTAGGATTTGAACCTGCGACCCGTACTTTGCTAGAGTACCGCGCTAACCAACTGCGCTAGGGAGATTCAAGCCCCAATCGATGTAAATTTTGTCTTCATGTATGTAGAACTGATGAAAATTATGAACATAATGAGATTACAATCAAATTACTTATATTAATGGAATGTGAGTCTGCAATATCGCAATATATGATAATGCCTCATATGCATACTGACTATTCATTGGATCACCATAATAATTTGGGAAACTGTAGAGTACACTCCCGCAAAAGTCTCTTGCATAAAAATTTTTTAAATATCGCCCCCCCCCCCCCCCAGAAGGCCTTACATACATAATACAACATTCACCCGATCGTCATGAAAGGGGAGTTGTATTCAATAATTCTATATATAATTTCTGTATTTGTTTGTACTACTAGTACACAAGCCCCGCCCCCTCTTTCACTTTTTTATATGCCCACGGGGAGACCATATTTTCCACCCTTATTTTTATTAGCTTATGTGTAGGACATGTTTTTTCACCCCCATTTTTACACATCCACGTGTGAGACCATATTTTCAACCCCTACTGGAATTTTCATCCCTAACTATTTTTTACACACACCCACGTGTTAGGCCGTATTTTCAACCCTTTCTTTTCGAAGGCCTTTTTCAACCCTAATTATTTTTTACATACACCCACGTGTGAGACCGTATTTTCAACCCTTTCTTTTCGAAGGCCCTTTTCAACCATAATTATTTTTTACTTGCGCACGTGTATTATGTTTTTTCACCCCTTATTTTAGGGCCGCCCACGTGTGAGCACGTATTTTCCACCCTATGGGTCAACACTAATTAGAGCCTTTTTTGCACATGCTCACGTGAGGGGCAGATGTAGGCCTTGGGCTAGGCCTTGGGGCTGGGGGGTTGAGCTGGACTTGGAGTTGGTCTTAGGGTTATTTTTGATGGTATTAAGGTCCTTCTGGCTATATTAAGAGCAGTGCCCCTGAAGGCTAGGCAATTGCACACGCATACAATGTTGGAAATTGCATAATTAATAAGATATTATTATTAAAATTATCGATCCTATTGTTTTAAAATGGTCACATGCTATTGGATGATCTTTTACCTATACGAGAAAACGTTGTATTTCTAATAAGGAGGTTTTTCTAAGACACGTGTAGGGCTTCGCAAGGTTCACAGGCCTTCCCCCCCGGACCGAAAATGGCGTGGGAACCTAACCTTATAAACCAAGTGTAGAGCTTAACCCTTATCGTGGCCCCCTTGATGCAATTGTATGAGGGTTCTAACTTAATCTTACAGCTGTAGGCCTTCGCCCCATCATACAAAATTGTATTCTAATAAGGAGGTTCTTGTAAGACAATACTTGTATCAGGGTCTGCACCCGGGCCCCTTTGAGCGAAAATTTATTTTAGAGCCATCTAGCGGCGTATAGACTAATGAACATTCTCTATAATAGAAGCTGCTAATGCACACCTCTCTCTCTCTCTCTCTCTCTCTCTCTTGCTCTATCTTGTTTCTTCCTCCCCCGTCTCTCATTCACACACACACACACACACACACACACACAAACAAATCAATTAATTAATCAATCTCAAACAAATCACGCTCGATCACCAGATCAATCACAATCAATCAACTGAAATTATGTCTTACAGTTTGCGGAAACCAGATTACAGTTTAAACTCAATACATTAAAGTCTAATT